>OZ016502.1:14370044-14392269 GCA_963966595.1 Physocephala rufipes | reverse complement strand
CTCTTTGATTATTTAGTTTTTTTAATACGGGATATTTTATTTTGCCAAACAAGTAACAAAAGAAACAAGAACAGCCAGTAACCACGGTATGAAAGGTTCCAAGAATTATTTTCCAAAACGACTTTAATTGTGACTAATCCGCACTCTGATTTTCGTGATACTCCGATTGAACGCGTACTTTCGGCTCGAAAGTAGATAGAGAAGTAGAGAATATATATATATATATATATATATATATATATATATATATATATATATATATATATATATATATATATATATATATATATATATATATATATATATATATATATATATATATATATATATATATATTATATATATATATATATATATATATATATATATATATATATATATATATATATATATATATATATATATATATATATATATATATATATATATATATATATATATATATATATATATATATATATATATATATATATATATATATATATATATATATATATATATATATATATATATATATATATATATATATATATATATATATATATATATATATATATATATATATATATATATATATATATATATATATATATATATATATATATATATATATATATATATATTATATATATATATATATATATATATATATATATATATATATATATATATATATATATATATATATATATATATATATATATATATATATATATATATATATATATATATATATATATATATATATATATATATATATATATATATATATATATATATATATATATATATATATATATATATATATATATATATATATATATATATATATATATATATATATATATATATATATATATATATATATATATATATATATATATATATATATATATATATATATATATATATATATATATATATATATATATATATATATATATATATATATATATATATATATATATATTATATATATATATATATATATATATATATATATATATATATATATTATATATATATATATATATATATATATATATATATATATATATATATATATATATATATATATATATATATATACATATATATATATATATATATATATATATATATATATATATATATATATATATATATATATATATATATATATATATATATATATATATATATATATATATATATATATATATATATATATATATATATATATATATATATATATATATATATATATATATATATATATATATATATATATATATATATATATATATATATATATATATATATATATATATATATATATATATATATATATATATATATATATATATATATATATATATATATATATATATATATATATATATATATATATATATATATATATATATATATATATATATATATATATATATATATATATATATATATATATATATATATATATATATATATATATATATATATATATATATATATATATATATATATATATATATATATATATATATATATATATATATATATATATATATATATATATATATATATATATATATATATATATATATATATATATTATATATATATATATATATATATATATATATATATATATATATATATATATATATATATATATATATATATATATATATATATATATATATATATATATATATATATATATATATATATATATATATATATATATATATATATATATATATATATATATATATATATATATATATATATATATATATATATATATATATATATATATATATATATATATATATATATATATATATATATATATATATATATATATATATATATATATATATATATATATATATATATATATATATATATATATATATATATATATATATATATATATATATATATATATATATATATATATATATATATATATATATATATATATATATATATATATATATATATATATATATATATATATATATATATATATATATATATATTATATATATATATATATATATATATATATATATATATATATATATATATATATATATATATATATATATATATATATATATATATATATATATATATATATATATATATATATATATATATATATATATATATATATATATATATATATATATATATATATATATATATATATATGTATATATATATATATATATATATATATATATATATATATATATATATATATATATATATATATATATATATATATATATATATATATATATATATATATATATATATATATATATATATATATATATATATATATATATATATATATATATATATATATATATATATATATATATATATATATATATATATATATATATATATATATATATATATTCCGGAGTCCGTGGTCGGAAATGGTTCCGCTACATCCACTGGAATGCGTTCGAATAGTGCTCCTGAATTGTGCTGCTGCGATTTGCCTTTACTTCTAGATTTCGGACCTTTATTTTTCATGCATTGAGTAGTTTTTTTTTCCATTCTCCAACTGATCTTTGCTTTCCCTCGTACGATATACACCATTTATTAGTTTTAGGCTGTCCCATTGCATGCAGTATGCCTTCTCTAATGGACTTCCTGAAGCCATTTCTTCTTTTCTTGATCTCTGGTTCATTTCGATGGCATCCATGACCCTGGATAAATCTTTATTATATTACGTATTTATTATATTATTATAAATCTGAATTGGCAATCTTGTATGGCACTAGGTTCCCATTCTTCACATCGTCTATTCCTCCACATCTTTCAACCTTACAACAATGTTTGCACTGCAATGCACAAGGGTGCCGATATAGTGCATCAGCATTTCCATGCAGCCCTCCCTTCCAATGTTAGATTTCAAAGTTGTAGTTTGAAAGTCTTCCGGATCTTTAAACTGTAGCAGCCATCTGAGTGTTGCATGATCTTGTTCTTAAGAGAAAATTCTGTGCATAAAGATATTTGTTGAAGTGTTTGACGCATGCTACCGCTGCCAATAGTTTTCGTCTTGTTACGCAATAGTTCCTTTCTGATTTTCCGAGTTCTCTGCTGTAATACCCAATTACTTTTCCCTGGCCGCCGACTATCTGCAAGAGCACACCTCCTATTCCACGTGCGCTAGCATCTGTATCCAAGACAAATTTTTCGCCAGGAACTGGATATGGCACCATTGGAGTTGAGCCCAGTAACTTTTTCAACTGCTGGAAATCATTATTTTCCTCCTTCCATGCAAATTTGTAATTCATTTTCAGGTTATGTTAGCTTCGGGCAACTTTAGCAAATCCGGGTACGAAACGCCGATAATAGGCTCGGATTTCTAGAAAGCTTCGAACTCCATGAACATTTTTAAGACGAGGCCATTCTCTTAATGATTTGATTTTATCTTCATCCGTGTGAATTCCATCAGTAGTTATTTTGTAGCCTAGGTAAGTTACTTCTTTCTTAAATAAAACCCATTTCGTTGGATTTAACCGCAGAGCGGCAAAAGAAATTTGACTAAAGACTTCTTCCAAATTTTTGAGGTGGTCATCAAATGCTCGCCCGTGACAATGATGTCATCAAGATACACTAAACATGTATTTCAATGAAGTCCCTCTAGAACGTGTTCCATCAGACATTTGAATGTCGCTGGCGCATTGCATAATGCCAAATGGCATTACGGAAAATACGGAAAGACCCATTTCGCACTTGACAATGCATTTAAAGTGTCTTCTATTTGCGGCCGTGGGTAACTGTCCTTCTTGGTGATATCATTCAGTTTCCGATAATCGACTCAAAAACGTGAACTTCCGTCTTTCTTTTTAGCTAACACCAACGGTGAATTCCATGGACTTGTTGAGGATGCAATCACTCCACCTTTCCGCATCTCTCTTATCCGCATCTTGCTCTGCCTCTTCTCATTTTGTCATTGGAATTCTGCGCTGAGCTTGCTGAATCGGCCTAGCGTCGCCTGTATCTATCCTGTATTGAACAAAAACTGTCCTTTGAAATTTATAGTCATCGCTGGGAGCCATATTTTTCTGGTATATGGAGCAATATTTATCTGGGATATGGAGCCATATTTTTCCAGAAGGCATTTTCGCTTAATATCTCCAGCCCGCTCAGCTTATCCAACCTGTTGTTCGCGAATTTCTGCCACCCTCGCAAACTCCGCTTTTGCATTTATGGTGAAGGTTACCACAATTAACCATGGTCCACGGCCTGGTATTGGCCAATCGCTACGCTTTTATTAAGGGTGATCGGTCTTGTGAGCGACCGAGACATATTATCGCACTTCCGAGCAAAGTTTCCTACATCCCCAATTACGGAATTTACTATATGTCATGAACTTCTCCGTTGATTCCTTTTGCTCGAGTTACAGTCTATGCACGCTATGTGCTGGTTTGCTTAGGAGGCTTGCTGTTTCTTGTACCAAGGCATATGATATGTTTGTTGCGCGTCTAGTGTCCACAATTCCTCGATTTTAAAAGTTTCAATTACTAGAGCTTATGAATCCCTATAAGTCAAATGAGCGACCCAAGGGATAAGTGAGCACCTCCATTAATTTCCCAATATGCCGCTCCAAATACACTCATTAAAACTCATAATGCATAAATGAAAATTATACATTAGTTATGATTGTGAAAATCTTAAACATGCAATTTAAACATTATCAAAGTTTTTAGTTTCACATATTAGCTGTTAAAGCTTTGGAAAAGAGATCTTCTTGATTCTACGCACACATGGCGCATGTTTTTCCGGCGAAATACGAGATTTTTCAGCCAAATACGACATTTGTGAGATTGCTACAAAGTTACATGTATATGTGTAGAGAGCAGAGGTAATGGGATAGGAAATTCCTGAAAATTGCAACTCTGGTTATATATTTGACAGAAATGTAAAGTAGTGCCAGTGGAAACGACCGGACATTGATAATGTTTTACTCAGTAACTCACTTTAGGTGGCCTCAGTGACGCAATTTTAACGCTCAAACTCACCTACGGTGCCCCAAATCACGTCAGTCTTCTAATGAAAAAAAATTGTCTCAGACCCCGTTGACGTACCATTTATCCAATTATTTTGAGATTACAAGTTAGTTAAAATTTACACATAAAAACAATCCAGTTCTGGTACATTTTTGCACATATGTATAATTGTGAATGTACATGGTTCTATATATACTTTTATCTACTGTTTGCTTAAGCAAAATCCTCTACGCATTATCATTATAAGGAAAGTAATATGTCAAAAACTAAATGGAAAACATGTTTTATTACGGGAGTTGTTTTTAAACCCCTGTCCCGACAACTAGCTCTGGGCAAGTTTTCTGTAAGTCACGCGTAATATAGTTTTCTATTAGTTTTGCTTCTCTTTCTCCCGCTGAATTTTAGGCCAGATATCAATGATTAGTGAAAATTCTTCCAATTGGGAAATATTTATTGCTTCGTAAGAAATAACAGATTTCCTGCTTATTAAAGTTCAAACGGGCTGGTCTTACGTAGTTAAATTGTAACAATCGCAAATCATCTCAGTCTGATAAACATCCTATTGATGTGAACTTTAACGGTACATATATACTTCACTTAATTTATTTCTTTTATTTTATTTACTTAACTTTATTTTATTTATTTATCTTTATTAGGAGAAGCAAACAAGCCAAATCGAGTAATTACCATATGAACATGGTTTCAACCATGGCCCCAATGTACTCGCAATATATTCTAGAAATTCTCTTATCTTATCTATTCTCTTATCGAATTGTCGATTCATGTATGCTCACGCAAGCGATGATGATCAAGTGATTGCACGTGATGCCATTAACAGACGTTCTCTCCATCGATACTCATTCGTTGAAGCCCTTGATAATTTGGAGGATATTGAATTGTGACTAGGGCAGTGCACTGAAATACACAATCAACACCCTTGAAGGATTTATCCATCATTTCCGATTTATAAATATCACCAATAAAAGAACGGAATTGCGAGGAGGGAAATTAATCTGAAAAATGAAAGAACGGTTCGCTATAAAAGCTCTCGAAAAGTGGGACGTATTTATTTATTAGGAATATCTATTAAATCAATATACGGCAAAAGATCCACTCAACGAATCGTCCGAATATGTAGAGAATCCTTGTATTGAATTAAAAGTTTGATGATGCTAGCCAATAGAACCGCTACCGCCGGTTACCAAAACCACTTCTGCATTTTTATCAGTTAAATGAGCCTACCATTAAATAAGCCTATAAAAGAATAATTAACTCAACATTCGATGGATGTTTCATCAAAACGCCTTACCGGACATAGCATAACTTCCAATTAGTATGAAGAAGATTCCTGACGTAATGAAAATTTCTGAAAAAGTTGACTATTAAAAATTTTAAACCGACGGAAAACAAGACAGTTTATATTTAAATTTTACTATCTGTGAGACACGACTAAAATGATTTATTATAACCAGTTAAACCACTTGAATCACTAATACTTCAAGCGCGTTCTCGGAAACAATTTTCGGAACTTTGCGGTGACCCTGGAGAAGGATGTCAAGGTTCTGTATTTTTGACCAGATTATGGGTGCATACAGAGTATGTATGGACAGAACAATTAACACGAATAATTGTTAACATAATTAATTGTTTACATAATATTGTCATGAAATGTCATACGTGACATAAATATGTTCAACTACGCATACATATGCACGGCCCCTGTACGTAAGTTTCTGTCGTGTAAATTTTTGTCTTTTTTTTGCTACAATATATATGGGAAAAGAGTTTCCTATCTCATTATCTCTGGTAGAGTTTCGTCTCATTATCTCTAGCATATACACACACCTGATGCCGACGACGACCAAAGACCTGGAATCTGCTAGGAAGTTCTTACTTGATATGGCAAAACGTTTTTATAAAATTTGGGGAGCCAGATGTTATGACGCAAGGTGGTGCATATATGCCACGGTCGTTCCTGATTTTTTCGCGAAATATTTACCAGAGATAACGAGATGGGACATTACACATATGCAATTGACTAATCCGATCTCAAAAATCTTGCATTTCAGAAAAAAATTATCGCACTTCGACAGAAAATTTTGTACTTCCCCAGGAAATCACGCGACATTTGTGCAGAAAGTGAAATGGATCGCTTTTGCAAACCGTCAACATCTAATAAAGTTAAAAATGTCAATACCGGTTTAATTTACCAGTTTAAGCTTTTACAGTTATGGCGGATGTATAAATTTGTATTATGCGTTATTTAATTGATGATTTATTTATAATGAGTGTATATGGAAGCAACATATTTCAAATTCAAATTTCCCCTTGGACAGTACACTTTCTTATACAGAACTACAATCAATTACAAGGAGACAATGTTGTACAACAATAAGAACTGTGAATAAGAGAAGACACGAACAACAATATTATGAATCTCATCTAGTGTTCGTGAGCTAAAATATCATAAAAAAATTGTGCGGCGAATTCAGACTGTCCATTCTCTTTATATCTGATCGGAAGAGCATTCAAAAATTTTTTGCAAAAATAATACGTAACTCACGCATACAACAATATAAAAAATAAAAACAAAATCTTGGAAAATTTATTTCATCCATGTCGGTGCTGGATTTCTGGAGAAACCCTCTTGTAAAACGGAGCACAGACTACACTTTTTCAAACCTGTTCTGTTTTCAAACCTATCAATTTCGCAACCGTGGGTCTTCAGCTGCCGTGACAGATAATAAGGGGTACATTATCGAACTTGACTGTCAGTCTTGCTCGAATTCTCTCAAATTTCGCTTTGACATAGTGTGGCCGCTTTTTTTGTCAGTCAACAGTCAACCACAACAATTTTTGTGGTTGAATGGCAGTCAGACGTCATATTTGTTTTTGTATGGCTTCTCTCATTGTTGTGTCATTTTTTTAATAAGTGGAGTCACGAGTGTCAGCAAAATTTTATAATTTTCATTCGTCATTCGGAAATAATTATTAAAATCCATGGACTCTGTGTCATTTATTTCATTTAAAATATTTACATGGGAAATAAAATATTTACATTTTTTTTCCTGGATCCGATCCACTGTTTTACCCATATTTTTCATTTCTTTGATTTTTTCTTTTTTCGCTATCACGATAAGAAATAATGCGCACCCGATTTTTTTCTTTTCCATAATACACGAATAAATAGAATTTTACAGCTTGACTGACGGTTTGAGCTTCACTTTTACTGATCGTTTGGCCGTTGCTAGCCTACAGTCAAAAATGAAGCTATTTTGATCGACAGTCAAGTTCGATAATGTGTACCCCCCATAATGTATTGTTTTTTCTCAGAAGTTTCTATTTAAATTGTGACGGGGAAGTAGCGGCGTCGACGAAAAATTCTTTTAAAAAATCGCGCGATTTCTCTTAAAAAATTTTCTCCTGGGGCGCTACTTCTTCGTCTGAATTTAAGTAGAAAACTTCTGAGGAAAAATAACAACACATTTATTATTGAAAGCATACCAGTGCCCATGTTCTGTAACTCAGTGATAACTTCTCACAGTGAGATAAAATGGTACAAAAAATCCCACCGTTTCTCACTTCTGGAAAATAAACTGAGTCTGTAACTGAAAGTGAGAAAAGTGACATTTTCGAAAACTTCACTGGAATTTTTGTTTACATGTGTGCAAGCTGGCAAAATATAAAAAAATTTTTGAAATAATTGCCGTTGAGGGTTCAACAAATTTAAAGTTATGAACGTACTTTTATAAATAAATATAATATATTTCATGAAATAATATAGTCCTTTGAATTATAGAACTCAAAGAAGAGAAGCTGACAAATAATTAAAATAATTTAATTATTAACAATTAATGCGTGCACCGTGTTGCATAATATTAGGCTCGCCCACGGACTGATTGACCACGCGCAAATTGAGCTTGAACTTGAAGGTAATATAAATATGATCGGTAATATAAATATGATCGGTAATATAAATATGATGGAGAGGAATATGATCGGGGAGAACTACTTCGCGTGGCCTACGGTATTCGTGACCAACTGAGGGAAAGAATTTGCCCATAAGTGTCGACTTCAATTATCGCTCTGTTTGCTTATTGGAAGGTTCCAACTACCTTAATAAAATATCAGCGGTTTCCTCATTCAACCCGGCTAGCTCCCGAAACCTGTCTTAAAATGTTCCTGGAATCAATCTATTTCGACTTGAATGCAATGAAAGAAAAGACAAAAAGTTGTGCAAATGTATATTCATTTATTTATATACGTACTTATATAGCTATGTTATACTAACTATAAAACTAACTTAACTGCCTGTAATAAATAAAACTATGCTTTAGCTATAAAACTGTCTTAATAGAATAATATCTAAGATTAGCTTAATTTACTAAGGCTAACTTAATATCTAAATACTAAAACTTTGTTAATATTTAAATAGTAAAACTAATTTAATCATCATTTATATTTAATGAAAAAGAAATCTTTTCCAACATGTTTACAATTTTCTCGTTTTGGGAGAAACTCACTATTGATTTTTTAAATGAGAAATTTTGACATTTGAAGTGAGAAACTTTTCAGGAGAAGAAGTTACAGACTCAGTTTTCTCACTTATTTCCAATAATTCACAAGTAAAGGCCTGATTAGTCGTACGTTTTCGTAATTGTTTACTATTTCGAAATTGTTCGGGTTGCAGGGGGTTCAATTGATTATGATGTTGCCGATCTCGTCGAACCATGTTCGAAAGTGGGAATTTTGTGGGCATTTTTTTGATGAATTTTATATTTTAAAAATTCTTTGGATTTCTTTAACTCAAATATTACTAAATAATATAAGTAATTATAGAAAATAAAGTATTATTGTTAATTATTATTAATAATTATGTACCGTTTCTTCGGATTTTAATGGGAAATTCATAATTCATTCAAATTTAATGGCATTCATAGAAATTTCACACTTTTTGACAGATGTGCTCATTGGTGCTGTTAACAATTCTTACAATCATTTGCAAATTCCAAAAAAAGTAAATGGATTACCAAAGTGATTTAGAGATTTTAAATATAATTAGACTCTACTATGAATGGAAGAATTCGAGGCAAATTAGCCAATTTCTTCACGAACGAAGGAGAAATAAGCTTTCAGTATACACGGAGAAACTAATTTTAAAATTATCTATTCAATTCAATTCATTTATCGATAAAACAATTTCAAAATAATATTCATTTATCAAAAATTCATTCATTATTATTCATTTAAAAAATATGAGATCAAAAAATTAGGAGGCAGAAGCAAACCAATTCATGGTAGAATGTACTAATTCTATTAGCTTCTACTCTCTTCGTCTTCAATTTGTAATTTCATAGCACATGAATTCGATTGCTTTTGCCTGTTTTACGGGGCACTGCAAACCTATTATTGTGTTGACAATTAAATGGCCGCAATTATATATTGCGGAGTATTGCGGGATCTCTTCCCTACTTCTTTTTTTGTTATGGCTTTTTAAGGCCTCTAATCTCGTCCTCTATCTCCTTATGGCGCCTTATTTAGCCTAACAAGCTCAATAAGTCTCTCGTCATCCATTTCTTGGTAAATATAAATTGAAGTGAAAGCTTCACGTGGCCACTCACTTTTAGTTGTCACTTTGTTCGAATTTGAGAGAATTTTTCGAAACGTGACCAAATATTAAAATGATTTTGATATTGCGGGGGGAAATTCTCACAACCACACGAACTGCATATAGCTTTGAGTTTTGACATATGAGTTTCGTGTTCGAAAAAGAGCGAACGTACGACTAATCAGTAGCTCGTTTCTGTAACTAGTTTTCACCAAGCTTTTCGATTCATTTTTTCGATTCTACGTCACTGTGACGTCATTTTCATTGATAATGTTTCTATAAAAAATGAATCGAAAATAGAATAATTGAATAACTTTTGACTGCTGTCAAAGTTTTCTACAGATATTCGTTCCAATTCCACTGTCGTAGGAATGGATCGAAAATACCGTTTCTGTAAAAGAAACGAATCGAAAAGAATTGATTTGACTTTTCACTTTTCATTTGAATTTCGAAAACTGAACAACAAACGACAGAAATGAAAGATGAACAACAATCAAAGGCATAGGGAAGTTATGGCCGCTTTAGGCACCATGAATTCCCTATTAAAAAATATCTATGATACATTAAAAAAATAAATTAAAATTAATGTATATACTTTTTTAATATAAATGACTCTTCATTAATATTTATTATTATAATATGACCCTTTTTAAAGTAAGTAAAATGCAAATATTAAGGAATATTAGAATTTTATATTATTGCATTCATAATATGCGAATTATGCGACAAATCATAGTTTTGCTCATTGGACACAAAAAGTCTTGGCCTATATCTCGCAGAAAACTGCCGGTCGCATAAAAATGTAGCACTGCACAAAGTCGCAACGAATTCGGAATAAACGTTCTCCTTATTCCCTTATTCTTCCTGGTTCTTTGGAAAGTCTTAAGAGGTCCACGAATCGAGATTCAGGAATTTGAAAAGGATCTGAAGAATCTCTTAACTGCCTTCGCCGGATTCTCAGCATATTACGCCTATTATGTTCAACTACATACAAATAAAGCAATATTTCATCCATCCTTCTTCAAAATTCACAAAATTCCATCCTTCTTCAAAACGATATCATAAAATGATTAAATTCGATGATTCTTAATTAATATTAAGATATTTTATCAGACAAATCTTAAATTCGATAAACAAATACGAATTGAATACTATATGATAGAAAACCGGTTAAAGAACAATCATAAATTATAAAGTTGTAAAATACTCTCCTTCATCTAATGCAAATATTACAATTTTTTCTAGAAATAAATAAAAATATAATTAGAATTAGTTGGATGGAGGAGGAAAATTACCATTTCTAAAATAAAAAAATTATCATCGCCATACTAAAAAGGGTTTCTTACAAATAAAAGTTTTCAAAATGGAAATTATCTTATTGATTTTAAAAATTTTGTTTTTTAAACTATAAAATTTATTTTTCAAGTTGACAGTTGTTTCATATTCCATTTGTTTCTTTTCGGATAATATGTCATTACCAAATCGTAACAGCCTTCTTTTCGATTTGTTGTTACAGAAACAGTAAACATTTCATAAACGAAAACTTTCAATCGAATCGAAATGACGTCACGGGAATCGAAAAACTTTTCGATTCAGTTACAGAAACGAGCTACAGGCCTTAACTGTAGAAACAGAATCACTGCAGCTGTGCAGCTCAGCTCAAAATTTACACATAAGCTTATGGAGCTTCACAGCTGCACAGCTGCGCAGCTGAAATAGATTCGATTCACTGTAGAAACAGAATCACTGCAGCTGTGCAGCTCAGCTCAAAATTCACACATAAGCTTATGGAGCTTCACAGCTGCGCAGCTGAAATAGATTCGATTCATTTTTTCTCTCAGCTGCAGTGCTTACGGCTCTTTCTCCCAAAAGAGTAGTGCCTACCTTTTACTGAAAATCCCTTAATATTCATTGAGTGCTGAGAGTCAAAAACATATGTTTTTGACAAATAAAAGAAAACGAAAAAGAAAACAAAAAATTAAACTAAAACCAAAATTCTAAAATGCAGAGCAATTTGGAGGAAATACTCAAAGCGATGAGTGGCCAAAAAGCGAAGGGTGTTGGAAGATCATTTGGCTACAGTTTTGACCGTGGCAAGCCAACCGATCCGAGAATTTCGTTCCGCTTTGGAGTAACGACGCTACAACAGCAGCTGCAGCTGTTGTGCAGCTCATTGTGTTTAAATGCGCAGCTGGAGAGAGATGCAGCTGCACAGCTGCAGTGATTCTGTTTCTACAGTCATTTTTTCTCTCAGCTGCAGTGCTTACGGCTCTTTCTCCCAAAAGGGTAGTGCCTACCTTTTACTGAAAATCCCTTAATATTCATTGAGTGCTGAGAGTCAAAAACATATGTTTTTGACAAATAAAAGAAAACGAAAAAGAAAACAAAAATTAAACTAAAACCAAAATTCTAAAATGCAGAGCAATTTGGAGGAAATACTCAAACCGATGAGTGGCCAAAAAGCGAAGGGTGCCGGATGATCATTTGGCTACAGTTTTGACCGTGGCAAGCCAACCGATCCGAGAATTTCGTTCCGCTTTGGAGTAACGACGCTACAACAGCAGCTGCAGCTGTTGTGCAGCTCACTGTGTTTAAATGCGCAGCTGGAGAAAGCTGCAGCTGCACAGCTGCAGTGATTCTGTTTCTACAGTAAAGGCCTGATTAGTCGTACGTTCGCTCTTTTTCGAACACGAAACTCATATGTCAAAACCCATAAGCTATATGCAGTTCGTGTGGTTGTGAGAATTTCCCCCCGCAATATCAAAATCATTTTAATATTTTGTCACGTTTCGAAAAATTCTCTCAAATTCGAACAAAGTGACAACTAAAAGTGAGTGGCCACATGAAGCTTTCACTTCAATTTATATTTACCAAAAAATGGATGACGAGAGACTTATTGAGCTTGTTAGGCTAAATAAGGCGCCATAAGGATATAGAGGACGAGATTATGGTGGCCTTAAAAAGCCATAACAAAAAAAGAAGTAGGGAAGAGAACCCGCAATACTCCGCAATACATAATTGCGGCGATTTAATTGTCAACACAATAATAGGTTTGCAGTGCCCCGTAAAACAGGCAAAAGCAATCGAATTCATGTGCTATGAAGTTACAAATTGAAGACGCAGAGAGTAGAAGCTAATAGAATTAGAACATTCTACCATGAATTGGTTTGCTTTTGCCTCCTAATTTTTTGATCTCATATTTTTTAAATGAATAATAATGAATGAATTTTTGATAAATTAATATTATTTTGAAATTGTTTTATTGATAAATGAATTGAATTTAATAGATAATTTTAAAATTAGTTTCTCCGTGTATACTGAAAGCTTATTTCTCCTTCGTTCATGAAGAAATTGGCTAATTTGCCACGAATTCTTCCATTCATAGTAGAGTCTAATTATATTTAAGATCTCTAAATCACTTTGGTAATCCATTTACTTTTTTTGGAAAATGATTGTAAGAACTGTTAACAACACAAATGAGCACAGCTGTCAAAAAGTGTGAAATTTCTATGAATACCATTAAATTTGAATGAATTATGAATTTCCCATTAAAATCCGAAGAAACGGTACATAATTATTAATAATAATTAATAATAATACTTTATTTTCTATAATTACTTATATTATTTAGTAATATTTGAGTTAAAGAAATCCAAAGAATTTTTAAAATATAAAATTCATCAAAAAAATGCCCACAAAATACCCACTTTCGAACATGGTTCGACGAGATCGGCAACATCATAATCAATTGAACCCCCTGCAACCCGAACAATTTCGAAATAGTAAACAATTACGAAAACGTACGACTAATCAGGCCTTAATATAATTTTGACAGATTCTTCTCACCGAAACAAAGTTACAGACTCAGTTCGGGTGAGAAGATTCCCATTCGCAGTGTTTCAGTATCAATTCAACTGTTTCACGTCAGAATTTCTCACCAGTGAGAGCTACAGAACATGGGTACCGTTTACAGGCACAGAACAGATTTGAATAAGTGCAATCTGTATTTCGCTTTAGATGATTTCTCCAACAATCCAGCACCAACATGGATTAAATAATTCTTCTAAGATTACTATTAATATCTTCTTCCTTATTTCTCATATTTTTTTATGGGTGAATTACATATTTTTTCTGGGAGGAATATTAAATGGGAAAAAGCTAGTAAAACTTAAAATCACTTTTATATCCAAAACTTTAAACATTTCGATAAAGTAGTGTACTGCACAAATAAACTGTTTTGTATTAGCTTTTTAACGGTACCAATGTTATTTGAATATCTAATAAAGTTTAGAAAGTAGCGGCGGTTACATCTCTAACTTCAAGGGCCTCAAGTCCCGCCGCCAAAGGGGAGCAGATCAAAAGGTTGTTGTTTTTGGGGTCACCAACATCAACTACAACACAACTACAACTACAATAACAACAAAAATACAACATCCGCGAGGGTTCATGAAAATAAATCTGTTCCGCTATCTTTTTTACATTGTGGGGATACGAATGTTTTTGGGAAATGGGGGTAACCAAAATGAGCAATGAGTATCTTAACTCAATCCTTCGTATGAATAGAGATAGTTTTGCAATGTTGTGCCAATAATTGCGTTTTTGAGAGATAGGATAATAGTACGTTTATACTGACCCAAAATCACACATTTGGGCTCCAAGTCCCAAATGCGAATATGAATGCGAACGAAAACAACAACAAATCCATACAAATTTTTAAATCACGCAGAATGCGAATCATTCGCATACCAGGCAATGGCGAAGTAAATGCGAACAATACACACTGCTTTTTCTATTAAACGAAGCTTTACCCAAATTTACGCCTGAAATCAGGCCTCGAAGTGTCTCAAATTGTCAAACAAAAAATAATAACCAGGCAATTAAATTATTCCCAGAAATTCACAAAAGCATATCCCGACTCTGACGATAGATCTGGACATAGAGAACTTCACGAATATTGCCACAATATTTTCCATATGCACAATTTCACAATTTTGCATTGTCTCTAAATTTACGCATGCATAATTCTCATTTTTATGATTGAAAATGCAAAATTTTGGACTCAATAAAACAAGTGTTAAGCTGTCAAACAGAAAGCGAATAATAGCTTGAACACATAGAAATTACTGTTTCTGCCGGCAGTAACAGCATTGAACAGCATTGAACACATAGACTTCTCGGACAGAAGACAGTAAATGTCAAAATGCTTTGCAAAATGTAAACAAGAAGTTTGTGTAAGAATATTCCGTTCATACAGTTCAAATAAGAAACAAAAACAAAAACAAAATAAGAAGAACAAGGGTAGCAGACGGCAGTAAAATTAGAAATTTTCAATCTATTACCTGGCAGAAACTGCTTTTACTGCCCGACAGAAATTATTTTTTTTTCTCACTTCCCATAAGAGCCAATGTAAATTTTGACATTTCTGCCGGCAGAAACAGTAATTTTACTTAGAAGGCGGTGTAAACTTTTTTCAAGTGAGTGATTATGCCGCACTCACACAGGGGACATTTGTCGCGAGACATGGAACTATTCATTTATTTGTCCCCGATACCACTCACACAGGGGACAAATTGGAATGTAGGTTTTATCCCCATGCATGATTTTTTTAACTAGACTTATTACTACATTTTGCTACCTCTAAATACTTTTTTGCTAAATGGTAGCGTTTTCACTACTTTCGAACATTATTTGATTACATTTCAATATGTGGTGCGCATTATGTTGATTATGGAAAATATTGAAGAAATTAAAATTGCTTTAATTTCTGTGGCGACCGATTTTACGGAAGCATTATTCATCATTCGGTACGAAGATGCAGACATAACAAAATAAATTTGAAATACTGTGGAACGATGGGAAGTCGGCAAAGCCCGTCGAATATGCTGCTGGTTTGAAAACTGGCGAAAAGAAAAGATTCAAATAAATCCCTGAGATTCTGACAAACAGTATCCAAGAATGTGATAAATATTCCTACCGGAATTACTTGGAATTACATGAATTTCTAAATTTGGTCTAAACCGATTTGCAGAAGGCTGAAACAGATATGAGAAACTTTGTACCACCGGGTGAATAGCTG
This sequence comes from Physocephala rufipes, assembly GCA_963966595.1. Taxonomy (NCBI): domain Eukaryota; kingdom Metazoa; phylum Arthropoda; class Insecta; order Diptera; family Conopidae; genus Physocephala; species Physocephala rufipes. The sequence goes on along the minus strand of OZ016502.1, from coordinate 14,375,561 downwards.
GCCGTAACCTTGCAATATTTAGCCACAGGAGAATCATTCTAAAGCTTGGAATACCAAACCAAGTTATTGACAACATTCTTACTTATTTTTAAATTTTTGTTATTAGTTGTTTATTTTTAATTAGCTATTTTTTATTTTTATTTTTATATTGTTTAATATTAGGGTTGTCTTAGAATTTGATGGATTGTTAGATTCCTTTCCTAAAAATATGAACTGAATGTGCAAATATTTGTAAACACAGTATTTTAATGCAGAAGGCATTGAAATTTGTTAAACAATATAGAAGAATGAATAGCTTTAATATGTAATATAATAAGATTTTGTCAAAAAGTTTCACCAAAAACTTTATGTTTTACAGTCCTAGCAATAACTTTGATCGAACAAATCTTCCGCAGCATTGATATGCCCTTTTCTGAATACAATACAAATGCATGCCTGGTTACAGTCGTAATATTCTGTTTTATCGATACGACAACCCGTTGTTTTGTGTCCCCAGTAAATATCAAGGGACACAAGTGTCGCACAAGGGACAAAATTCATTCATTCATAGTCCACAGTTCATTTCGTCGTTTTGCTGGTAAAACAACAACAAATTTGATGTGTCCCGAGACAAATGTCCCCTGTGTGAGTGCGGCATAACAGATTCGCATTTCGGGTCGGTGTAAACAGCCTATCACAACTATCGTTGTTACATACCACTTAGCAAGCGTGTGACCATTGCACTTTCAATTGTATGCTCTGAAGTCTTCACCGTAATTTAGAACCGCAGGATGGTTTATTGATGCCTCCAAGACGAGTTTTTGGAAAATACTTCATGAAGTATTTGAAGCAATTGGTTATGTAAAAAGTTATTATAATCTTTTAACGTTAACAAACCTTTGTTTAGAATAGTTGTCTAATATACTTTGAACCTGTAATCTACAAGGGCGAGAAGTACCATCGAGTATCATGCTTTTTAATATTGATAATCTATGACATTAGCAGAATTTCGATATTATGCTGATGTCATAGATTATAATAAACATAAAGGATGATACTAAATGGTACCTCTCGCCCTTGTAGATTACAGGTTCATAGTATATTAGTCAAAGTGTAATATAACCATGATTAATTGATTTTTTAGGGATAAAGATTTATGCATATAAGCGTCAGTCATCGTCGCCGTGTATATCCTAAACTTGAATAGTTATTCAAATAATATTGGTACCGTTAGAAAACTAACGGTATCGGTACTCAAGAATATTTGAGATATTTAAACTGAAGAAGCAATTAGAGGAGCAAACTATTCTTGAAGACAATGTAAAAATGATAAATAAAGTCAGTGTCCTTGTTGTTATTACCTTTCAGGTTGTCTGTTGTTATTATCGGCGATGAGTAAATACACAATGAATCCATATCCTCTTAGTCTGGAAGCTGAACCTATTCTGATATTATGTCTGATATGTGAAAATCATCTGATATGATCCTATGATATTTTCTCTCTAAAGCAAGCAGTGTCGTGGCAAATTGGTCACGTATAAACTCGGTTTTACCGGATAGGTAAAGGCATAGATATCAACGTAAGGAATGAGGTGCCCATCCTTACATGATGTTGTGTTTAACACAATTTGCTGAACGTGTGTAACGACGTTACGACGACGAGGCTAATGAAAAACGAAGATTACTGCCAGAAGGGTTTGAGGAGCTAAATTAAAGAGAACCGTCTCAATGCAATTGCGTAAGACAACAACCATTGTCAAACGACATTTATTTACTGCTTACATTTGTAAGTTTGCTAATTTATTACTTAAGACTATTCTTAACAAAAACACATCTTTGTTTAATGTATCTTTATTGGTAATTTACATTGACTTTATTGCTTCTGATTGTATCCAATAATTCTGCCAATTGAACATTTTGGTCCTTTAAGCCTGAAGAAATTCGGCTTCTGCGGCGGACGCCTCTGCCCCTGAGGCTGCCAGTTTTGCTAACTCCTCTCCGGTAAGCTTATTTATTACCCCAGAACAAAAGTAGACATTAAAGATGGTACATCGCCGATCCGGTTTGTCTCCAAACGAAACCAGACAAGGGATGGCGGAAACTCGTTCCAATACATTTGAACTTATTAATTACATCTATAGTATTGTCTTTTTCTCATACGATCACTAACGGAGCAGTATGACGTTGACGATGTTGGGTCCTATCCTTACGTAACGGCATTGAACTCAGCATGGGGTTATGGGTTACGCCATTGGGGAGCTTGATGGCACTCCCTGTACAATGTCTTTAAAATGTAGTTAACCAAGAATAAATATTGCGCTGATGTGTTTAATGGTGGGTAAATGTATTCAATAAGAATAAATGGAAGATGAGATTTCGTTACTAAGCATTAAAAGGTATGCATATACGGCAGGGGTCACAGCCGTCATTTCGTAGAATACTCGTAAATATAATATAGTTTGCATAAAAATTAACCATATATAGCAGCCTTCTGCGGCGGCAAGCATCACAGCCTCAGATCGTATAATACTCTCGTAAATAATTCTGTTTGGGTAAATTGTACTCATATATGGCCGTCTTCGGCCGCGGTAAGGATCAATCAGCAGAATACGCACCACAAAATAAGGTTGTTTTCATGAGGATAATTTTTACACCCCATATGTATTATTTTAATTTTCATGGTAACGAAAAGTTATAGTAAAACTTTTCTTTTTTCTTTTTTTTTCAAGCTAGTATTATCACCTAGTGGGGAAAAATTACATAAAATTGAGAAATATATAGATCGTAATATAGAAATACATAGATCGTAATATAGATCGACCAGTTCCCATCCGCTAAGTAACAGAGCGGTTCAGTTCATGAAAATCGTAATATCATATTTGGGTGTTAAATAAAAATAAAAATTTTAGATGGCATTACTTTTGATATATATATATATATATATATATATATGTCAAATATGCTCAAATTCGCCGCAACTGCTGTTCTTAGTAATCCAATTTTTTAATATCATTCACTTGCAACAAAAGTTTTGTGAGGGCAATTATTCAACGAAAGTTTCGAGCAGAGAAGTGAATTGAGCAATACGGAAATATCTTATTTATAATTTCGATGAAAAATAATTGATCCAGTCTTAAAAATACATACACTTTTTTACATCTAAATATTCGACTACGAATTTGAGTACAACAAAGAAAAAGGAATACAGAATTGTATTCAAGTGAAAATATGAAAATTGGTGGTGTATAATACAAAGAAATTATAAAAAATCCTAGAAAGGTGAGCGTACATGTCGATTGCATTGTTTATCGAATATTAATGAGATACTCAGATTAATTTCGTCTTCATAAATCCAGAATGAATTACAATTATAACTAATTCCCTTATCAATTTCTTATATACTCTTACCTACCATTAGTTGCTAGACGAGAATTTTCATTTAACGTTTGCATGTATCATGCAATACGTATATTGTAATCTTTTAACCCTAAAATGACAATTCATTAATGTAAAGACATTTGCGTAGGGACAGGTGAAGTGGGACGTAACAATCCTAGGAATCCTAGGATTTTAATTTAACTATATATGCTTTTGCTCCACTTTCGGGCAATTCGTTTTATATTTTTGGAATTATAAATCATAATTATTATCGTAACAGATTTATTTTCATGAACAGTCGCGGATGTTGTACTTTTTGTTGTAGTTGCTGAACCCAAAAACAACCGTTTGATCTGCTCCCCTTTGAAGGAGGGATGGAGCCCCTAAAAGTTAGAAATGTAACCGCCGACATCTAAACTTTAACAGGGTTAAATTCAGATAATATTGATACCGTTAAAACTAATAAAAACAGTTTATTTATATAATACAATATTTTATCGAAATGTCTACAGTTTTGGAAATAAATGCGATTTTAAGTTTTATTATCTTTTTTCGCATTCAAAAATTTTTCCAGAAATAAAATACGTAACTCACCCATACAACAATATAAAATATAAGACAGGATATTTATAGCAATCTTGAAAATTTATTTCATCCAAGTCTGTGCTGAATATTTGGAGAAATAATCTTTTAATGCGGGATACAGACTACAATTTTTCAAACCTGTTCTGCACCTGTAAACTTGTATGCTTTCAATAACCTATCAATTTTGGCACCGTGGGCCTTTCATATTATGTTATTTTTTCTCAAAAGTTTCTATTTAAATTCGGGTGAGGAAGTGGCGTCGCAGGTGAAGAATTTTAAAGAGAAATCGCGCGTTTTTTCATAAAAATATTTTGCTTACAGCGCTACTTCCTCGTCTCAATTTGAATAGAGAAATTGTAAAGAAAAAACAACAAAAATATGAACCAACGGCAATATCTATCACGGCAAAGAAAGGCTTACTTTAATGAACACTCGCGGATGTTGTTGGAATTTTTGTTTTTGTAGTAGATGTTGACCCTCAAAACAACATCTTGATCTGCTCCGCCTTGGGGCGAGGCTAAAGCCCCATGAAGCTGGGAATGTAATCGCCGATATCTCCTAAACTTTAATATATATATTTAATAAATTTATAGCACGATTTTTCTTAAAAGTTTTTTGCCTGCGGCGCTATTTCCTCGTCTCCATTCGTTATTTTATGTATTGTTTGTACAGAGAAAGGTCCTCGGCTGCAAAATTGATGAATGTTATTATTTAAAACATACAAGTTTACAGGTACAGAAAGGGCTTGAAAAAGTGTAGTCTGAATTCCGCTTTAAGAGATTTCTCCAACAATCTAGCACCAACTTGGATAAAATAATTTTTCTAAGATTGCTGTTAATATCCTATTCCTGCTTATTACATCCTATTTCCTTCAAAAAAGGGAGAAAGGATATATTAACGTTGATACTAAGTATGTAACGCAGTGAAGGACCTACAATAGATATAGAAAACTATATATATTCTGGCTCAGAATGAGCCCCTGGGTCCATTTAGCCCTGTCTGTCGGTCTGTCTGTGGAAATCACGATTACAAGAGGAGGAATGCAGCTATAATCATGAAATTTGGTGTTAGGATAGGCTGGTTGGTATTGAAAATGGGCGAAATCGTATGACTTCCACGCCCACTTTTGGTATTTAATGTGAATTAACTCGTGTTTAGAGGTCTCAGCTCTGAGTAGGAACATAAATGTGAAATTATACATTCGTGTCTACTCCCTCATTTGAAAATATGATAAAAAATAGGCGTTATCCGCCCACTAGAGACAAAATTCGTACAGGCGTATAGGCGTAAAAATAGAGATGTTGCCATGAAATTTAGCACATATATTTCCTATCATCATAGGCTGTGTGCTGTTAAAAATAGACGTGGCATGTATGTTCCCTACATATATTATATATATATATATATATATATATATATATATATATATATATATATATATATATATATATATATATATATATATATATATATATATATATATATATATATATATATATATATATATATATATATATATATATATATATATATATATATATATATATATATATATATATATATATATATATATAT
>OZ016502.1:14325755-14369844 GCA_963966595.1 Physocephala rufipes | reverse complement strand
ATATATATATATATATATATATATATATATATATATATATATATATATATATATATATATATATATATATATATATATATATATATATATCCCCTTTTTTATTTCTATCTTCGCTTTTTTGCTTTCAGTTTTCATGCTTTGTCAACCGGTTAGTCGTGTCGTCTACACATCACAGGCAGAAGCAAAAGTATCAATTTCATTTTCCGCACACTTTTGTAAAATTTCTTCATTTATTTGTTTAATATTTTGATGCAACAGCAAAATTTTAAGATTTCATCCTGAAAATCCTAAGGTTAACCTAAATAAAGGTGCGTCGGGAATGTTTGATGGTTAGACATGGCAAGTGTTGGGGAATATTGGGAATACTTATCAGTGCTATTTTGCCTTTACGATATTGGTTATCTGTGCGGAACTCAACAATTCGTTAAGATTAACTCGTATAATAGTCTAATGGGGAAATTAAATTTACATTATATTTTCTCTTGTTAGAAAGTATGAAAAATATTAGTATTTCTTGTGAAAGAGGAATGATTTGTATGTTTTAAGGCTATCAATTTGTTGGCGAAGAAGTGAAATTCGTTTACAATGAAGAAATTCTTGTCGGTTCTCGTTGATTTCTAAATTGTTGCTAATAATTTGGGTTTTTTATAATTTCTCTTAAATGGAAATTGTTGTAAAATAAAAATGTCCTAATCTATAAAAAGAACACCTCTAGATCTATGCACATCATCAATGAGAAGATAGTCTCTAGAGTAACGATTATGATGACGGTTCAATGATTATGCTATCTCGATCGAAGAGGTTGTGAATTGTGTACGATTATCAAAGAAATTTATCAGGGAAAGTGATAAGCAAATGGAAAGATTATCGAACTGCCTGAAGCAAATTGTTAAGCGTAAATTTTGTGGGTTATATAAACCAATAATTGATGGAGACATTCGTTAAGCAGCAATATTATAGGTCATAATACATTGGGAAATGAAGCCAAAATAGTGAAAAACTATTATTGTCGTAGGAAATGGTCATATAGTTGGGAGATCATGAATTTTGAACACTTGATAAAGAAAAGATTATGAAGGAGAATGGAGAATAAGAAGGTTGTCCGAGGAAGTGAATGACGAATTAGAAGTTTGTATGTTCAGAATAAGGAGAACATCTATCCGGAAATAAGTTGGGAAACTTTTTGATCGAACAGGATTCCACTATTTATATATGAATAATTTTCATAAAAAGAAAACGCTATTCAGTGAGGTAGTAGAGCTTTGATTGGGAAAATGTTGTTAAGAAAATTGTTAGAAACTGTCATAAGTGGAAGTAAATCATATATTCAGGAATTTAAATTAACAGGAGGTGTTAGATTTTAGCTGAAAATAGTACCACCGAGTTTTTTTAAAGAGCTAATAAAAACAAGTATGAACGCTAACTTCGGTCTGGCCGCAGTTCGCAACCATATACCCGTAATATAAAGATTTATGATTTAAATCCAATAACCAGCGGATGGGACATGCTCCTTTTAATATTTCATTTTTTCGCGTATCTAATTTAACTAAAATAACTGATTTTCAATACAACTATTCTCAAAAACGTTCATGCGTAGTAAAGTATAATATTGGGCGTGACATGCTAATTTTCTCAGGATTTATAATGTCCAACGCCACCATGCATGCCATAAAATCTCAGTTTAAAATTTTGATAGTGACTGAAATATGGGGTATGCAATTTTGTTTTACGGTAAAATGGACGTGACACTGTCGATTTTGCCTCTTTTCAATACCACTAATATCGTGAAGGCAATTAATATTCATACAAAGTTCTATAACATTTGTTCTCTTTACTCTCCTTTAATGCGTTACAAACGGAAGAATAAAATCCGCTCATAGTTACTGAGGTACAGAAATCTGAGATCGACACTTTTATGACCTTTATATTAGGAGGCATCTTATATTAAAAGTTTATCGATAAGAGTTATTCAAAAACTTTTATTTTAAAGTTTTTTCGATAAGATTTATTGAAGACTTTTTCGTTAAAAAGGTCATTTGTTAATGGAGTGGATAGTGGTCAATACGAACTAACACTTTGAGCTACGAAATAAAAAACAGAATGGATTATAGTTGGTGTTTTGAAGATGAATCTGGTGAAATTAGGAGTTTTGGCCAAGAGGTCTTTATTATGCAAATAGATAGAAAATATTAAGAAACAGATTTTGCACATAGTGGGAGCTGGGCATGGGCCATCCAATGCAAAAAAAGCGGCTTTTTATGAAAAAAGTGAATACGTTAATCAATAGAAAATATCGCGAAACGGATTTAAAACGAGGTGGGAGGGGCATAGAGACCCCAAAAGGCCAATCGGTAATCGGTAATCGGTAACAAATGCCATAGACGGATTTGGGACATGGTATGAGATGGGCGTGGGCGCACAAAAGCGACAGAAAGAGCGTTTTTCAAGACCAAAACTTAAGTATTTTTGTGATGAATGTTAAAAACATTTTTGCTAACACACACATCCAGGAAACCTTATTCATTTTCAAAAATAATGATCGCATTTGCAGTAGTTTTGCAGCAGGTCAAGCTGTAGTCTGCAATTGCAAGCAACCAATTTTTCCATGGGCCATTTTAATACTTTTATTGCACTTCCAAACGGTCCCAATGCATACAGAGGGTTATATATAGGTAATAAATGTTTATCCCTTAGCTCGTATGAATAAAGTGTACATCGTGAGAATTAAACCCTTTTATCTAATAAACGGACGGACAAACACATACGTAGGTGTCAAACACATATGAGATCCTTGTTGAAATGTATCCGATCACATAATTGTTGAAAAAAGAATATGCATGCAGGGAAAACCTCATACTGAATTAAATAATCTCATACAACAAAATTGATTAATGATTGTAGGCACTGTCCTAAGAATTCTTCCAAAAAATACATACTTCCAATCTTCAATAAAATCGGCACGTATACATAATAGACTGTATGCTATATACATAAATAAACGCATCCTTAGAAATAACAGAAAAAAGATAGAAAAACTGAAAAATAGAAAAAAGAAATGAAAGTTAGAAAGAACGAGGGACGATTCTTTTAACATTCATCACAAAAATGCTTAAGTTTGGATCTTGGGAAACGCCTCTTGCGTCCCTTTTGCGCGTCCAAGCCCATCTTATACCATATCCCAAATCTGTTTTATTGCGCCCTTTTGGGGTTTCCATGCCTGCTCCCAACTTGTTTTAAATTCGTTTCGTGACATTTACTATTGATTGCCGTAATCATAATCATAATATCCGTAATCATAATCAGTAATATTTTGGTAAAAAACGCCGCTTTCGTGACACTGGGTTGCCCACGCCCACTATGTCCTTCCCACTATGTCCAAAATCTGTTTCTTAATATTTTCTATCTATTTGTATAATAAAAATCTCTTGGCCAAAACTCCCAATTTCACCAGATTTATCTTCTAGCCACCAACTAAGATCTATTCTGTTCATTATCTCATAGCTCAAAGTATTTGTTCGCATTGACCACTATCCACACAAGTTAACTTAATAAATAAATAAAATAAAACTTAATAAATGAAAGTAAAAATTAACTTTTATTTTTATAAATAAAAGATGAAAGTTTACTTTTAAATAAAAGTTTTCAAAAGCAGAGTTATTTTCGAGCGCTGTTAAAAATACAAACAAGAATGGTAACCTCGGCTTTATAGTATGATTCACCGATTATTAGGGCTGTGAGTTTTTCAGTGGATTGCATATGTAGTTATATTTATTTTAAACACCAAACTGCTCGGGATATTAGAGATACTTATGTATATAAGTATAAGTATAAATCGACTTATAATTTTCCATATGTGGTACGCCATTAATGTGTTACGAACGGAGGAACAAGTTTAATATACCCTGTGCCGCTTGGGTGTAGGGTACAAAGATAGTTAAAATTCTATGACTTTATAATAACAAAAAACAAGTACCAATAACAATTTCTGATTCCTTGCTTTTGTTTCTTCGTGGAATATATAAAACGATATTCATAAATTTATTTTCGTTTTCATACAATTTATATGGCTTTTGTGCTAAAAAGAAAAAATAGGGTTGATTGGAGGGTCTTAGTTGGTCATTGGTTGGTTAATAACATTTTGGTATTTGTCTGGTATAAAATCGTACTACGAAGAACTGACGACAATAACAAAAAACTTCGTTATTCGAAAACTAAAAAGTGACATAAAAATTCTAGTGATTCTTGTGAAGAAGAGATTTTTTCTAAATGAAGGTGCATAACGACGGGGGTGGTGGTTATGACGATAACGGAAACATTGATGAAACAGTAACAACGTCGTCATTTTGAGATTGTTGTTCTAATAGAATTTAGCTGTTCCAACACACACGTAAACATTCGTAGGCAAACACAGTCACACACACACTCATACACATGCATGTGCAATCACCTATCCTTGAAGGTATAATTGTATCGCTGCGAGTGCGGCTATAACCACGTATTCTTCTATCGTAGTGTCACTCGATAGAATTACCAGGATGAAGAACATGAAGGGTCGATGGATAAGGATGCGACCGATACGTAAACACGATCTGAAGAACATTTTCGCAAACCGTTCAGTCTCTACTGCTCAAGGATAAGCGAAATAAGGAGGAAGCAGGAAACGAAGAAAAAGAAGTGGGAGTATATAAAATACTTCTAGGTAGACTATATATATATGGATGCGAAGGCAATGGCAATGTAAAAGAGCGAAGATAAGTCAAGAATTCCAAGAGTAGCACTAGAACACGTAGAGGCTCATTGAAACTTTAGGAATCGCTTGCCACAAACAATAGTATTTATACTAGGCAAAATAATGAAGTCGGTTATTTAGGTATACGAGGTAGCAAAGTACGGACCGCCAAGTACGGGCTTCGTATAAAATCTATAATCTCATAGAACTGGAATAATATAAATTTTAACGTGTAACGAGATACTATGAAGAAAAAGAAGCATAATTTAATGTAGCATTTTGTTCTTCATGACAAAATCTATAGAAACTGCATACAAAATAAGAACGGGAGGTCTCCGTAGCCACAGCAAAATGCTATCGTAAAAATAAATTATACATTTTTTGAGACAATTAAAGGGCTTAATATTTCCACTGGTTAAAACGGCAATATTAAACTTTCTAGTAAATCTGTTACTGAAAAAAATTACCTAGACAAAAAAGAAAACAACGGAAAATGAATTAGTAAAGAGGCTCAAAATTCTTCCCGACGTGTCTAACGATTGGTGCAATGGTCGGCTCGACGGTCCCTATGGCGCCGTATGTCAAAGCATATATTTTTGGTGGGAGGTTGCAAAAATCGTGGTAAAAATAATGTTGCATTGTAAATAATGAACGATAAATAACGACATCTGTTACAAAAAATAGAAAACAAAAAAAACATGTAAAATGAAATCATCACACAAATACCACCCATACCACCGAATATAATTAAAATCGTATAGCTTCCGTAATAACGCTAAACAGCAAATGGCTTTATAGTGTTTGCATTTCACCTCAACTCAGCCGACGAAAGATATGAAGCGCACCCAATTTATGAGTTGTAAAGGCAGAATAATTATCATGGTCATGTATGGATGGAAATTATATGATTACTGAGATTACCTCAAAAGGTGAACGCATATATTCACAATGGACTGAGTCGATTGCAAATACAATAAAATAAAATAAAAAAGGCAGCCGAAAATATAACCAATATCAGGAGGAATTCCTTACACTGAACAAATGTTTTCTTTGTAATGGTTTTTTCAATACAGACATAACATAAATTTATCGGGGTAAACCAAAGTTCTCATGGTTGAATTGTTGGATATTTAGTTATAGCGATATTATTGATACTATTATACCGACAGAAACTTTAACTAAATTTGTGAGTAGAGTTGATGTAGCATTTCTCATATCGTCAGAAGCTTAGAAAGTATTCGAAAAATACGAAATTGTTGTGTGGCAATTGGATATTCTTATAGAAGGGATCTTTTTAAATTGAGAATGATCATTGATTTATAAATCTGGTATAGAAGGAACTTTTTTGTTTCAGAATTTCGAGTCACGTTAAGAGGTTGGATTGGGGAAAAGCGTTCCATCTATGAGCAAAAGTATTGTAAAATTGAACTAAACAATTAAATCAAGGGGTAAAAAACTTTTAGATTAGTTTAAAATCTAAAAGTTTTTACCCCTTGATTTAATGTTTTAGTTCAATTTTACAATACTTTTGCTCATGTTTCCCCAATATTATTTTTTCCCCAATATTATTTCCCAATATTATTTTTGTAGAATATAAAAACTGTGTATTTTTCTCTATGTAATTTTCAGTACATTTCGTTGATTTTAGAGGAAGGAAACCTAGTACAGACTTTCCTGTTCTCGCTAACTCTATACAATTATAATATTATTTATGCACACACGCCGAGACATACGCACACACCGACCGCTTATAAGCAGTCTATAAAAAATGATCGCATATTTCAGTAATAAATTTTCACCCCTTCTATTTTAAAGGGGTGTAAAAAATAAAGAAAAACAAGTGACAAGTTGAAAAATGATGATCCTATAAACCACCGTTTGTCAGCCCATTCATCCGCTCCTCCTTCCTCAACCCCGCCACCCCATCTCTATTATTTTAGGCACTAGCGTCTTAGTTCCCTTTCCGCCCTTCTGTTGACGTCACAGTGTTCCTATCAATTCTCCCCTCTGATTTTATACATAACTGGCCAAAAAGAAACAACTCATTTGATATTCACAAACTAGCTGAGTACCGAAATTTTGACAATCTGCTGCTCATTTTGAGGTTCACTTCTATCTGACATCCTTTAAAATTCAATTTGAAGTGTACAGAAATAATTTCGTGAATAACTGTAGGCTGTTTATAGAATTATATAAAAATAATACGAATAACCAACAATAGCAAACCCTCCGCACTCAGTTAGTTGAAGAAGCATTGTGAAATCAAGGGTTGATTGTATAAAATGGAAAAAGCTCTTCTGTATGTTCGTGTGTCCCTTGTCTCTTGATTGAAATGTCAAAAACTCGAAGGACTATAAAAGATTAGGAGGGCGAGTTACAAACGCAAGGGGAAAAAATTCAGGAGGTGAAGGAATAAAATCGAAAGTATAGATCAAACTTAGGATTGCTCTCAATATCGTCAGTCGGGCTTCAGGGTCTTATCGTCTTCAAAATATTTTCGAGAGGAAAGATGTTAGGAAGGCAATAAAATAGCCCGATGAAAATTTCTCTGGTGACAGTTTCTCACATTCTTTCACGGACACTTTATTATGTAATTCATTATTCACATTTGACAGATGTCATGTAAGTAAGATTTAGAAAAACAAAGTAACAACGTTAACTTCGGCCTGGTCGAGGCTTATAGGGTGTAGGGTACCCCCTAATACGACCCTATAGTGTGATCCTAATAATCACTGGACGGTGCATTCCCTTTTCGTGCTATATTCTCTTCTTGGTTAACATAGATCTACTAACTCATATTAAACGCAACTCTCTTTAAAAAGTGAATTTTAGTGAATTTGTAGGAGTGAATTTTAGTGAATTTGTTATCTCCAACACTGCCATAAAATTCCACACATCTCGGCCATAAAATTACAATTGATTCAAAAATTTGGCTTTGCTATTTCATTTCATAAAATTGGGCGTGGCGCAAGACGGATTTCATCTGTTCCCAATACTAAACAATTTGTAACAACAGATTTATGCAGCACTTCGTGGCAATGCCACGTTCTACATTAATGTAGATAATTTTCGGAAAAATAATAAATAATTTTCGGAAAGAAAATTATTTAGTGGATGTTTGTTATGGGAGTATCAGTTTTGTACCTGTTTAAGACACTAAGAAATTCTTTAAATATTTATAAAGACGTATTTGCTAAAAAAGTAGGTGTAATGTTGATCTGATTTTGGCCAGCTTCAATACCACATAAACTATTACGAGAGAGAATACTTGTACCAAATTTCATGTGCTACCCCTTTTCGTTCGGCTGTAATCGTGATTTCCACACACAATCACACATACAGGCAGATATGTCTGTATGGCTGCGTGCCACGACTAAAGGCCTGATTAGTCTGACGTGTTGGTAGGTTTTGTTAGGTGGAAGCTGTCAAAAAGCCTATCTACCTTATGGGATCCTGTGTATTTGATTATACGAACGTGCACGCAGTAAAGAAGAAGAAGAATATCAAATTCATTTTGATATTTTCGCGTTTCGCAAACGAGTTCCACGTTTGGAAGCCAAAAAATCAGCCCCACGGTTGCTTATATCGACATTATTTATTATTAGAAGTACGGGGAATGGCCACTTGGTTGTACGGCTTTTTATATTTCCGGGGATTTGTTAAGATTTGACTTCAGTTGCTTTGTGATTTTGTTGAAGTGAGGTTGTGTTACTGCGTGCTAAAAAGTTGTTTTTTCTCTAACACAGTCCCGGCAAAACACTGTTTTAACGCAACTCAAGAAGGAGGTAATATTGATCTTCATCACCACACTTTATTCTCATGAATACCCTTCTAAAGTATCCATGGACCACACGATCAGTATTTATAGGGCGGAAGCGCCATCGCCTTCTTGCTCTGCGATTGAGCCACTCAGAGCAGAGAGTAGCAATTAATAAAAATTTTTAGTCCTCCATTTCTTCTTCCATTAAACGATCCATTTTAATTCCAAAGCCTTTATAGAATCGCAAATAAAATTGAATTGCGTTGGGACAGCTGTTTGTGTAACAACAACAATGTTAAAGAGGAGGCTGTATAAATTCTATAAGCCTTGTTTTAATTGTTAAAAAAAATTAAGTCGAAGGAAATAATTTATTTTGTACCTTTTTAAATATTATTAATGTTAAAAATAATTGCATTATTTCCACAACAAATGTAATTTAATATATGTATATAATTAAAAGCCTTTAAAATTTATGCAGATAATTTTTGGAAATAAGAATTATACACAGCCCTAATAATTCCCAATTTTAAACAGTCTGGCAGTGTCTTGTACTGCATTTCGACAATATGCTCAAACAACTTCCACGTAACAAAACGTACCAACACGTCAGACTAATCAGGCCTTAAAGGGCTGTGGAAATCACGATTACAGCCGAACGAAAAAGGGTAGCGGACAGATGGACGGACATCGCTAAATCAACGCAGGAGGTGATCCAGAGCTTATATTTTTCTATACCTACCACGTTTTATATTGCTTTCTTTTTCTAAATTTTTAATCTATTTGAAAGCATTTAAAGCCGATTCAGTTTCTAACTTTGGAGTTTGTTGTGGTGCTAATTTTGTATATTAGTGGATAATTATGACCAGCCATTACCAAATTATGTGAGGAGATGAGAAAATGAAGAGCAACATTTGAAGCATCATCATTAAATCACCCAGAATATCAACAAAAAGTTGTTGTTTTATTTTTCTATAAACACGAATTGAGTTGTGGGGTAATCAATTGAAATCTAGTTCGCCTATAAACTACAACGCACTCTTTAATAAAAATTATTACGGCTGCCCCAACTTGAATAAAATTTATTTAAAACATAAGCTAGTTGATCGATAATTCTACCCTCATGAATGATAATTACGCTTCTCTATTGTAACTGGTCTTGGTAAACTATCCGCAAATATGTTATCAGTTCCAATTAATCAAATTGTGAATATACTTATAGTTCTTGTAGCGCATGGATACCATTCCGTTCCGAATATTGATATTGTTGAACCTTCTCGAATACTTGCTTGTTTATGCCAATTGATTTGAGCTTTGATTATTCTAATATATTTTTGTAGCTTTGTTATTAAAACCTGGCCTTAATTCTTATTTATTCCTTAATTTCTATCTTCTTTGAAAGCTTTACATTGATGTCGATTGGATTGCCTTGATCCAAATTAAATTTCTTCTACATTTGGTGGATAGTCCAAGTTAATTCCAATCCGGTCCGATCCGATCCAACGATATCCTAATTCCTAAACTGTATTTATCTTTTTCTACGAACTTAATCATAAAATCTTTTATTAACTTTGTTTTCTGATGTGTTTCTGATGTACTTTCTGTTGTAACGATTCAATCTTCAAATTTATAGTCTCGCACGCTTGTAATTCCTCTAACCTTTTATAACGGCTGCTGCTCCTGGACATTCTCTAGCATTGATATACACAATCCAAATTCGTTAAGAATTTCCTGGCTCTTTGGTGGAGTACGCAACAAAAACATATTTTTCGGATTTATTTGGGAATGTGAGATATGACCGTGCAGCCAAATATGCGAAGATGGATGATATCTGGCATGTGTACAGACCATAATTCTTCTGGTGTCTTCTCGACCTTTTTATGCGGAGAACGATTAATAATATAAATAGAACATTTATACTAAATGTTTTTATTCGGCTTTCGGCAAACAAAAGCTGAAACAAGTGTCAACGTGGAATAAGTGTTAACAGTCTTTTAATATAGTAAGATAGTATCTATAATTTGGGTATTAGTAGTCCGGTCTCCGTGCATTAAAAACTTGTGAACTGTGGCAGTAATAGCTCTTAAGGGGTACAAAGTTTGGTAGAGGTTTTTAGAGGTTCAATTCTGATGCGTGTATATTACAATTACTTCATATAATTTGTTCCCTCTAGCAATTTGTGCAGTAATATTTGGATTGGCGGAAATTGTCTTTATCATCATTTATGTTTTCTGCGCCATCCTTTGGAGGATTAACGAACAGATCCTCTCTTATAAACCCCGCTTGCGCTTTCATCTTCAGATTGGGTTCAATAAATCGTGGAATGAGAATATGCCGAGTTCATATCCGATAACGACATCTTTGTAGGTTATTGTAGGATTTTCACTCAATATTTTTCTTATTGCTCCGCAGATGGTACATGTTGTTTTGAATTAGTGCCCGTCAATAATTGTATAAAGTTACCATCGACCATTGCCATAAATAGTCTGTGGTGCGCCATTATATTCGTTCCCAGGTAATGAAATGCAGAATCAACTAAACTGTTTATTTAAGTATTTACTAAAGAAACGCTTTTTATTATCGGCTCCGGAGTCACTTGCCAAACGCTATGGACGGTTTGACGGTTTTGACGGTCGCTATGACGGTTTCATTTATAAAGAGTTGAAGTTTAATATACTCTTTATCTTAAGTTGGTAATAGAGGCAACGTAGAATTATATGCTTTTAAAATCAGAAAAAAATTTAAAAAACACTCCAAAAAATGAATTTTCATTCCCTGATTTTGACCGATCATAACTCGCGCACCTTTTATAAAAAGGCCCCTTTGAAGGCCGACTTTTCAGTTTTTATTCTCGTTTTCAATCTGCAATTTTATAGCCGAGATGTTGGTGTTAGATATAATCGCTCCATAAAAACGGGTTGGACACGCTCGCTATATCATGTGTGGACTTTTTTGACAAAGGTCGTGTCAAAGATGAGGATGATGAATTCGTAGATCCAAATTAATCACGAATAGGGGAATGTCAAAGTACTGCAAACTGCTTATTGAGTACCGTTTAATACTAAGAAGTGCGTGCACCGCCAACTTACTATTAGGATCAAACCATAAATTTATATTACGGGTGTAGGCTATACAAACTTCGACTGAACATAATTTGGTATTCTTGCTTGTTCTTCTGGTTTTTCTTCAAGTTGTATTTTTCGGTTTTTTAAATAATTCTTCGATATAAGCGCGCTGTTCGATGCTTCTAGCTTGACATATTGAAAGATTTTCATTTTGATTTCATCAGGAAGGCTTTTCACTACTTCCAATACTCGTTATAATCGGCTGATATCCCTTGGACAATCGCTTTAGAAACAAGCATCCAGTCCATCCATCGTTTACACAAAATAATTTTTGCAAAACTGATTTTATTTAGTCTCTGTGCTGTATAAATGATTTAATTCACGTAATCTCCTACAGAGGAACAGTGAACGATTATTATAAAACGTAACTTCGGCAAAAGTCCAATACGTCCATCTACGCTCGAATCTTGGAAAAGCTTCTTAAATGCCAATCAAATTTCATAGCGGTTGCGGATTCTTTGACGTGCACAAATGCTCTTATCTATAGATAATATCATTTTACAACGTACTGTCCTGTCTTTGTCTACACCTTTGTCTAAATCTGGCAGTAATTACATTGCAAAACTCTAAATTGACCTGTTTTCGGACACAATTTAGATATTGCTCGCCTATGAAATATAAAACACTTCCTAACAGAATTTATTTTAACAAATTATATTAAGGAGGCCTATATTCGTCCGTTATGAGGAAAATCAAAGACATATTCAAAATCAAAATATATTACAAAATAATATATAATGACTACAAATGCATAAACATGCAAACTTGCGAGTTAATCGGACCCTCGGATTATTTTTGAATGCCCGAGAATGAAATCCTTAATATCGTTTAATTGTCGTTTAATGGTAAAGGATTTTAACGAAAGTTATATTTTCTTATGATAAGTATAAGATATAAAAGATAAGATCCGATTTGGACGGAAAAATAACCTCGATATAAGTGCTTATTTTTTTAATCGTTTTTGAGAACTTTAGCGCCGCGACTTGAAATGAAGTATTAAATTTTTTTATATTCTCACCGTTAATTTTGATATCATAAAGAAATGCTGCATCGCATCCTTGGCGCCAACAAATACCATCGCCAGCTCCACCACCGTCATGACTATAATGCTAGATAAAAACCGCAACTCAACAACTACGATAACAATAAGACTGACGAGACCACGGGTCTTTAGTGGGTACGGGCGCGGCAATGACGATGAAAACGATACACATAATTGTCACTGATTGTCGAACTTCAATAAGATTAATAATTTTTGAAAGCGTATAGCGAATTAGTTCCCTTCAATTTTTTTGAACCGATGCAATCAATACATCGTTAAATTACGCGTAATGAAAACCCCAAAAACTAAATCGCGCAAGATTAAAAAAACGAATAAAAGAAAACTTATGATTTTGTATTGAAAATTAATGCGAGTTAATTTCTGCCAGATTGTGACAGTAATTTCTAACAATTAACACGAGACGATATAAAATTGTATGAGTGTGACACCAAAAAGGGAAGAAAAAAAAGAATACAGAAGAAAAGCCACCACACAAATCGAAACCAGCATAAGAACATTAACAAAACCAGAGCTAAAACATTTAACAGAGTGCTGTCTTATTTCAGCATGTCAAAACTATATCAAATTATAAGCAGCCTATACTTGTCATCGACGAAACGTGGATTGATAAATTTTCGATACCATATTTTATTCTCGCATTTAGCACAATTTTAATTCCTTGACAAAAATGGTAATGGACTAACCTCGTCTATTTCCTGTGAGATTACTTTAGGATAATCTTCTCAGCTAATACTGTTTAATTAATTAATTAGGCTTAATTTGTTTTCTAAAAAATTGGTGTGAAGGTAGTTTAACTTAAAATAGTGAAAAGTATGAATCTTTGTAATGATGGCCGTTCACGTACATTCGTAATCCTGATTTCATAAACGGGTTGATGATTTTGAACAAAGAATGTGAACCTTTATCTATAACACGCCTTCTTTATCCCATAACAAACGCAAAATAATTTAACGCATTTTTATTTGAAAATAAAAGCCAAGAATATCAGTCGATATCTCCGTACGAGTAACTCTCACTTGTAGATGGTACCCATCGCGCACTGATTGTTTACGTGTTAATATTGGCGGATAGAAGGAGGCTAGTAGTGTTAAATGATTGTGACATTTAAGAATAAAAGAGAGATTATCGGCAGATAATCTATTTCTTTTAAGCTTCTTTGATTATATTATAAATTTTGATCAAGAGTACCATACAATTAAAAAGGTAGGGGACTTCAGTAATGAGGCTTTAATAATTTATTGTATACTATTCCTACTCAAAAGAATAGAATGATAAATAATTAAGAGATAATTTTAATTCAGCATCGAATGGTGAGGTGATCGATTTCAGGTAGAGAATTCTTAAATCCTAAAATTAATTATTCTATTCGAATTGTTAAAAATATAATATGAGAAACTGTAGTGAGTTCATAATAAATGAAGAAATAAATACGATGTTAAATTAATTTCGGCAAATTTTAGTTCTAACGAGTGCTTAAAAATATTCTCGTTAGGGTATTCTTCTACCAAAGTTTTTAAAAACTTTTAGTTGATGTTAGAGATTACATACGGTTTTCTGCAATAGCGAGTCATCCGATTTAATTTCGGATAATAATAATTCGGATATATAATATTTCTATAATATCATTAAATTAGTAATTCAGAAGGTTCTCCATCCTATTTGGATTTTAAATTCTAAATGAAATAACAACGAGTTTTAAACCAAGAAAATCAAAAAGTAACTTTCCTCTGAGCTTTAATATGTAACGAGTAAAATAAAAATGAGCTCGTCTCTATCCACATCAAAGAGCATAAGGGTACAAGTATCCTTTATTGTTACTCGCTAACTTTTACACAATAATATTTATTTTTCCTTTGTCTCGAAATATCGATAATGTTGAGATACTTATGCTTCAGTTATTCGGTTATACGCGTGGGTGATATGGCAACAAGAACATTTAAGTCAAGGGCAAAGAATCGATGCGTTTCATTGATGGCGGTGACATAATCCCACAAACCGCAGCGCGCGACTTCAACAGTATCCAGCTGTGCTTCAACAGGCGACTCAACTTGGCTCCTACTTGAATTATTTATGATACCATTCCAAACGCTTTAAGAACCATTCATCTACGGTTTATTTTTGTCACACGTTACGGCCGGGTAGTCAGTCGTTGGTCGGGAGTTGAGTGGGGTGAGTAGTCTTTCGGAGGAATCCTTTTGTTCTTGCTTTCGACTTGTTTATTTTCTTCTCATTTATCTTCACCATTCGCTCGTTTCTTTTTTAATTTGCTTTTTTGGGTTCGCATGGCTGACGATGGCGGGGTTTATCTCTTACTTGTTCTTCTTTTGTTTTTGTATTTTGTCATTCATTCGGCTTGACTGTCAGCTTCCGAACCACCGAATATCAATTAAGAAGTGTTTTTTTCGTTTAGTTTACTTCGTTAATGATATTATAAAGGTATGGGTTATTAGTGTTGTTGTGATTGCTGGTAACCATACAAAATCCACGTTCGTATCCATACAACAACAAAAAAAAATCATTCAAGATAAAATTAATCAATGAATAAATTAAATTTTATTCATCACTAAACTAAAAACTTTTTCGTTAATTACGAGCATTGAGTTATTATGAATTCATCACCGTCGTCAACCTTGATCATATATTTTCTTAAGATTTTTACATATTATTTTAATTAACTTTTACCGCGTTTTGAATGCGGTTTTAGCTACGGTAATAAATTAATGCACTCATTTTTGTTTGAAGCGAATAACTTTACGGTAATCAGTTAAGGATGTTCGGAACGGCTAAGCTTAAGTTTACTTCCGCATAAAATCTTCAATATTTTTTATGCGACTGTGGGTATTTGATGTAGTAGAATTATCTTTAAAAACCACAAAAGATTTGATTGGTTACGTTTAGTTTAATAATTGTAACCGTTTTAATTTAAAAAAAATTGCCCATGCAATGAAATAAACCATACAACGAAATATTGTGAAATACACATCGTTATAAACAATTATAATGTCCTTTAATTCTGCACCTTTAAATTTTACCCACAAACTCAAATTTTTCGAAAAAACTTTAGTTTTGTTTTAGCACTTTTTTCCATTCCATTCATTAATTTTTATATCCTATTCCCTTTAAAAAAAGGGCAAAAGGATATATTAACGTTGATACTAATTTGTAACGCAGTGAAAAAGTTATAATAGATATAGAAAGGCATATACATTCTGGCTCATAATGATCCCTTGAGTCGATCTAGCCCTGTCTGTCCGTCTGTCTGTGGAAATCACGATTACAAGAAAATCAAGAATTACAAAAAAAAGTGTTAGGATGGGCTGGTTGGTATTGAAAATGGGCGAAATCGGACAACTTCCACGCCTACTTTTGGTATTTAGTGTGAATTATATCGTGTTTAGAGCTCAATTTCTCTGAAATTGTATGTACAAGTCTACTACCTCATTTGAAAATATAACCCTAAAAATCGGCGTGGTAATTGTCATGAAATTTGGTACGAATATTCTCTATTCATCAGAGGCTGGATAATGCTCTTACTAGTTTTTATTCAAATAATGAATAAATACGCTACTCGATTCAGTTCAAATTATAAAACATCCTCAAATTAAAAGTACCTCCTTAGCTTTCTGCACGTCATTTTTTCATGAAAGTTTTTGGAAGAATTTACGGAAAAATTCTTTTTTTTAATTTCTATATTGCGATGACAAGGTCTAATTGTAAATTTTAACACCTTCCAATTTCACTTATTTTTTAAATCGTTAATCATGCAACCGTGCTTGCGCTTAAACTTTCCTTCTTCCCCTTCACATAAGTTTTTCGGGAATTTTGAAGTACGTGGTCGTTTACGTTCATTTTCGTTATTATCATTTTAGAAATCGCTATAGTATCCTACGAAATGAGGGTTGTGGTCTTTGACGCGATTAAAGATAATATACGAATACCTTTTGTGTAAACAAAATTATATTTAAGAGAGTGTTCTACGCGCTGATCATGGCTGATCTTCGCTGCGGCCAGAGGCCGCGACATATGAATACTTTTGATATAAACAATATTACATTTGCGATAGTATTCTACGTATTGAGGGTACGGGTATTATACCACATATGGATAATTTAATGAAAAACAAAATTTTTTACAGACAGATTTATGCTGGTTGAAGTTTATTGCCTTTTCTGAAAATCAGTGGAAAAAATTAGCATACAGTATTATTGAGTATACAACGCTCAATAGTTATTAATGAATGTATAGATAAATTTCTTTTCATATCAGTAAAAATATTAATATTCGCACTGTAAGCCCTTTCATATTCGCACGGCAACAACTGACATAGTTGTCAATGTTGCCGTGCGAAAACGCGAGATCGTTTTCAGTGTTGTGTCCTGCAAAGAAGTTTTGAGCTTTAAACGGTGTTTTCTCCTCAATTACTGCATGGATTTCGATGAAAAAAATATGCAGAGCAAGCTAGGAAGCCTTTCTAGATATTAAATCTCTTCCTGGGGTTAATTATACATTTTACAGAGGAATCATTTTAGTGAATCAGTTATACACTTGTTGTTTTTAGTTTACAAGATACAGCTTAAAAGATTTTAAATTTCAAGGATCTATTTCTTCGAAAAAGTTTTTTAAAAAGGCAATCCTGTTTCTACACATCGTCTTGGTCATGCAAATAAAGAGGATTCTTAAAGATTCTTGATATCAGAAGAATTTACATAACTAATGGTGACATAATAAGTCACTGGGAAATTCCTCGTATCGTGACAGCATTTGTCGTCATTCAGGTATCGACAATCCACCTGAATTACCTCAATGATTCCAATTGAATGTCGACGTGTTTATCGTCTCTATAAGAAAATAATGCCTAATTGCGGAATTTTGTATCGACATGTTCTATTGAATTAAAAAATTTTACAGATATCGTGTAAGATGCTTCTAGAGACCTTTCTAGCTTAAATAGAGCTCACCAGAAGATGTTATCTTCCCGTTAAGAAAGTCGTTCTGTTTAACCTTTTTTCGCTTTAGAAAGCAGATCGTTCTTGTACTTAGGGATTTACTTTCTCTTCTTTTTCTTGTCTTCCTTTTCTTGTCTTTTTCTTATCGTTCGTCTCACTCTTTCTTCATCTCTTTTTCTTTTTATTTAATCTAAAAATTTCCTTCCCACGATAATCACATGATGTTTATCCTTGGATATTTTTTTTCACTTCTCTCTCACCCTACACAATTTCAATATTTAACGATTTGTTCGTCAATTTCCGGAAAACCAATCTCGGGCAAGCCTCTACCGGCTAGCAACATCATATGCTATCATCGTCGTTGTTGTTATTGTTTTATCCGTTAAAAATAGTTTTCCCTATCAATATTCTTCGTGTTGTTGTTGTCACTATTGGTATTGCTTTTGTTGCTGTTGCCGTTCGTCTTTAATTTTTACATGACATTTTCTTTTGTTGTAAAATCCGTGTTTCAAGTATTTTGCAAATACAGATGCAACGGGATGGAACACTTGCATTCGACAGATGATGCAGGATCCAGAGAACAAACAAAACAATTATGAACGGGAAATATGATGAACGTTGTTTATTCTTTTTATTCTCAATATTCAGTTTTGTTTTCAAGTGTTTCAGTGACGGCAGTGATGGTTGGTAGAGGTAGTATTGACAATGATAGGGAAGAGATGTCTTCATTATGCAGAATTATGAGAAAGAAGGTATTTTGTGATGGACATATAGTTTTCTATTCTTTTCGAGGAAGTTAATTAAAAATTATATTGATGATCGGCACTAACTGCAAAACAGAATAAGAAGAAAAAGAAGAGTATTTTAATCGAAAATTTTGGGAATGATACTTTATGTTTCCCGTTGAATGGAAAATCGAAAATAACTTTTGGAAGAAAACAAAATCCGTAAAATATGATTTTACTCAATTCTCTAAAACATATCGGTAAAAAAACATATCGGTAAATAAAACTAAGAATGTTTTAGAGAACTCATGGAAGAACTTCGTTTTCTAAAGGACATTTAATGCAGATATAGTCTATTGTTAACCCCTTTGAATTTTGCCAGTGGACTGTTAAAAAACTGTTGAAAATTTATTTGCAAGTTTTTATTTTTACTTTTATTGTTTTCAGTTGAATTTTGTTATTTGTATTGTATTATTAAACATTAATAAAATTTCCAAAAATATGACTTATTTTGTGAGTTTTTAAAAACAATAGCATGCGAATTAATTCTGTAACTTCTAAAATTATTCCACATTAACCCTTGACTTCATTGACTTGCTTGCGTTCAAAAAATTATCTTCTTCATGAAGCGCAAAATTTTAAAATGAGTATATGTATTTTTTTAACGGTTCTGTTTCCAGGGTATTGCGACAGAGCGATAACAATTTTATTGGTTCGAAAATTGGCACGCTTTTCAAAATTTCTTCCACTAATCATAATAATTAGGTTCGCTGCAACGCTCTGTAATGTACCACGAGTCCGTAGAGTAGCGTAGCCAACTGCTGCACCGGATATAACAATTTCTCCTCGGTTTGGCAATGCCCGCACGTGCTTTATGAACCGTTCGCCCGCCTGCTGATTCTTTGGATCATTTATTTAGCAGACCTTTTCATATCCTTGTCTATTGTACCCGTCTGGCGATCGGCACATTATATTTTTATTATTTTTAATCAACCAATGCGTGCATTTAATTTGCTGTTTTATTTTTATTTGTAATCATTAACTTCTACGACTTTGTGTTTGGGGTTATTGAAAATGCAATAATAATAATGATGAGCAAATAATTAGTGTTAACTCCGGCCTGGTCGAAGCTAGGACACTCTACGCTCGGTAGGATTCAAAATAATAATTTTCTTCTCAAAGTATTAAATAATAAATAACAAGGGATTGGTATTGATTGTTGTTTACAACAGTAATGAAATATTTATAAATTTTTATTTTGATTTTACAATACTATATGGAACGATTAATAAACGATGACTGGGCAGACCACGCCTATTCCCCACAATTTGCAGAATGGCGTATTAACTATTCGTGTAAAATTTCATGTAAATATCTCCAACTGTTTACGAGATGTTGCTAATTTTAACCATGCCTATTTTAGCAAAACTTTCTTATAACGCTATAACGCTTTCATACTTCCAACTCATATTTCCTCTTAGCGTCTTAAGACGTTTAAAAATATTTTAAAAATTAAAAGAAATTGTGATAAAAATGTAGAGACTGGTCCGATTTGGTAAATCTTCAGTAACAGTCTGTAATGACAGAGAATAGTCGTACTAAATTTCATAACTTTAGCTCCAGTCTTTATCTTGTAACCGTAATGATAAGATACACACTCTTCTGTATCTGTCACGCCATCTTTATTGCGTTACAAACGCAAGAATAAAATTAATACACCCTCTCTCCCTCGGGTGTAGAGTGCATATAAAAACAATAACAAGAAAACAATGACAGGGGCACCTCCTTCTTCCCATAATAACTATTAGTGGCGCGAGATCTGGCCTCAGTTATTATTGTGTTCACTTACACCGTTCCGCCGTGGCTCTTGCGGTAATAATTACTCTGGCGATGTTGATGATTATTTTGACGGTAGTCATAATGGGTCTTGGGTCCATCGTGTGATCGGTTGATTGGTGTATCGGTCTTTTGTTTTGAACATGTCCAACTGAGTTTTCAATCAATAAAACATTCATCAATCTTTTCCTTGCTTTTGTGGGCAGTCGTCCTTCATTGTTATAGTGCAGTCAATTGTGCAAAAATATTTTGATCACTTTATTAATTATAGACATGCCCCCAGATATCATATTGTGGGTTACAATCATCGAGGGGAGAGGTGAGATTGTCAACACAAACCGACGTTTCTTTTCATCCTTATAAAGAGATTGACAAAATGGATATAAACTTTTCTTCCTCAATTAATTATTTTCATTTTTCTCATTCTATTTTCATTTTTATTCAAAATAAAATTGTTCTGATAGATAAAAACTCTTGATATATCGCAAAATAAGTCCTAATGTCTTGGAACTTATTTTTCAATATTGTCTGAATATTTGTTATATAATACCGAGTAGTGAGTAATGTAAGAGCTATATTTTTCTGAGCTAAAGTTAAGTTCGTTTCTTTATTCCCACGCCCTTTCGTTCATATAAGTGTCATTAGCACAGTTTCGCCCTTCCTTCTGGTCTGAACCGCAAACTCTTAATAGCCCTAAAGCTTCCCATACTTATACAGTTTTTGTAGCAAAATAAATTTTATGATCAAATGTTGCATTTGCCACGCGCCGAGAACACCTGATGCTAATGAACCAACCCATCTAATCAACCAACAGATTCAGCAACCAACCAACATCGAAAAGTTTCTTCGATGGGGAAAGTCACCAGAGGATACCGTTGATGGCAAAAGAATAATGATTATTACACAAAGAAAGCCAATAAAATGTTATTACCCACCCTCTCATTGCATCGACTACAGTACTTCTGCCACGTACCAACTTTGGTAGGTTGACAGGTAAACGCGATGGCGGCGAGGTATTTATGGCATTCTACAACAGCTATATAGGTTACTCGTTAATGATGCTGTATATATTAAGAGATAATTAAATATAATGCCAGTCGAAATCTATGAACTAATAATATAACACAAGAAACATTAATCGTAATAACCAAATTTCAATGGAAGATGATAGAGACATATGTGTTAGTTTGTTAATTGGTGTTATGCCGGATAATTATAATAACAAATTTTGTGACTTATTTCATAAATCGGGGGTAATATTCCTCTTTCAAAACGTCGTAATACCCGCTAAGTTCCTTTCCATGGAAGTCATTTACTAAAAATGCAAACAAAACAGAATATTCGACTTGAAAGAATATTACTCAGTAATAGTTTCTAAACGAGTAATATCTTTACTCTGGAATTATATTAGAAAACATAAGCCTTTACTTGTTAAAGGCTAGAATATGATACTACTCTAGAGAAGCTACAGTTACTGTATTTTTACTCGATGATTTACTCGTTATAGTGGATTGAGCCACAGTATACTAAATAGTTTACATCAGTTACATCGTATAATGCAGTACATAATATAGTATAATACAGTTTACATCGTATAATATTCCTTAGAAAATACCAAATAACTTTGGAAAAACACGCTGAATTAAGTAATTGAATTATTTTCCTTTGTTAAATAATTTTTTTTTTGAAAAAAAATTTAATCAGCTAAATGTTGAAATTGGGTTGATTTCGTAGCAACTCGTTTGATTTACTAAACTGCTCATTCAATTTTTCTAGTAATAACCTTCGGGTATTATCGATATCGGACTATAATAATGTTAAATCAAATACTCGTTATTTTATTAAAAGCTCTGTGAGAGAAAATTCGCGATAGAAGCTTTTCACGAAAATTTGTGGTGCTTCTTGAAGGAATTTGTTACACATGGTTAATACTTATTTGATGAATCCTTAAAAAGAAAATATTCAAAAAAATATTCAAAAAAAAAAATCCATAATAATCAAAAGTAGGTTTGTTAGACATAATTCCGACTCAAAAAAACATTCGAGAAAATTTGTCATAAAAAATAAACATATTTCGCAAAAGAGATCATTGTTATTCAGACAGAAAAGGTAATGACCATTTGGGATTTTTTCCATTTTATTTCAAGGAAAGAAGTCGTTGGGATTTTTGTGATAGTTGTTTTGGTGGTTGTTGTTAATGTTGTATTTTTTATTATTCTTATGCGATAATATATCATGATTAAGTTATAAATTTTATTCTGTATGCGTAATTGAATTTATATGTTTCTTGGTTTGATTGTTGCTTTTGTTGTAGATGTGACCCCTAAATATGTGCAGGATATATCTTTTACACACTTCTCGGAGTAAACAGAATGTGCTGTGCCTATTGATAATGCTGCTGCTTGACATAAATTTGACCATTTTTACACACGCATGCACACACTGCGTTTACTTTCTCTGTCTCATGCACACATACTCGCACACACACGCACACGCATGCACCCACACAACCTTAATTCCGTCGTAATGTCCTCGCCTGACGGGCACCCTTCGTTCGACAGAAGGCACAAGAATAACTATAAGTGGGCGGTGTATTAACACAGCAGGATACTCTTGCTTCTCTGTCATAAACTATTGCGTACAACAAGACCAACCCAGGCGTTCCGGGCATCCGACCACCCCCCACTGTTAGCACATTATTTTGATTACCATCCGTATTGTAATAATCATCTTCTGTACTCATTTATAATCATTACCGTTATTCATAAAGTATTTTTTGGTACTAGAACGTCTATTGAGATCAGGCTCATTCAACGCCGGACAATGCGGCGTCATTGTCGCATTGCAAGCGATTTATGCTCTAGTACGAGCCAAATAAACAGCCAGAATGAGATGCTTTATTCATTGGTTCCGGTGAACAGCTCTCTTTCTCCCATTAACCCACCGGTCCTTCCTTCCATCCTAAATTCTTTCTTTAAAAAGTAATGCAAGTAAGCAGTCGGTTATGGAGTGTTAAAAAATGGGTGGTATGGTATTGCTGAAATGAAGTGTGTGAAGGGGAGAGAAAAACTAGGCAATAAAGTAAATTTTGTCCGAAGGATGAAAAAAGATTCATTAATCATGATTTCAGTTCTCTAAGAAGGCGTTTATGACATTCATTCCATTCGATTAGATGAATTAAAACCACAAAAACTAAGTATCAGAATACGTACCCCAACATAGTCGTGGCAAGGTGGGTTTAATCCAAAAAGAGACACAATACGAGACCTTCATACGAATGTTTGAGGGAAAACAATATTCAACTATTTATCTCGTGCCCAACGTAATGACGATCACTAATTTTTTTATGGATTGAAATTTTAATAGTCGGCAGGCAATTGAAGATTTTCAATACAAAATTATCGATGCAACACAGTCGTTACAATAGTTACGGTCGGTTCATGATGATCGACAATTCGCAAAAAATCGAAAGATTGACACGCGAAAAAAACGGAATTGTTTGAAAATAGGATTGATTTTGGTGACTTATAAATATGTATGCATATATTGAAAGCTTAAGAAAAATTGGTAGCCTGGTAAGGGTGGTAAGATGATCCTTGTGATCTGTAAAATAATGATTTTGCAAAGGGAATAATCATCGAGGGCAGAGGAGCGCAGTTGCGCTCACTTCATCCATCCCAAATTATTTTTCAATTACTCGCTTGTTTCGAATTTAAATTTAAACACAACTGAAAAGTAGCTCGGTTCTGTGTAATTGGGATCGTGCTCTCATATAGTGATTTTTTTTACCACAAAACGAAGCGATCGATGGCAAACAATAAATGTTTTCTTCATCGCCACGATGAAAGAAAAGCAATAATAACAATAATAGAAAAAAATAAAAATAAAAACTGAAGTTTTCATCCCTTTCGAAAACAATTATCGAAGAAGAAGCGAATGCGAACCTCTCGCCGGTGCGGGATGGTGGTGGTAATAATTTTTGGAGGGCGCGCAAGCGTATCTGTAAAATAATATCACCGTCATCACCGTCATCGTCTTTGTCATTAAAAAGAGTCATTCGCATTAAATTCATCCAGGCAAAAAATGGACTTTGAAACCGGAGAGACTTAATTAAAATGCGATTTCGTGTGTTGTCAACAGTTCATTAAAACCCAGAAGAGGCAAAATCAAATGCGGTGTCTCGATAAGTATTCAGTAAACCATGACGAAATACTTTAGGTAGACGATCATGTGCGCACACGACAAGAGGATAATGGAGGAAACAACAACAACAACAACAGTATTAACTACGACAATAGTAAAAAGGATATGGTGGAAATAAACAGGGCTCATAACGTTCTATATTGTCAAAACAGTGAAACTGTAGACGTTTCGCAATATCAATATTTTTGAAAATGACAAAGTTTCATAAGTCTATCAAATAAATCGCACAAAAAAGAAGAAAAAACAACAATAACTTTTAAAAATATGTTGGAATCTCCTCCTTGTTAAATTTATGACCCTTTACAAAATGAATTATTTCAAAAGCTCCGAGGGACGTATTGCGTTTTTGTGAAAATTTGAGAATGTATTATATTTATACAAGAAAACAAGTTTGAACTCTAACTTCGGTCTGGCCAAACCTTATATGTCCTACACCCGTGATAAAAATTTAACTCTGATCGTAATTATAAGTGGGCGATGCACACCTCTTTTAACATTACATTTCGCTCTTCTTGATTAATTGAGATCTGCTAACGTATCTTCAACACAACGTACGACAAAACTTCCTCACATCATAACATCTAGTACCAATATATCGGCTATAAAACTAATATAGAAATTGATAAATCGGCATTTATATATAAAATGTAAAATTTTATATATAAAATAAAATTTTATATATAAAATGTAGGCGCAGCAGTGGTCTAGATTATACCATATCCAATCCCAAAGAGCAAAATATCATGATGATATCTCCCTCCGTTCGACAGCAATCGTGGTTTCCACAGACAAAGACATGCGGACTGACATGGATAGGTCGACTTAGGAGGTTATTCTAAGCAGGAATATATATACTTTTCTATACCTGTCTATCCTCCTTTAATGCGGTACAAACGGAAGGAATCAGTGAATATACCCTATCGGGTGAAGTGTATAGTTAGAAGTGTACACAAACGTCGGAGTAATTCATAAAAACGTTATCCACTTATTAGTTATGAATGCGACGCTAACGGAGAGAACGATATAATTCCGTGGAAGTGGTGAAAAAGTTGGAATTGGAATAAATCCATAGAAAATGTACACGTAAATATCCTTAAAATTGATGCGTAGGCAAATCAACGCAAGATATTTATGATAAATGACATCGATGGCGTTTTCATTAGCGATTCGTGTTTATAACATTCACTACAGTTTCCAAAAGGGAAAAAACTAATTCTTAGCCATTGATGAAAGAGGCGCTTGCATGCTTCACTGATGATTGTTAAGAGTCTAGCTATTTTAGCTATGCGTCCTAAATCGGTTTAGTTATGTCCACCCGTCTGTCGGTTAAAATCTTATGAAGTTTGGCACAAATATTCTTCGTCATCATAAGCTGTTTGGAATTGAAAATGGGCAGAATCGAATAAGGACACGCCCACTTATGATGCCTAATATAAACATATCTACATATTAGTTAACTTTCAACGTTTGTAGACGGAATTGGATGATAACATGTTCCGTGAAACTCACCCACCCCTATGCAAAACAAAGGCGTGGTCCGCCCAGCTGGACCACAATTATAAAGAGGCCGAATTCCTAAATATGAAATTATGCGCTTAATTTCAACGCTCGTAGGCGGAATTCGACGACAGAATTTTACTCTTGAATTTACACACGAACGTCGAGCATCTCTCGAGCGTAATTTTTTGGAAAAAAACGGTTATTGTCCGCCTACCGCAATCACAGTTATAAAAAGGACTGCATTACCGGAGAATGATCTTCATTACTTTCATAATGTTTTTTCTCGCATCGTCTCTGCGTACGATAATCGTCGGTGTAATGAAAAAAGAGTGGATAGACAGAGAGAGAAAGAAATTGGGAGGAATAGTTTTTTCTCTTGATCCTTCGGACATTTTCAATTATTGGATCAACAATTAGGGAGGCATCGTCAGTTTCGTTAATAATAAGATCATAAAGATTCCGGAAATGAAGATTGATTTTTCAATACCAGACTCGATTGAGTCGAGGAAGGTGGGCTTGTATGGTCAACTACTGTCGGGAGTCATAATTATTATTCGGCTAAATTGTACGGTGATCACAGCTGGTGATGGTATCGATTTTTCTTCTTACTTAAGATTGATTTGTTTTGTTTTTATATTTTTTCAATTCGATTTCATTATTTTTTTTAAAATATTATTTATGTAGTTTATAAAGAATATATTTTCCTATACTCACATACAAAAAGTACACACGCTGTTGTGAAGCCATGCCCAATTCATTGTCAGCGATATATTGCAACTGTTATTGTTTGAATGTCCTTGGTTACGCTTTAAAATCGTATAAACGATAATGATTAGCCTTCTTCTGCTTAATCGTAGAAATATTTATTCTTCTAATTTAACAAAAACGTGCCGCTCGTCAATTGACAATATATTAAGGGTTACGAAGAAAAGGGTCGACGAATCGGGTCGATCGGACATTTACAGAACGTGGTGCGTGCTCTTAGCACATTCTGCCAAGAGTTCGAGCATGAATATCGGTGAACAACGGAGTGAAGTAGTTAAAAACAACGAAAAGCAGTTAACGATTCATCGGCTTTTTAAATATTTATATAAGCACGATTATTTATTTTCGTTTATATTTGTCAAATTTTATTTGAATTTGGAATATTTGCTTTGATGGTCAGTACTATTGTGGTCGACTTCCTTAAGACTACTATGGAGATTTTATGAGCTCCATTGCTTAGATGACAAGGAGTAAAAGCAAAATGTGTTTATTTATTTAACTTCTAAAGTATTGAAGGCATTATTTTATGTTGGTTTAATACATTTTATTTTCGGTTAGATTTAAGGGTCTTTGTTTTTTGTTTAACTTTATGTCTTTTAGTGTCGGGCGCTTTTCTTAATTTTTCAAAATTGAGATCAAAGAGTCAGTCTTCTGAGGCGGTTTAACCATTTAGATATTAAAAAAACAACTTGGAACCCAAACATTTTTAATAATTTTGGAATTCCAAAATATAATAATTACTAAAAATGTTCGTGGTCGAAATTATTTTTTTAATTCTAAAAAAAAACAAACCTTTGTCTCGTTTGTGTAAATATTTTTTTTATTTTGATATAAAATTTCAATTATTAATGTATTGTACGCAATTATTAACTCAAAAAAAGTGTCATCTGAATAAGATGAATCGGAGGTGGGAAAGTAAGGAGAAACAACAAAGAGAATCTTGTCATTGCAAAACAATTACGCTCTTTCGTTCTAATCTCCCTCGCAAATGACTCGAAATATCGAGGGTCCGGAGTTTTGACCGTGCAGGACTAAAAATACGGAGACCGATAGGAAGGTGGATTAAACGGGCGGGCGGGGGAGGATTCATGATAGAGCCGCATGGTGTTCAAATACCAAATAATTTTTTTCATTCTTAACGTTATTCAAATTCCTCTAACGAGGGTGGGAGGTGGCTCATACATTGATCCTCTTTGTCATGACATCCTCTGCCAGGACTATCGTAAACGTTGTATGCGAATGGAAGCATTTTTCGGGCCGTTTTCAACGCTCTCAACATTCTTCAAGTTCGTTCATCATTATCATCGCCATTATCTTTGCAATCATAATCGTGATTGCTAGGTTAATCGGTCCTCGGCAATCTGCAATCTTGTCACATTTAAATCTGTATTGATTTTAATCCTGCTTATTCACCGACTGCACGAAATACCAATTGGGCAGCAGCTACAACAACAGAAATGACTAAAACAAGGCATTCCGCTTTCTGGAATAACATTCAGAACACTTGAAAGATATAGAACAGTAACTGTATTGTTACCTAAAATCATTTAGACCTTTTGGAGAGATCCTGTTTTCCCTTTCCTGGTTGAGATTATGACTGGCAGCAAAAAAATACGACAATGAACATAATACTATAGAAATCTCATAAACAACAATAACAAAAATCAACAACAGAAGTAGAAGTAGTGACAGCAACAACGACAATCGTGGATGAATGAAGGGAACTGGAAAAGTTTTTGGGACACGACAAATCCCGTGATGATTAAGTTCTTAAGCATCGAAATCAATGCACACGATGAGGATATGCATGCGCACACAATCACACACGCATTTGCGAAAATACATGCATAAATAATTCAATCTTGTTTGTCTGTCTTTCTAATACAAATACAAAGAAAATTCTATAAAGCTTTCATGCAAACAAATTTATTCAAAATCACGGACCAAATAACTGTCGTTGAGACCGTTACTTATAAAGAAAAGAAATGGTGGAAGTTCAAGAAGAGAAGGAAAGGAGCAGGGAGAGGAGGCACATTACGATTAGTAGTAAGAAGGTGGAAGAATAATCTAATAAATAATCTATCCACAGTTTGGCGAAAACAACGACTATCTGTTATCTCGGAATTATTAAGGAAGAAAAAACCGTGAACGACCGTAGGGACGATGATTGTAAAGGAAATGGTGATGTGAATCACGATGATTTAAACGTTGATGACGTCCGAAAGTGTCATAATTAAAATGTTCATAATAGTGGAACTGACAAATAATATTCCATGGTTCCAAGATGGAGTTAGTTCTTTACTCTTTAATACTCGCTATTGTTTGTAGAACATTTTTTAACAATTCGACAATTGTAAATCAGTTTCTCCACGAAATTCGCACTTAGCTTCCAGACAAGATTTGTGTGGATGTGCCCTCTGTGCCGGTGATATAGATTATTGTATTTACGACAACGTACCGTAACCGATACCCTATATAGCTGTTCATGCAATGTATGTGGTCTACGCGGATGGTTGCCCCAGCTTGGTTTTGGGCCAATAAAAAACTCCAGTAGGGGCTTAAGAATTGGTAACATGGGTACCTACGTTTGTCTCTATTGTTCTTTTAGGATGTTAGCCTCGCATATTTGTTGTGGTGCGCATGTTTCTTACCTGTAATGGCGAAGGGACTCTATGGACTCACCTCTATATTAGAATTGGTAATTAAGAGAAGCAAGTCTGGTCAACTTAAGTGACTTCGCGTGAAGTTAAGGAACATGACAGGGAACGCATGGCATGCTTGTGACAAGCGTAATGTGATTTTTAATCGCTTTGAATATTGCAGATTCTTCCAAGCATTCTTTTAAGGGCAGAACCAAATTATTCTATTCGTTTATTTGGAAATTATTTGGGTATTCAAAAATTCTCACATGTGAGTAAAGCAAAGGGGGTTAAGAGGCTGGTTAGAAGATGAAAAGATACAAAGGGGTTTAAAGATTTAATAGGTTCGTATAATTATTTTACATATGGCGACAACTCTTTGTGATTGCCGGGAATTATCATTTCATTTTTAGCTTCTGCAAATGCTCCATTTGCCATATGTGTCTCTTTCTCTCACTCTTTCTTTTCGTTTCGTTTCGTTTTATATTATTTTTTTGTTCTTCCGACGTAGAATCCGATGGAATGACAAATTAAAAGACTAACCAAATTATTTCATTGGATGTCAATAATTTAATTTTGAGTATGAAGTGATGACAGACATGCAAGAACCAGTAATTTTTTTCTTTCTCCCTCTATCCCTTTTTATCTCTGTTTCATTATTCAATTGCAATTTGTTTGGCACGTTTTAAGAATTATCATAACTTAATTTTATTTAGAGTTTTTGAAATAAATTGTGTCCACGCATTCATTATTTTTAGATGGCTGAGTTCTCAAAGACTTTGCTAAACATATTTATAAATTCAGACAAACACATGCGAATACACTCACTACAATAATCTTTGTGAGTAGTATAAATTTTTTATATCTAAGGGTATAATAAGGATCAAGGGTGTATTTCGTTTGCAATGCATTAAAGGTGTGGCAGGTATGGAAATGTATATATACTCTGGCTCAGAACAATCTCCTGAGACTAGCCTTGCCCGTCCGTCTGTATGTCTGTCCTCCTATCTGTTGAAATCACGATTACGAGAGAACGAAAAGGGATATGGCCACGCAATTTTTGAGATATTGGTCATAGCTAGTTGGTATTGAAAATGGGCGAAATCTGATGAGAACCACGCCTACTTTTTATAGCTTACATAAATGTGTGGATATACGTAGCTCAGTTTCTACGTTTGTAGAGCGTATTTGAAGTCAAAATTTTATCCTGAAATTGAACCACGAACACTGAATTATTTTGCAAAAGGTGAGCGTGACCGGGTGTAGAATATTTAAGCTACGCCCAGGTCGAAGATAGCCATTCTTACTTGTTTTTATTTAATATTAAAACGTTAATGATAGCCATCGCGTCGTTGGTCTTTGTTTCCTTTAAGAATTGCGAACTTTGTTTCCTTTAAGATTTTAAGAATTGCGAACATTTTCAATTTCTTTATAAAAAAATTCAGCGCACTAATGGATAAATTTTGGATTGGGTCATTTTCAGTGAGTTGAAGATCTGTCGGCACGTAGGTGAATATCAAAAGAAGGACTTGTTTTGTTTCCTGACTATTAATAAAATCTCAATTAATCATACAATCTTACACTTTATTGAAGTTTATGTCCAGTGAAATTTAGCAGATCATCGGGAAGAGATAAAAAATCATTCAATTCTTTTTTGTACCTACATCCCAACCTCACATCATCACCCTACACATGATAAAAACATTGTTTTACTTGGCTTCCACAAAAACACTTGTTTGACGGTATAGGAACACAAATATATTTCTGCCTAAAAGAGGTTTAAATGTAGGTCTGCTTAAAAGAAATTTATCCGTGAACTGAACCGTATGAACATGAAGTAACTGTTCATCATTTGAAACATCTTCCATTGAACACTAATTAAGTTACTTTCCTTTTTAATTATTTTAAGGTTAATTTATTTGAAGACTTGAATATCTCAGAACAGAGGGAGATTTGAAGCTCATAAATAATCTTTAAATACTCAATAATCTATAGAATATCTGATTTGATTATATTGCAAGTGAACTCCAATGGTTATTCAGGATCAGTTACAGAGCTGCGCGTGTATGATGCGTACATGATCTTTGGCTGAGACAAGGCGACATCAATGATTTTCGTTATTGAATACATTTTCTGCTATTTTTTCAAATGACTCACTCTATCCATTCTTTTTAAGTAGCCTGTATATAAAAATAATGCATATAAAATTTTTTCCTACTTTCCCTTCATCAATTTGCAGCAACGCCAGAATAATCAATTTGGTTAATTCTATTAGGCTTGATACACTTAAAATAATAGACCCAAAAATTGCATTTGTGATTTATCATCGACAACAAATAATCAGAACAAATCATCATTCATTCCCAACAAATCACATAAAATCACTTAAAATCAAAAACAGAATTAGATTGAGAGAGTTGAGTGAAACATTTCGTTGTTGAGCTAAAATGAATTGACCAAAATAATTGTTGGTCAATATTATTTTGACTAAAATATAAATCGATTGCTATCAGAAAGGATATAAGTGGGTGGTATGCGTTAAATGAAACAGTGTGTGTATGTATCGTCCTAGGAGGGAAGGGAAAGTTGTGGAGTTCGACGTAGTTCGACGTAGCCTCCTGTTGGTTCGATCCATTAGCACGACCAAAATCGAAACTGAAAACATGACAGAAAAATGAATTCATGAAAGAATGAATGGTTCGATATCCGAGAGTTTGCTTGGACCGTAGACCGTTTATACTTTCCATATATTTGTGTTTGTCATTGCTATAATGTTTGTGTTGAGACAAATGAACATTAGAACAAATAAATGAATGATTGATTTTTAGTGATTTGAGAAAAGCAAAGAAAAAATTGAGAAGGAGAAAAAAGGAAAGAAGCATGAGAGTATTTAGTTCATTTCTCCTCCTCGATCACACGCTCTACTCCTATTGCAATGCCTATTATTCATAATTTCATAATGCAAATCATAGCAGGTGTGAATCTTACCCTGTTACCACCATCCATCCCATTTACAGTTATTGCTGGAAAACCCTTCACAATTTGTCTAGAAAGTTTTTTCTACTGTCCAATATATAATTTATATTTACATGCTTTGTACTCACTTTTGTTGTTGGTGCTGCAGCATTTAATTCTTATCTTTGCATATGTTTGGTATTATCTTTATCTTTTGTGACCCTTTCGTTCTCTGCCCGTATTATCGAATAGGAAAAGTAGTCTGTTAACTTGTTGGTGTTGTTGATTGTAGTAGTTATTGTTGCTGATATTTTGATTTCTGTTTTCGATAATTTCATTTGTATAACGTCCAGCAAGCTCGCAAGGATCACAACAACATTCTTTAATAATTGTCTTAAACCAACAAAAGCGTTTGATTCTATTTATTCAAATGGAATCAACAGTAATCACACCATAACAGTAATCACACCATAATAACTTTAATTTGAAATCGATGATGTTGGGAATTGTGGTGATCTATTGTGTGTATGGATATGTATGTGTGTTTGGGCGTTGTATGTGTGTATGTGTGCGTGAATATATCCTTACAAACTCGATAATATTCAATCAGTACCATTTTAATGCTTGCGGGGGGGGCGGGAGGGTGGCTATTTATATGGGTGGCTTGATTTATTAATTTCTTATATTTATTTTTGAGAAAGTTTTTGGAATTTCCCAATCATTTTAAAACAATTAATATATTATTATAACGTAAACCCGAAAGGTTTTGGGTGTATTAAGCTTGTCCTACCGTTTGTGTGTGTAGTTTGCCTTTGCTGTTTATTTATCTGTTTTTTTTTCTGATGCGTTTCGATTTATTGAGGGAAAATAATCCGACAAGAAGCACGTGAAATGTCCTAGTCAAAAGTAAAAAAATAGCCCTAGAAAAGTCCAAGAAGAATGTGAAAATTTTGCGAAGAGGTAAACACAAGGAAGGGAAGAAGGAATGGAAATCGGCGATAGTAAGAAAGTGTACATCGTAAGCACAATTCACACATTAGTATTGCGTTCTAGAGTCATCATTAATGCTATGAAATGTTATGCAGCGAAAATCTTTTTTTGACTTTATCTATTTTGATGTGCTGAAGGCACGAAATAAGAAATATCTTGTGTTTAATTTGGTCTTTTCCCCCTCATCCTATTAGAGCAAACATCCAAAGAAGAAAAAGTGCCCAATAAGTGGAAAATACATTATTTTTAGTTGGAAAAACACGTTCGCTAAATATCTTTACCGATGTGCCAACGAGCACGCCATGACCAACATGAAGAACACCAACCCCCGACACCGACACTGTTTTCGTTACCGCCACCAACGTTGTTTGGTTGTTGTTGATGTTGTTGTTGTTTGTTCCAGTGACGCCTCAGACTGTATTTATTGTGATTTGACTCCCTCTCCCTCTCTCCCCCTACCACTTATTATTTTCTCTTTTTTTGGCGGGGCATCGTATTTACACGATTTCAGTCGCTCGTTCGTTTATTTATTTTGCTTGAACGCTTATTTATAGTTATTTTTTCTAGTCCTTTATTCCTACACCGAATGCTAAACACTTTGCCAGCACAAAAAATACTCCACCAACAACAGACAAGCATCTAGTAAAACATCTGGCAAATAAGAAGAGAAGAGAGAAAACATAAAATACGTTTGGGAAAAAGGATAACAAGGATGCTTAAAAAACAAATATTTTAACAAGTGTCAAAAACACACGCTACTTTCTAGAGGAACATGTCATCGCTGTCATCGTCATTTAGTTTGTCACCAACAACCAACGCAATCATCATTATTATAATCATCCTTTCGTAGCATCCTTTATTGCAATCGCCATTAAGACCTTTAACATTATCATTAAAGCCGTGACTCCTATAAGAATTAATTGGTCCTGAAAAATGGGATGCTTTCTCGCCTGCAGTTGTAACAGTTACAAGGATTCTTATTCTCACTTAAAAGTTTCTGCTGTTTTCATACATTCATTTTTTATGGATTTATATAATTTTATAATTTGCTAAATTTTTCAAAGTTTATTTTCATATATAAAAATATAATAAATTGTATTACTTTTAAACATAAAAATATTCTTATTTTTGTATTTAGTCTTTTATATAATTCTATTTTCTTAGAAAATTTAGATATAATTTTAAATAATGTTTATACAAAATGTATATATTCATTGTATGTGTATATTTTTCTATTTTCTACAGAAAATTATTCTTATCTTCTGATTAGTAATTATTATATCATTACAATTTTGTACATAAAATGGAGTATAATTTTAGGTGTCTTTCTCCAAAATCATTATCCATTATAAAGAAATTGCAATGGAAAAAATTTGTATCGAAGAAAAAATTAATAATAGTTTATTAAATAATAACAATAATAACAACATTTCCATAAAAACAATCAAAATTTATAAATGTTTTTTTATATTTTTTACTACATTTTTCTTACTATTCAATTTGTTGCATTACAGTTATGCGGTTATTACTGGTCTCATTCAAATCCTTTCACGACGATGCATGAAAATACGTGAGTCCATCGAAAATCATCAAAGCGTGGTTCTCTCATTACTGGCCACACTCGGTTTTATTACCAGATTCATTGATGTTTGCCCGCCAGGCAAGTAAAAGATTAAAATGGAACAAACAATTATAATCCATTTTAACTTTTTTCCTCTTTTTATTAATCCTGTTTTAATTATTTCTTTTTGCTTCTTAGGACCAACTGATGTAACACGCTTCCTAAATGCTGCCAGATCAACAGAACTTTTTGGTTCAATTTCAATGCTTTATGCAAGTGTTGTGCCAATTGGTAAGTAAGGAATTCACCGATCGATCGAAGATTTGTTCCAATTCTGACTTTAAGCGGTATCTAATGAAAGTAAAGGACTCGGCATTCACATACTTTACTGTGATCTCACTAGCCAAACTGATAAGGCATTAGCAGAGATGCTCTACAATTTTATT
The DNA here is from genome assembly GCA_963966595.1 of Physocephala rufipes. Classification (NCBI taxonomy): domain Eukaryota; kingdom Metazoa; phylum Arthropoda; class Insecta; order Diptera; family Conopidae; genus Physocephala; species Physocephala rufipes. The sequence goes on along the minus strand of OZ016502.1, from coordinate 14,334,604 downwards.
GCTTCTAATTTTATTGATTTACTAATTGCACTCTACGTGATTTTTACTTGATCGATGATAACTTGAGGTCTTTCAAAAAGAAAAAACCTAACGAATTTATTATCGCATTTCCGGTACTAGAATACTATTCAGAACGATTTTAGGATAGTTTTAAATATTTTCTGTTTTATTTGACTCCTCTTTGTCATTTGTTTTTGCCGTTTTGGTTTGATCGTGTTTGTAGGAGAATGTATACCGCCAAAGACGACTTCTTTAGCGGCGGCTACTTTTAATCTACTTGTATCTATGGCTGTTCTGGATTTAGCCACATTTCAGGTAAGAATGTAAAATTATTGTATATAATTTTTTAAAAATAACTATTAATTTAAAGAGAAAATTTGTTTTGGAAACTGGGTTTTGCAATTTGTGATGAAAGGGGCAGATATAAGTATCGAAACGTTAATTTTTTTCTCAGTAAAAAATCGGGTATTTTGAGGAATTTGGAAAATTGGAAAAAAATATTTTAACTTTATTTACTCCATCAAATATTAATCTGTTGATCACTATTTAGTGATGACCTTCTCTTCAATTGTTCGGATTTATTTACCCCCTTGTCTCTTTACTCTTCTCTCGGTTTCTCAATGTTTTTTATTGCCTTTTTTGATAAGTAATGGATGAGGTTTCTATCGTCAATATATCGGTCAAGTGCGCTGATTAGTCTCATGTGTAATAGCTTCGAATATTTTATTATTCCTCTATTTCCACCTTTCTCCTTTGTCCTTTTTTGAACAAGAAAATCGACGAGAAAATGTTCAGTGTCGTCTCTCTTCCTCAGTTTCAATTTAAGGCAACCAAACGACCGCACTCAAATTAGCATTTCGAGATCTTGCGAGACGGAAATGAGAAAACTTATGCAGTTCAAGCTTTAGAAAAAACAAAAGCTCAAAAATATACAGATTTAGAATTATAACCTTTTCTATTTTCTCCTCTTCTTTCTTGTATCTGCCTTGCGAATTTTCGAAACTTTTGATCTGAAATTTAAATTCAATGACGCCACGAATAGCAATTCGACACACGTCAGTAAGGAATTAAAACAGATTATAAAGAGTATTGGTGGTGAGGGAAGGAGTAAGCAGAGATTAATGAAATTTTATGTTGGACTCAATCCGGTGATTTTAGAATAACTATCCTCTAGCACAAAATGAAAATTAAGTAAAAAAGTGAGAACTGAATTTTTAACTTTTTTTAAGGGTTGATTAAATTTTGGGAAAGGTGGTTGTGTTAAATGAGGAATTCCGTTACCTTCGTCTAGGAATTCTAGCTCAGCCACGGTCATCACGACCATCGCCACCATCACTATTATTATCATCATACTTATCCTTAAAGGACACCGACGCCATATTGGGAGTTTTCCTAGCGCTTTCAGTTACTGTCGCTCGATGATTGTTGTTGTTGTTATTGTTCTTGTTGTTATTCTCACTGCTTATGTTGTTGGTTCTGTTGTTGTTTTTTTTTTAATTTTCTAGCGATTTCACGTTCGAGAAATCTTTTGAGAGCAAAGTAAAGACTGTTGTCGTTGCGCTAAGTTTTCCCCCTGTTCGTGACGTCAAGGGCGCCTGTCTCTGAAAATGTGTTCATTGTTTATTTGTTTATTTCCTTGTTGGCGGATTTTGCTTTTATATAATAAATCTAACAGAAGATGAGTTTTCAATAAAGAGGAGTAAAGGGGTCAAAAAAGTTATTCGATAATTTCGATAAAAAGTATGGTAGGATGTTTTATTGCAACAGAATCATCATTAAGAGTATCATCATTATCATCAATATACAAAAATGTTCATACAAAAACAATTTTCTATCTTCATAAACAGCATCTAGTTCGTGATTTCCTCGACTGTGGCTTTCATGTTGAAATTAATTCGTAATTTATCTTTTGCTTTATACTGTGGGCGCATGTTCCCAGCAATTGTAATATCTTATTCATTGACAAGTTTTGCGTTAAGGAATGAATTATTTGGGCCATGCGTCGTGCAATATGCACAATGTATATCTTTTTCCCTTTGACATTTCTAGTTTATCATCGGTTTTTGGTTAAGTTTCGCAGCGACAGGAGTTGTAAACAAATATCATTATGTTTCCTTCGACTTACACAAATCAATCAACAGAACCAAACATTAATGATGCCAATTCGATGACATTCGAAATCATTCGAAAGTCATTGCATGTTACGGAACGTTTCCTTAAGTAAAACACCAAACTTACTTAATTGCGGTACTTCTCCTTCCGTTCTTGTTTCCCAGAATCAGGATGCGTTATTTTACCATTCTGTTTAGCTGAGTAGAGCCTATATATGTGACTTCGTGATTGGATTTCATGTACGAATATAGTCATTAATTTTTGTTCCACTTAAACAACACGCTTATCTCTTTTCTTCGATATTCTTAATCAGATTTTATATTTAGCGTATCTACGTTTAGCACACCTTCATGATCAGAGACAGAGAGCATATGTAAACGATTGCTTGAAAACGCCCTGGTGACATAATTGTTAACCTAGTTTCTAGTAATGGGATAATGCCGATTTTTGTGGGTATACTTTTGCCTTAAATGCCGAATTCGATTTTAAAAATTTTAGCTTTAATTTTCCTCTGCAAGGTGGCGTACGATCTGTTTATGCATATAAACTGTTATTAGCCTAAAAAATGGGTGTGGCTGTAATTCCATTCATCTGTCCAATGAGAAATATGTTTCTAACTGGAACGCTTTATTCGGGAACGTAAATGCTGCTTAAAATAACCTTATGGTCTGAGACTTTGAACTACCAACACGAGTTCATTCATACTTACCAAAGTGGTGCGTTATCCGACTGCCCCTGTTTTCAATCCCAAGTGGTTTATAATGATAGCGCACTCGACCCAATTTCCTATTCTTTCTGTTCAAGTCGTGATTTCTACAGGTAGACAGATGAGACAGATAGACAGATGAGATGGACACGCATAAAGGGACTCAGAAAGTGATCCTGAGACAGAGTGTCCAGGAGAGTATTCTTTTCTATATTGGCCATTTCTCAATAATTGCATTACCAATGGAGATTGCGTTACAAAGTGAATGTACACTATAAGTAAATATACCCTTAGGGTACAAAATATGTTGAGATTTTTTATAACTTTGTATGGAAATTGATAACATCTTTAGGGAATTTATTTAAGGGCCCAAATACATTATGACGATCGACGACGGCGACTCTTGATTCTTATGGAAAATTTAGGAAACACATTCGTTGTTAAGCTTACGTTGTTTGTATGGAATTGTCTTCAATGTTTTGAGGGAGTCCGACGACGTTTTCATTTTCTGAAAAATATCTTCCATCTTGAAAGATCTTTATATCAGATCTTTCATATCTTCCATATCTATGCGATCTTTTTTTTCGGTGCCACTGACGAACAACACTAAAGAAGTAAAAAAACAAAATCTGATCATGTTTTTTCCAAGATCCAATGATCTCTCCACCAAAAAAACCGCATTCAATTTTTGATTTATATAAATTTCGATTTCGTTAAAATCTCTCTCAGGTCATCTATTGATAATGTGTGCTTTCCTATTAGGGTACCATCTCAGTAATACGTGTTTTGAATCTCGTCTTGTTTTAGTTTTGTTCGAAATTTATTTTAAGTAAAATTTCGTGATCTTTGACGATTGACGATTGTTTGCGTAGGTATGGTAGTATTTTTACGTATGTGCGATGCACATATATTATCACAGGAGACGAATACCCTTTACTTTTTCAGACTTCAGATTTTCAACAAACCGCCGACTTTGACGTAGTTATTGGTAATCCTTATGCATTAATTTAGAAATTGAAATGAGTTTAAAAATAGTATATTCAGGGGGAATGCTATGAGGAAAAGATGTTCTGATTTTATTTCTCCTCTATTAAAATTTTCGGATCGGGAAAATCGGGATGAAATTGAATTTTCAATTGTACCGATCAATGTTTTAATATATTAATCGTCTTCAGCGCATAAATTATATGAAAGGAAGTAACCAAAAGAAATAAATTGCAAACTGTCCCACACGTTTCTTAAAGAATGGAATCAAACCACACTTAATTGAAGCGAAAATAATTCTGTTTAAATGTAATCTAATACTTTAAAATTGATGCTTATGCTTCAATAACTCGATGGAAGGTAGTCCGTTTATTGTTTGGTTTGATTTGGTCGGCTTTACGTTTCGTTATGGTACGTTACGCTACGGTCATGTCTAATACCAATATTTACACACTGTACAAACATTATCCTCTCGGTCCAATGACTCTAACTCGTCCTTTGGACGTTGCCGTAATGCTTCACCATACGCGTGGACTTTACGAAGATAATGGTGATGATCATTGGGGAGATGACGATGGCGCATGAGTATTTGCTTGTTATGCCAAATGTTTGTTAGTTTATCTTTTCGATACATTCGCTATTTGGTGGCAATTGTGTAAACTAATTTACTTGCAAAGAGTGCACGCATAAGCATACAAACACACACGGAGAGGGTGAAAGAGATAGGGAGAGAGAAATATATGGACCCTTATATAAATAAGCAGGCTTACCAGTTTGGTATTTATTGAACCAATTTAGGGTCCAATTTACCAGAACGTTGAAAACTGGCCAACGTCAACCACATTGAAAGTACCTTTAGCATTAACAACAATTACAACGAAGGCAACAATTGTAACAATAACAGCAGCGATGACGACAGCAATGAATTGGCCTAAAAGCAATAAGAATTATTTTAGCGTAACAAGAGACCCCTCCTCAAAGGATTGTGAGGATGCTGAAGGGAGAGTGAGAGTATGACCTGTAGAGAGAAAGAGAGAGAAATTTGTAAAGAGAGAGAGAGAGTGGGATAGAGAGAAGGAGAAGTTCTAAATAACGCAACGGATTTTTGACGGATTTATTTTGCAAATCTATTGGTTATCCTCGCTCATCAGGCATCGTGCGGGCGTTAAACCTTCACTTAATGGTTACAGCTGGTTATCTTTTAACTTGGAGATACCACTTTATATATGTAAGGATTTGTGTGGGGTTACCTTTGAATTTACCTTCCCAATCCTTAATTAATTTTTAATTATGCCTTTTGTATTTTTGGAAGTTTGTGTATTTTTGTGAATAATTATATTTTATAGTTATTAGATTTCCTTCCTTCCTTTCTTTCATACTTAGTTTCCGTCTCTCTTTCTCTCTCTCTGTATTATTTGCTCTTTCTCTTTAAACATTAATAGTTCTTACGATAGTAGTAGTGGACTCCACATTTCAAGGGACGATGCTTCATCTGCTCTCGACTTGGAGTCCATGTTGAATTGTTTTAAATCATTGTTAACTTAATAATATAAAAATTATGGTAAAATATTTGCCATTATTTGCCGTTTTGTTGATATTATATAATATGAAAATACTTACAATTACTTTTCTATAAAAATATAATTATTTTTATATTTTAAATTTTCTGGAAAATAATCAACGTTAGAATTTCCCATATCGCTAAATGAGTTTTTGGCACAATTCTAATAATCAACCTATTCTGATGATCGTTTCGTTACTTCGTTATGAGAGTTATATTATATTTCAAAGAGTAGTTACTTCGTTTAATTTTTCGTAATAGCTATTTGTCTTAGTTTTTGTAGTTACAAAAAAGTCAGACTTTTTTAAAAGTTTTTGAATTTTGGCAGTAGACTTCTTAATTTTCTCTCAATTTCTGACGAAATTCTGTTTTTAACTTTTGCCAACGAAAAGTTCTTCATCCTCCCACCATTGACGTCTGAACCAACCCACAACACTTTATTTGCAATGAGTTCTTAAGCATTTTGTATTCGCAATGTTTGTTGTTGTTGTCGCAGCCATCGTTGTTGTTGGTGCTGTTAGTCCTTCTGCGTGTTAGAAATTATTTTTGTTATTTTCAAATAGCGTTGATGTTGCTTGCTGGTTTTCCTTATACCATTGTTTATGGTATACGTGTGCCTCTTCCAGCCTTTCATCAGTTTACATCAGTTCGTCTGCCAATCTACCTCACTATTTCTCTCTCCCTTGAGCATCTAGTCAAAGCAAATAATTTTATTAGGTTTTAATCACAAAACAACCGACCGACAGCCAGGATAGCATCAGGCTTCAATTTCAGTGAGTTCTAAGTAAATATTGATAATTTGAAATGAGATTTTTTCGAGGGTTTGTTTAGCGTAACTAGCAATAAATAAACTACGGAAACGTTCAACTTTAATAATTCCAACAATATTTAATTCTATTGAAAGTTACTGTTAATCGAGTCTTTTTGTGTGGATAGAAAAGGGGCAAGAAAGGACAAATTCATGTTTTTAAATCAAAATTTAGCTAAAGATGCATTTAAAATTAAATTTTATTATGTTAAGGTAACCCTACTTGGAACTTGCACTCGCTCTTAACTACAATGGTCTCCCTCCTCGCCTCTGCCTTTAGTCTTATTTATATTGACTTTACCGCAATGATTCTCTTTAAAAATATCAGTAAATAAAATGTGGAGGTTGAAGTGTTGGTGAGTTTGGTGAGGGGGTAGGTGGGAGGGTTAACGAGCCGATTCACTTGTGCGTGTGCTGATTAGTCCAATTCTTAATATTTACCAATTAAAATAAAAATTTAATGTTGAATATTTGCATAATACTTGAGCTGCTGTTGTTGTTGTTGGTGGTGCAATCTTTCTTATTTGTTTTTGGTTGATGAGAAAATACGGCGAGGGATGGTAACTGCGATTGTTCGAGAAAAATCATAAAATTCTATGAAATTGCTTGAAAAAATATACATTTTTTATCTATGTTTTTATCATAATTTATCATTTCTCTTTTTGATTCAATTTTTTCCTACAGGACATTTTATCGGGAGAAGCGTTAGCATTAAAATTTCTTGATGTTATTACGATACTTTTAAAATATTGCGGCAGCAGTGCGTCGGTGGCTAAAAATGGCGAAGCACAAGCCGTAATCATCGATTTGATTGCCACAATTGGTTTCTTTTGTGCGAATAATCGAAAAAACCAAGTATGTTTTAATACTGTTGAATAAATTGATCCATGAATCCAAGAAAAATATTCCAAAATGATGTGTTGGATGTATTTTGATAATATTCGTTTAATAAGGATACCTTTTTCTTTGTTTTAAGGATCTGCTAACTTCTGAGCAGTGTTCTATTATAATCAAGTGTTTAACTAAATTACCTGACCATTTCAACGTGGTGGTTTATCCCTGCCTAGTCACGATTACGTTCCAAAATCCGGCAGCAAGAAATGTGATATCACGTGACTTCAATTTAGACGTAAGTTCATTTAAAAATTGTTTTTCCTAAATTATTTCTTTGATTACTAATAAATTGGACACATTTTAATGGAAGAATAAAGGAATGAAAGATTGAACGAAATGGTAATGATGATACCTTTTAACCCATTAATGCGAGTGATGATTAATTCGGGGAAATGAATTTTATGAATTGTCTCCAGACTATATAAAACAAATGAATGGATTTATCTTGAAAAGAATAAAACATTATGCAAAGACATTAGAACAGTCAAATTATTAAATATATTAATAAAACTACAGACACAGGTTTATAAATAGTTAAATAAAGATCGAACGAATAAAATCAAAAAAATGAAGAAAATCAAATAAAACAAGTAAGGGCGCTGTCTTTGGCCTGACCGAAGATTAGATACCCTACACCGGCAGTATATATCCGTATTGCTAGTAGAGACGCGGATCACGCCCACTTTTTGGGAAATAAATTTAGTGTTCGTGGTTCAATTTCAGGATAAAATTTTGTCTTTAAATTCTCTTTACACACGTAGAAACTGAGCTTCGTGCGTGCATTCAGATAAGTTAATAAAACAGGCGTGGTTCTCATAAGATTTCGTCCATTTTCAATACCAACCTGCCAACAATAACAGAAAATATTTGCGCCTCTTTTCATGACCATATCTCGTTTCGTTCTCTCGTAATCGCGATTTCAACAGACAGACAGACAGACAGATAGACAGACGGACGGGCAAGGCTAAACCGACTCAGGAGATTGTTCTGACCCAGAATATATATTCTTTTCCATACCTGCGACAGCTCCTAAGGCGTTACAGATGGAGGAACAAACTTAATATACCGTAAACCTTTCGGGTGTAGGGTATAAAAATAAAGAAGGAAAGAATAAAGAATGACCTCTGAAAATTAGAGATATAAATGCCTTCAGAAATAAATCAATCAATTCAAGAATAAATAAATAAATAAAATTAATTGACGAAATCTATGAATGAATTTAATAAAGGAATCTTTTGATTGATGAACGTATCGATGTGAATTTATTTATTCAATTGGGAAATAAATAACTTCAAAATAACGAATGATTGAATAAATAGATCTAAATTAATAAAAGATTTTTTAAGGAAATAAGTCGGTGGATGAATGAGTTAATGAATAAATGGAAAATCAAAGGAATAACTAAATAAATGTAATGAATGAATGAGTAAAAAAGGGAGAAATAATTTAAATAAATGAAGTATTGGATGAAATTAAGGAAATGAATTGTTGAATAAACAAGGGCAGGATAATAATTAATACATATACGAGTTATGAAAAAATAAGTAAATATATTTATTGCACAAATAAATAATTGAATGAATAAATTAGAGATATTGTGAAATGAAATGAATTAACAAATCAGTCATTGAGTTAATTATAATTATAAAATTAATAACAAACACTAAGACAAGTATTTAATACCACGTCCCCACCGGCAGTTATTTCCAACTTAGTTAACGTTAACTGGCTCAGACGATTGGGCTGTTTAACACACCGCTGGTTGTGTTATGTTCACAATATGT
>OZ016502.1:14298555-14323055 GCA_963966595.1 Physocephala rufipes | reverse complement strand
CGCTTTTCTGAGGAACGCATCTACCGTGTAAAAAAAGAGTTGGGTATATATATATATATATATATATATATATATATATATATATATATATATATATATATATATATATATATATATATATATATATATATATATATATATATATATATATATATATATATATATATATATATATATATATATATATATATATATATATATATATATTATATATATATATATATATATATATATATATATATATATATATATATATATATATATATATATATATATATATATATATATATATATATATATATATATATATATATATATATATATATATATATATATATATATATATATATATATATATATATATATATATATATATATATATATATATATATATATATATATATATATATATATATATATATATATATATATATATATATATATATATATATATATATATATATATATATATATATATATATATATATATATATATATATATATATATATATATATATATATATATATATATATATATATTATATATATATATATATATATATATATATATATATATATATATATATATATATATATATATATTATATATATATATATATATATATATATATATATATATATATATATATATATATATATATATATATATATATATATATATATATATATATATATATATATATATATATATATATATATATATATATATATATATATATATATATATATATATATATATATATATATATATATATATATATATATATATATATATATATATATATATATATATATATATATATATATATATATATATATATATATATATATATATATATATATATATATATATATATATATATATATATATATATATATATATATATATATATATATATATATATATATATATATATATATATATATATATATATATATATATATATATATATATATATATATATATATATATATATATATATATATATATATATATATATATATATATATATATATATATATATATATATATATATATATATATATATATATATATATATATATATATATATATATATATATATATATATATATACATATAAAAGGTACGAGTATAAAATATCTTAAAGATAAATTTTGCCGATTGTGATTATTTTCGCGGATACAAGTATAATAAAAACAATTAATCATAATTGCCTGAAAATTGGCCAAAGAAAGAGGTAAATGTGTGAATGCAATAAACAGTTGGGTAGAAAACTGAAAGGGAAATGAAGACCAAAGTGCGAATCCTTAACCTATGGCGATCTTTCTTCTAAACATATAATAGTCGCAAAACTGCGCAATAACGATGATCTTCTTAAATAAAGGTATGCAATTTCTCCCTCTCGAGATACCCAAACCGGCCTCATTCGCCATCTACTGGAGATAATTTTATGACGGGCTATTGCTGACTAGCGATGACAACAATTGTTTTCCTACGTCGAATCGTAAAAAGGTGTCTTTTTATCTGGTGGTAACTGCGCACGCCCGTATCTTCAGATCACTTCTAACAAAAGACGGACGAAAATATCAAAAAAGACAGCGGCTAATAAAACCTAGAAAAAAAAGATTGGAAAAAATGTTAAGGAGCCTCAAGGCTCAGATCAAAAAACCTCCCTGAAATGAAGAGATCAAATTCTTAACTTGTTTGCAGATCGGATCAACTCCGTCGATATTTTTATGTCTTTAACCAACACAAAAAAGAAGGCGTTAAAGAGTAGGCGTTTAAGTAATGTTAATCATTTGTAGAGGTGTATGTTTTGTCGATAAACAGAAGAAGGAAAATGTTTAAAGAAAATGAAAAATTTTTAAAATCCACTAAAGGTTTCCCCCACTTTTTCTTCTTATCTCTTTATCTTCATCTCCGCCTCCGTCTTTTCTTTTTTTGGCGGATAATTCACGATGGCTTCCTTTAAAATACGCCGCGCGTCGTGTGGAAAATGACACCGAAGTTGATAATGATGATAATGGCGATAACAATAGTGAAGTTTGTCTAATATCCTATCTATTTCTTATGAGTTTTCTTGCGTAAATGATTTTGGGGTCCTGAGTCGTGCAGAGCCAAACCGAACATCTTCAGAACATAAAAGGTTCTTTTTGTAAAGAGATTGTTTGTTTGCACCCGGTAGGCAGTGGTAAGAGGTGCACGCGGTAAGAGGTACATAAGATACTTTTGTGTTACACAATATTAAGAATATTTAGAACGTGGTTCAAATAGGATTAACTGAGGTTTTTGCTGTTCTATTATCCTTAAAACCGTTAGATCCTCACGGTATGAACTGTTGTGTTTCAATTGTTGCTGCTTGGTAAAATTTTGCCTTATACCTCGAAATGTACTTCGTAGCCGTAATAATTTCAGGACTCTGTCCTCAAAATAATTTTATTTTGTTTTTAAGTTTAATGAGAAAAATGTTTAAAATGTCTTCCTTTCTCTCTCCTTCACTCCATTTCTGTCCTTCCCTTGACTTTTCCTTAGCTTTTCCACTAAACATACTCTTGAATAATCCTGACGTTTATAATTGCAAATTAAAAACGAATTGCTATAATTGAGACAATCGATATATCGTGGAATACAATTAATGTGTTCATCAAAAGTATTCAAAATAAACGATTCAAACAATTAGTTTGGCATCACAAACACGTGGCCATCATCAACAACGTACTCCTTGTCCCCTTTCTTTCACTTTTTCTTTTAAGAAAAGTCGGTCGACAACGGGGTGTGGTCTGTCTCATCCCTATTAAAACGGTATTAAAGATTAGAGACCACTGATAAGTGACGAATAATAAAGTTTGCAGGGAAAGCGGCAATAATTTACAACATGCAGCATTAGAATCACGAATTCAGCAACATACTGGGTGCCATCTATTTTAATTTTTTTCATGAGGAATGTGCTGAGGAGTTAACCAAAACCCATCCACAACATTTTAACTCTCGACCAGTTTAACAAAAACAACAATAGCGAGAGCAATTCTAATGTTGGCGCAACAAGAGTGGATTGCGTAAAATCCGATTATCAAAAACTACTTGATCAATTGTAATCTTCTAAATCCTCGAGAAAATCTCGAAAGGATTATTGATAGTTTAATGCAAGATACTCACGGTACTCAAATCCTACTGCTTGCGGGCTTACTAATTTTCCATATTCTATAAATTCTCTGCAATTAGATTTATTTATAGTCATCGGTGCAGTCGTGTGCCGAGCCAACGGCACACTTGTTCCATTCTCGGCTGCAAAAAAACCTATAATTCAGACCCTTTTCCGGTCATTGCTTAACCGAACCCATAATCGTGATCGAGCCATTGTGAGAAATCATAAGATTCTTCCGGATGATGCCGCAATCAAAATTCAATGCCTTGATTGGTTGTTGTAGTGAAGGAGGAAATCGCTACTTATGAGTTGTGCCAACAGTTTTTATTGGGTTTGAAAAGCAAATATCACAAAGATCATCATTGCAATTATCATCAGAACCATCATCATCATATATATATGTTTTTCCTATCTGTGAAGTCAACATTCTGAGACAATCCTCTCGAAGTAACTTCCGTTGCTTCTTTGACGAACGTAAGTCATTTGAATTGGTTGCTAATGTTCGTTACCGCGTTAATCGTGGCATTCGTAATCAGTGAATGAACAGACGGTCGGTCGGGCCGTTAAAAACATAAAAACATAGATGGCTTGCTGAATAGTCGAAATATCCCCCTACATTTCGGAGTAATTCCCACATACACCGCACGACAACAAATCATCGTCATCGTCTTCATGACCGCGAATATAACGGGCACGTACGTTGGAATCGACCTGGCCGCAGTTAATGTACCAAAATGTGTCGAACCGAACGTTTAAAAAAATTACAGAAACTTAGCTAAATTGTTGCGATTGTTTTCGGTCGCGTGGCTGCCATGACACAAATTTCGATGCTGGCCACGTGACCTTCAAGGGGTTGACGGTGGTCGTGTGTCTTGATACACGGCCCAACATACCGTCGTCGTGTCAGCGATTCGGGCTTGGCTTTCGTTTACTCCACTCCGGTTCAGTTTGGCTCAGTTCGGATGGTTGATGTTTGGCTGACTTGCCTCTAATTCCGGTGGCGTTTTTTCGGGGACGAATGTTTTCATTATTGGCACTTGGATGTCCAATAGAGTCACGTGTCATTTTAGTATTGTATTTGTCTTATTGAAATGTCCTTTGACTTTAGTGTGCATGTGAGATGGCCCAAACTCGTGTGATTTTTTGGCAAACCACCGGACTCAACACTTTCAACCATAATCGCACCGCGCACCGATGGCAGGAAATCATTTTTTACGCTATTTCTTCGCTTAGTTTTTCACTTTTATCATATAGGGCGTGTTCCTCGACGCGTTATGTTGTCATTCTGTGGCTAATAATTTCCTACGTCTGTCATAAGTTTTCTGTCTTTTTTTGCTTCCCAACTTTTTATGAAATGCGCTCGGCTAACAAAAGGGGTGTTCGGAGTCGACATCGACACACTCTCGCCACATGGTGCACTTGTATAATTGCTTTGTAACCATTATTATGGCGATGATTTTGATGCTGATGATGTTGATTCTGAGGATGATAACGTTGGTTATTATCGTTGGTGATAATTTTATTTTTTTCCTTTAAAAAAGTTAATTCCTTTCGATTAAATTTCTCCGCCCCTCCACCTCAATTTATTCCTTTTAGAAACGGTGAACACGGAAAAATTGTGGGAAATGTATTTTTTCGTGGGAGTGAAACTAACAACTTAGGGTTGTATTGAACACCTGGTATTCACCGCCATCGTCTAAAAAAGTGCCTCAAAATGTTAAACCCGACCAATAATTACTAATTATTAATCAGTTTATCGACGCAATATGAATTTGTTTTGAAATCTGAAGTTTATTTCGAATGAAGAATTATATATATAAATAGCTCTAGATTATCTTTCATTGGTATCCAATAGTGCTTATCTGGTATTGGACTCTATAAGCTTTAGTAGTGCAGATTTTAATAGTATGCTTGGAAAAGAGTCGTGGGCGAATTCTAATCATAATCATAAGGAGACACAAGGTTCTCGAAAAGAGAGGATGCTTTCCTATCGAAATAGAAACCAAGATCATTATCAATTTAATAAAGTGAAACAATACTTTTCTGTTAACTTGTGATGATTCTAGGGCAAGATCAATGGACTTTTCAATAGTAATAACGGAAAATAAACGGGAAATTTTTATATCAATTGTAGAAAATCCTGAAGTAGGAGAATATTTTATACTGAGAACCGAAATGTTTTAAGACGAAATAGGATTTTTAAATCAAATCAAGAAAAATTGGTGAGACGAAACACAATAAATATGACACATATTTTGCGGTCAAACTCTGACGATTTACCACATAATCACATCCACATAATCCATCAATTTTATCATAAATCGTTGGGGTAATATCGAGAGCTAAACCACAAAATTGCGCCATGTTATCACATATGAATAAATTATTCCCTCTGTTACGCCAAAATTTCAAAGAGGACCGAATAATGTAAAAGCGTGATACACACACAGATATTTAAATACAAAAACGCACAGTCAGATGAACATAACGAGAATGAGATAGAAAGACACATAAAAGTTAGCTGAAATAAACCACATGCAATCTATAGGCGGAAGGATAACTGTTTTGGCACACCCGAAGACCAAATTGAAGACTAAATTGAAAGCGAACCGCAAGGACCGCATGAACGACAAACGGAAGAACAACAAACTACTAAAGTTTTTTGTCCCTTTAATGCTGCTCTTATGCTGCCATATGGTAACTACTTTGTAATTACTTCTGTTTTAGTTAAATTCAATCCTTTCGTAGTCCTTCTCAAAAATATCCGAGTATCAAAAATTACGCAAATTGCAATCGCAAATGACAAGAAAAGAGCCAGACGGTGCTCCGAGGTGGACGTTCGCCACCATCAACATATCATTCATTGAGACTCATGTGCATTCGAAATGACAAGTGTTGGTAGGCACGGTGGAGGAAAGGAAGAGGGCTGGATGGGAGGACTAAAAAAATTGAGATAAGGAATTGTCTTCTATAAAGGATGAATTTTGAGTTTTTTCCACTCGTAGCGAAAGCACGAAGTACGAAGAAAATATCCTGTAGATATATCTCGATCCTAGTCACCGTTATTACACAAAATTGGCTTTGTTCCTTTATTCTATTCTGTACGATTTTGGCCAGAAAACAGACTAATGAATCATACTAACCCTTGAATTTATTGCTTGAAGGTGTCGACCATTTTGTTCAAGATGGAAGAATTAATGTATGCGGGAATGGGCTGAAATTATCTGTATTAAGACCACCATTACTAGCTTTTTACTATTTATTTACCAACAAACATTTATTATAAACATTAAAGCGATTATTTGCCCGTACGCCCGCCTAGCTGATTGTCCATTTGTCTGTCTGCTCGCTACTAACCCGGCCTGATCCGGCTCCGGGTTCTTAACCGTAATATTCATTAGCATTGACCGAAATCAATAAAAGATATCAAAAGAAACAGCAATCATCCAACAGTAACAGTCAATTTCTTGATTCTAAGTTATCAGGTTACGACGATATGAATATAAACAGGCCAAGACGATGTAAACACTAAGCGCCTCTATATTCGTAGTCGCCGCGCCGCGCCACACCACACGGTTTATTTCACTAAATCCTACTGAGTCGCGACATTCGGCCGACATTAAGCGACTTAACCGACCTTCATAGCAAATGAAATATTTACAATACAAAGATAAAGCGGGAGAGAAGAGAAAAGCAATCAAATATTTTATACCTGCTTATAACTTCGTTTTCATCTTCGAACCAGTAACTCTTCTAACCATAGATCGTGTCAGGTAGTAGTCGTCGACGAGCTCAACAACGACGATCACGACTGATCGAGCATGCCAAACTAATGACGTAATTAATAGGCAGTGATTATTTTGTATACCTTTCTTTTTCGTGATTCCTTAGGTCTCATTTTCAATACAGAACCCAACACCTTAAATGATACACTGCTGTGACCAACCAGGCGACGAAATGACGAGGGTCTCTCGTACACACAAAGATGTAAGATCTCTATAAGATGACGCCGATTGACGGTGAGCAACGAATGCTCCGTCATCGTCGCCGATAATCAGTCATAATCAGAAATGGAAGAAGAAAAAGTGGCTCTGAAAAATGCGATGAAGTGAAAGAAGTGAACATCATAAAGCATGGCAAAAATAATTCAAAATAATAACAGCAACGATATCAACAACGTAGCCTTTGGAAACCATGTCGCGTCATAGTCTCACGATCGATTAAAACCAATAAGCGCACAAATGATTTTAGCTTCTGTTCTGACGACTCCTTCGGCCCAGAAGTTTTTTTACTAAACCTTCTTTAAAAAATAAGCCTGAAAAGAAATGCGTTTAAGCTACAGTTGAGATCGTTCGTGATTTTGGTATGAGTGGCGGTTTGCCACCATTTGCCGTCGCCGCTACCATTGTCTTATTATGATTTCATGCGCGATGCGATACCCGAATCCCACATTCACTCCTTTATTTGAGCCTACATTCCTTCCTTAATATCTTCCTCATTTCGTCACTTCCTTCTTTCAGTCATTCCCGGTCAAATTTTTGCGATGTATTGCAAAGATCATTAGTGCTGTTGCTGTTGTTGTCGCTGTTACCGTCGTCAGTGCCTTAAGTAAGACGATCCACCCGATCGCGGTGGCGACTATTATCAGTTTTCACTGCTTTCTTATCAATTTGGAGTCGGATTTAGCTGTCTGGTGATATTTTTGTTGACAATTTTGTGAAAATTTCAGGAGCAACCAACCTCAGAACACTCACAGCAACACTTCAGCGATTTTCATGCTCCTGCGAGTAAAGTATCCTTTATGAAATGGGACTCTTAATTCTAATTACGGTCATAATCGCGTGTACGGCGGGATTGGAGGGTTGGAAAGGACGGAAGGTATGAGAAAAAATTAAAATTAAAGCAAAGTGATAAAAATTTATTTACAGTGGCGCGATTTTCAGACCACCCGGACATGATCGTTACGGGAAGACCCAGTGTTTTCAAGTGATCTACAACGGCTTCCTATATGTGAGCTTTTTATGTTTTGGTCGATGATTTGGGTGGTCGGTCGATGACAAAATTCGGTCATAATCTGTGCGAATGGCATCAATTTTTAGCTCGATCTAATTCGAACATGAAGTTCTCGCTATTTTTTCGTAACATATTTTTAGTGATAAAATCTAATATGCATGTCTTGGCAAAAAGTCACATTTCACGAACACACCATATTCATCAACGATGCGGCAGAAAAAGGTTTACGATTTGTGTTCTCTCTGTCTCCATCACTAGTGGTAACACTAACACTTTATTCAATGGCAGATGATATCGAAGCATCCAATTACAAACAAAGAGGCTGAGGCGACAATTGACAGGACAATTGATAAAATATTTCACAGTTGATTTTTAAAAACATGCTTAAACTCATCAGCAAAATCCCTCGCGACAGTTGTTTTGACGAACTTGAAACCGATCGGACAAACAACTCTTGTAAGAAAAATGAAACCAGAATCAATTATCATGAAATCGGACCGACTTGTTTGATGATTTATATATAGATGTAGGCGCCTAAAATGGCTACAAGGACAAACAACATGAGATTGTGCGGCTAGACATCATTCATAAAATATTCAAGATGACTAGGAGAGGCTGCTAGAGGGGCCGAAGAAGAGGCTAGCAGTTCCCTCTTCAGACTGGTCGAGATTTGGGTAATTTTTTGGTGGATTTTCATTTATTGGGTTTTGAAAAAGGATGGAAGTGAACAACCGCTTAAGCTACGCCTGTGTGTGAACATTTTTAACCCATATTGCACGTTTAATTCTCTGGCCGTCATTTTACCATCCATCTGCCGGGTCGGCCGTCTGATATCATCAGCTCGTGTCAAGCTTTAAACAAATAACGATGGCTCACAATATACATTCCTAAAGTATAAATACATCTCTCCTTGTGTGCTGGTCGTGTGTACCACAAATATTGGCACTTTGCGGTTTTAGTTGAATGGCGCAGAGTTGAGTTGAATTGAGATGTGTTGAGAATTTATACAGTTGCGCCACGAGTTGTTCTGTAAGTGTTTAAAAAAAACATTTTATTGATTTTGAACAAAATTTTAATGGATTTGAAGTGGTCCTCGGAATTTAGAGCTAGGCGCGATTATTCCGAATTGAATTTATTTTTGGATTGATTTTCAGGACTGTTGTTTCAAATTATTTCTGCTGCTGTTGTTTGCTTTTAAAGGGTTGAAATTAATGCGCCGTCCCTTTAAAAATAAATTGAATGAAGAGAAAGCAGCTGCGTTTGATTTGATTGAGAGGTATCAGTTGAAAGATGACCAGAATGGATGAATGACTGAACGGATGGTATCTGATTGTTGGGCGCCATGCATTTGTTGATTGGCGCTTTTAGTTATCATCCTTATGTAGATTAATTCATGCGTGCGTGTTTTGGTTGAAACTCGTGTACAGGGCGCAACAAACCTTTAGATAATATATTATGATTTCAACTCCAAGTTCAAAGGTTCGTTTTGCATCAGTCCCTAAGTAAAATAAATTTTCAGCGAAGACAAGCAAGCCTTCGGGAACACAGAAGATATAAAGTTCCAGAAGAGAACAAAATGATCTTTCTGGGTTGTTGATCTTCGATACCTCTACAAAATTCTGAGGCAATATATAATTGTAGGGTAAATGGTATATGATTTATATGAGATTTATAGACGCACAATAATTAGTTCTAATAATTAGTCCCGTCTCGAGTAGAAAGAACACTTCCGCCGTGATAGAACCCAGAAACAAGATAGAACTTTTCAGAAAAGACGAAATACCCAGGCTAGATCAGGAATATCAATCGAAACGAGCTTCAACTTTGAACTTCAAATAAAATAAATTCATAGGGAAGGAAATACTTTTTATTTATACGATTACGAAGTTCTACCCAGCCCATTCTTTGAGAGAACGTTTGCTAGTAACATCCTTAAAATTAACAAAATATCATAATCACCACCATTATCACCATCGCCATCAACGTTGTATACCCATCCCCCTAGTGTGTTACAACTTTTTATTATCATTATCCATCAAGAGATACCAAAAAACTAACATTTGTATTGAACGCCGGAACCGTGAC
The DNA here is from genome assembly GCA_963966595.1 of Physocephala rufipes. Taxonomy (NCBI): domain Eukaryota; kingdom Metazoa; phylum Arthropoda; class Insecta; order Diptera; family Conopidae; genus Physocephala; species Physocephala rufipes. The sequence goes on along the minus strand of OZ016502.1, from coordinate 14,312,808 downwards.
CATGATAAGAATCGGTACATCAATCCTGCCTTTTGCTTTCTTCATTTAATCGACCATTCTATACCATCGGTTTTGTTTTCTATTTTTTGTTAAGAGCTGAGTGTTGCGTGTTGCGCATTTCATTGGCGGCCCTAATTCTGAAAAGTGCGCGCCACGGTATGTTATTTTTGTGACATGTGTTTCACAAATAAAATGAGGGAGGATTTGCCTAACCCATTTTGCCAATGGACAGACATACTGTCCTCTACCTCTCAATTTCTAACACTTCAGGAAGGGCGGCTGGAACAGAATCGAAGGGCTAGAGGGTAAAAATACTGGTGTGTAAAACATAAAAACTAGCGAAATCAATGAGCCGCTCATGAATTGCATTTACGAGAGCGATGGGAAGCAATAGAAAGCGGCACCGTGCGGTGCGTTAAATTCAATTTGAGGCTCAGCGAGAATTACAATATGCGTCGCTACAATCCTTCATTAGAAAGTACGTTATTAGTTGATTACAGGGCACATTATCATGATTATCAAGTGAGCACGCCAGGATCAGGATAAAAATCTCAACTGAACTCGCAACTGATTCGTTTTGCCGAAAGGTTCCGTTTGCTCTGAGGCAACGCAGAGGCTAATATCGGCTGTTCTTTCGCTTGCTCAGTCTCCGTCCGTTCGTCCATTTGGAAACGGTAATAAATTTCGAGACGATTATTCAAGACAAAGTTACTGAAGAATGACTACTTATCGACCTGAAGGGATGAAAGGGATGGTGTGGAGTGGAATGGATAGGGTTCGAATGTAGGGGGAAGGTAATGTGATGTTAGTTCGATTGTTGCATAGAGCATTGGTAAAGCACCAACAGTAGCTGGAAAGTAGAGGGGGTAACAATGAAATCCAATATAAACTCTGTCGCTGCTACTCCTGCTGCCGCCGCTATTATCGAGCACTAAGTAAGATCCATAACCAACGACCAACCAACAACAACACCAACATTAAATAGACATAAGCAAGGGGTGTGTCGCATTGTTAATAGTTTGATTAATGGCTAGTGACGGCAAGAGATTCTTTCCGTCGACTTTTTCAAGATTTGTGTTCTATAGGATCATTATTTGGGATTGGGTTTGTTTAGTAACGGGGGGCAAATAAGAAGCAGATAGTGGTTTAAATGTAACGGTTTGGTCCGCCGCGTAAATGACATGGCTGTCACGTCTTTGGGTGTGGATTTGGTGGCTTTAGAAGCGGTGTGGCGAACCGATGATGCAGCAAGTACGACCCAAAGGATCAAAGGATATTCCATAATCCCAATGCATGTATTTTAAGAGTAATAATTGCTGATGATTGATAAACGTATACGCATAATGCGAATTGTCGTAAGAACAAGAGATGGAATGGGATGCATGCATTTGGATGGATGGATGGATGATGACAAGCGTAAGAAAAGGATAAAGAAAGAAAGGAAGGAAAGAAGAATAAAGCCACTAAATGACAACAGGCTGAAGGCAATTAACAGCATAAGCTTTAACCAGATTAATGTCAAAGCAACTGTTTCAATTTTTAATGCAAATTCTTGGTGAGACAAATTCGTTGGACAATTTCATGCTTTAAAACGAAAAGACTCTCATACGTGGTTTACCATAATTACCTTAGATACAATAAATTACTTCAAGATAATAAATTAAACTTCTAGATAATAATTTCATATCAAGCGAGTTCTACTAAGATGTTAACATTATGGCTTCTGACGGGCTTTTAAATTCCCCATGGAATGCATGCAATTTTTAGTGTCCATTACGGCCAATTTAAGGTTCAATATTAGCGGTCTGTTAATACTAAATTGAAAATGCCATTAATACCAGCCTCTATAGATCCTAGAAATACCTTCGTGTTATAACCCTTGGAGATCTAGACCCTCTATATAGTCATAACTTATATGGGGGTAAACTACCAATTCCAATTCTACAAATTTGGACGACCTGATACCGCTTTTATTTTTACTGCTATGGAGTGTAGAAGTAACTAACGCCGAAAACTAAAAGCTCATAAACCTCTAATGCATAAAATTTCAAAATGAAGCCCTTCCAGCGAAACAAACTAATAATTATTAAATCTAGAAAACACGCATCATTTCGCAGATGATTAAACTTATGATTGAAAAGAAGAACGGCATATAATTTCAAGGAAATTGTCTGGGGGATGTGCTCCCCTTGGCCGCGTTCGAGGATACTGCTATTGTTGTTGTTGTCGTTGATAGTTAACCTAATTTATAATTATGAAGCTATTTAACCTTGAGGATTCCGAAGTTTTTAAAAAGTATTAGTTATGCATTTTATTATTTTATATATCATCTTTAATTATCCTGTAATGATATGATAACAATTATCTTATTATCTTATAGATGTTAAGGGATTAAGATCAATTTTGTGGTCAAAGCGGAGCTTATGAGCTCTAATTAAAGCTTTTACCCCAAAACTTTGTGAGCATGTTTAAAATCGAATTTAATTCCCAGTTCCCGTCGATATGTGGAATTAACAAGAATGTGTTCAGACTCATATTTCATTTTTTCCACTAATGGTGCCTCAGTAATTTTTATCATTGCTGAGGGTAATTAAATTCCACCTACACTTTTTCATAACGATTTAATATTTTCGATTAATGGCTCGTGATTAACGTTTTCCTAAAACGTGTACCAATAATTTATCATCACAACAATAACAACAGCAACAACAGTACAATGATGAACAACATATGTTCAATCATAAACCTAAAATTTTTTCTAACATTCTAGTGATTGTTGATAGTGACTGATCGCGGTTAACGTCGTCACTGTGAGTAATGTTAGTGTTAGCAATTTTACTGCAGCTTCTGTCGCGTATAGCGATTATTAAGGATCGACAACTGTAAAAGCTTGGTACAGCTAAGTGCGTATAACTACAATAAGAACAACCGGAGTGATAGCATATTATAAGAGACGTGTAAAGGATTAAAAATTGCTATAAAACATGGTCATCAAAAGGGGAAAAACAATAGGAGTTGGACGGTGGAGTTGAAACGCGTGCTGATTATTAAACCCTTCGAAAATAAAAAACGACACACACGCATTGCATCGTCTCTTTCATAAACACAAAGCCAAGTATATTTCTCTTAGATGACTTCCTTTAGGAAAAAACAATTTCAAAAGGAGTCCTGCTGTCTATCCTGAGTCCTATCAACACCTTCGGTAAAATAAATAAAAAACAGAAGGCTTGAACTTCTCTATCGATTTCAGCGCGAACACTTGTAACTTTTGGTAAGTTATTGTTGTATTGTTTTCTGAATTGTTCTGAGATTAATCACGTCTGTGCAACGACAGAAACACGTTCTGTTTCACTTTCATCAACGCGCAAAAAGCAACGAGTAAAGCGGCCTTTATCAGGACAGACTGCCCCCCTTCAACCTTCGATCAAGCCGACTCTACAGAAATTGCAATAATTTTGTTTTCGGCTACAATAAAATTTTTACTGACAGGTCTTGCACAACAACAGCTACAATCGGAACAATAACAAGAACAATAAATTACACCATCAAATATCTAACTATGGTTTCTCTCCGAAATTCAGGTATTTTTACTTGAATGATCACAAAAAGGCAAATATGAAGAGGAACCCCTTCAAAAAATGTGTGTCCACCACACCCCATACGGCTGTTATGATTTGTCTCTAATCGTTTATATCAATATAATGCTTAGTCAACCAGATTCGACGGTGGATTGACAAAAAACCAGTTGTTGAGGAAAAAATTGAGGGACAGTTCTTTCGATGAACCCAGACTTGACTAGTTTCGTCACATCCTTTACGTTGATGACATTATGAATTATCCGATTGATAGTGTCGTGTAAATCATAAATCGATGTAATATACTATTGAGTAGATGGCCTTTGTCACCGAAGTCACCGAAAACTAAAGACAGTGGTTTTGGTGGTGCTGCTTTAACTTTTATTTTAAATATTACTTCCAACAAAATTTGAATTGTACGACATTATATTCAGATGGTACGATTATATTTGAATTAATGATTATAAGAATCTCGCTTCGACGATTCGGGCAATATTGGTACTATTTATGAAATGAGAATTTCTAAAACTTATGTGCCTTAAAATTGATCCTTTCCAAAACGCAATATTTTTTTTTATTTCTCTTAATTTTTAAAATTTTTTTTTTGAATTCTTGGGCTCATTTGAAATATTTTCCACTTCTTTGCGTTTTCAGATTCTGCAATTTTTGCAATTTCGATTTTAGTTCCGAGTCTTTTAACAGAAATTATAAAATTTTCTTAACAGAAAATTGTAAGTTATTAGTTTCTGATTGATAAACAAAAGGACGCCGCAGCGAAAGATGCAGTAGCAACAACCTAAGAAGTGGATTCCTCTTCAATGCCTTTCACAAATTGTATTTTTTCATTTTTAAATTAAAGCTATACGAAAAAATACAATTTGTGAAAGATATTGAAGGGGAATCCACATTGTGTCGCATCTTTCGCTGCGGAGTTCTTTTCTTTATCAATAAAAAACTAATAAAAACAAGCAGACAACAAATTACGAGATTGTGGCGCCACTGGCCAAACCAAAAAGAAAGTGGTTAAACCAAAATCACAAAAAACAGCTATTGCAAACCCAACAACAACGAATTATGTAAGAAGGACGCAACAAGTTCAATTAATTTACTAGCTTTGCTTTTCCTTAAGAGTTATAAAAATTAAAATCTAATTAATTTAACTTGAAGTATTGTTGTTTTCTTAAATACCACCAAATTCGGATACTTTCAATTAAAAGGCAAACTACGGAAAATTGTTCCTCTCCTCCATTCCTGATTTTGATTTTATTAGTAAAGATTAAAAAAAGAAGAACGCACAAGAAAACGATGCCCGAAATAAACGTGAGACGAGGATGGCTGGTTCGTGATGGCTTTGGCGCCATCTTTATCTAATTTGGGGACATTTATGCATGACATTCCGTCCGGTTGTTTATAGTTTCGGTTAAACCTGAACTGATAAAAGCGACAAAGGTAAGTTCCCAATCCCACCATCATTATCCCAACAGCGCCGTCCGGAACACGGCACCATATGAAACGTCCAATCGGCCGAGTTAAACACATCAGCGCAATTTCAAATCAGAACGAAAGAATTGAAACCGACGCTCAGACGAAGACGACGAAGACGACACTCAGCCAACCCGCCAACTGTTAAACCAGCCTGAATTGGCCAACTGGTTGTCTAAACAAAGGCTGACAACCCAGCGAGTTTCAAAAACAATGACAGTAAAAAGAGTTAAGAAGTTCGTAAATTTTCTTTTGATTTTATTTTTTAAAAATATCATCTTTTTCTACCACAGACTTTTTCTTCTCCTTTTACACATTATTCTTCTCCTCCTTTGGTAGATTTCCTTCAGTGTTTTGTCGCCGAAATTATTGATATTCGTTGCATCGCCACCACGATCACAACCATCATTGTTCTCGTCGGAGCAGCATCCGTTCGATCGTCGTTGGAGTCGTTTGTCGCCTCGCCCACTATCGTCGCATTCGTCATCAAACATTAATTAAGATTTGTTTCCTTTTGGGTTTTTTAATCTCTGCTGCTTTCCTTCCTTCTCTCTTATCTTTAGAATGTTCTTAAACTTTAAGGATTATTACCTCCTATAAAACGTGTAGTATATGCCTCTTTTTTTCTCTCCGTGTTAGTTTTAGGCGGCCAATATTCCTTCAACATTGAATCCAGCTATTACGCCACGTTGTCAAGGCACGCGTTGAAGTGCGTTTCGTATAATTTCGTTTTATTTCACTTGACTGAATGGCAAAGAACTATTTGTTTTCATTGTCGCTCACATTGTTGAGTAGTCGTTACTATTGTGATGATTATGACGATCACAACTGTGTGAGACGTAGCCACTCTAATGATAAACCTGATAATAATAATTATGGCCATGAGAAAAACATATTCGACATATGCCGATAATCATTTTAATGAAATCGATGAAATATAATTTGGTGAAAATTATTAAATATCGGCGCGCATGAAACGAGATTTATTACACTCTGTCCTCATCTCGCCAGGAAGTATAGCGTGGAAAAAACTCGATACGAGAATTACGAGAACTGGTCGAGATGAGACGAAATTCTGAACTTTCGCTTTCATTTCATACGAGACGACGACACAAAATCAAAATATGATTGTTTTTTTAGTCGAAACAAAATATCGATTACGATAGAGAAACAGACGACAGAGAGAAAGAGACAAAAAGAGAGAGAAAGAGCGCGCGGTGGGACAGTTTCAATTGAGAAATCAGTTTGGCCAATTTATGTCGTCAAATAAGATTTCGAGATTTATATGAAATGTCCCATTGATAATCAAGTTGTTAGTATCATTCTCATTATCATATCATATTAGCGATGATGATGATTATCAATAATAATCTAATAATGAAGTATTGTTCATAATAAGATCATAAAAATATGTATGATGCTGATGACAATAATGATGACGAGGATTAAGGGATGCCTATTTCTTAAAGGGTAAAAGGCGATGATGAATATGAAGAACAGATTTCTGCCTTGTGCTTAACGTGCACGCCTGCCATGATGGCTTAAGTGCACGGCGGGCCGTCCCGCACGGGGTTGCGAGTACGAACTCTGTGAACGTACTTTTTATGATTATATGGCGGCAACCGCACCCATTTCGCTTACGGCAGCCAACCGTAGCTTTGTCATGTACCTGTGGAAGCCTGTGTGTGGCAGGACATTCCTCGCAGGTTACTATTTCGGCACTATCTAAGGCCTTGTGCCGGCTGGGACAACACCGGCACTTGAGTTGACGGAGGTCTGCCTCCTCGCGCAACTCTCGCGGAGACTCATGGTCTCTACCCGCGTATTTTTGGGTGGCAACCACAGCCACCACGAAGCTCTCACAAGTGAGAAGCCTACCCACGATGCACTATCTGCGTGGGCTTTATATTAGCGGGGTTTGGAAGACCCCAATACATCGTGCATCACCCGTGGTACCGCTTTTAAGCCTTCGGTGAGGCCTCGGAACCAGGGTGCAGCTTTAGCTCTTGGCTAGTGAACCAGCTTGCACTCTGGTCACTGCCATTTTGTCGCCCACACCACGACGGGACTGGCACCCGAGAATATGAAGAACAAAGTGAAAATCCGACGTTATGAAAAAGCCTATTTTTCTAATTTCAGTTTAATTAATATCAGAAGAAAACGAAAAGTTGTTTATCGCTAACCAATAAGAAATAAACAAAAAACAAGATAAAAAGGAAAACTAACAATAACAAAGATGCAGAGAATGTTCTATGAATCCAAATTTAAATTCCCGACAATTACCGACGAGTTCTGTAAAGAAACCAAAAAAAGCCGAAAAAAACTCCTGAAAACTTGGGAAAATGAAAACTAGAGGAGCAGCAAACAAGGCTAGGATTTAAAGAAGAACGAGAAAATTCAGAGATGTTTTGTTGAAACTTTCATTTCTTATTTCTGATGAAAAGTGGTCAAAAAATTATAAACCTCAAACAGTATAAAAAAGTTCAAATTGCATAAAATAAGAAAACGAAAATAAGCAAGTAAGGGACATATCATCGGCATGGCCGTAGCTTAAATACCCTACAGGATATATCCGTATTCCTAGTAGAGACGCGACTCACGCGCACTCCTTGCAAAATAATTTAATAGTCGTGGTTCAGTTCCAGGATAAAAAGTTGTCCTCAAATACGCTTTACAAACTTAGGCTCTAAACTCTGTATGTGCTTATATTCATATTAGCTATTAAAAGTAGTCGTGGTCCGCACCCATTTTCAATACCTGCATGCAATAACAGGGTATATTTGCGTAAAATTTCATTAACGTATCCCTTTTCGTTCTCTCGTAATCGTGATTTCAACAGACAGACAGACAGACAGACGAACAGGGACTCAGGAGATTGTTTTGAGCCAGAATAGATATACTTTTCTATACCTGTCACACCTCTTTTAATGCATGACTAACGGAGGAACAGACTTAATATACCATAATCCCTTCCTCGGTTATAAAAAGTGAATTGAGGAGTGAATAAAACCGAATCTTATGTACTTGTATCTTATACACACAAGTATCATACTTTAAATGTTTGATCTTAATAATCAGTGGGCGGTGCGGGCTTAATATTATGGTATGCTAAAATTCGAGACGATTACCTAAGTTATGAAAATTTCACTATAAATTGAGAAAGCCTGATAATGGCTGCGCTCTTTTCGAACTTTGGTGTGAAAATTGGTGTGGCAGTGGGCTGACCGGCTTAATTTACGCCCCCCGATCCCAGCGGACGGACCATGCCCATTTTCTGGAGATAGATTTTTCTTGGTTTATTTTTTATGAGAATATAGGCTATATCTACTCTAGAGACCAATAAATGTATCAAAGCAGCTGTGGCGCTGTCTCGAATTTTCCCATTTTCAATCTTAGACTATTACGTCTAAGAACGTTCTTGCCAAATTTCATATTGATTTCTTTCTCTGTTCGGCTGTAATCGTGATTTCCACAGACAGTCAATCACATAAGGATGTGATTCTTAGTAGGAATTTATATACTTTTCTTCACCCACCGCGTCCACTTTAATGTGTTGCAAACGGAACCACAATAGCAGTATGCTCTATCCCTTCAATATAGGTTATAGAGATTGGTTCAAAAATGTTCGGATTGAAGAGAAAAAATTGAAGGAAAGCGGAATGATAGAAGAAAAAGAAAATGATGAAAACTAAAGTGAAGGTAATAGAAATGAAAATGGGTTTAAAAATGTATATGAAAGTTATGATAATTTAAGGTAGGAGGACCACAGAAAAAGATGAGGGAGGATAAGAAAGAAGAAGATTGAAATACACTGAAAAATCCGCTACATGGACCACAAACGAGGCATTGACAAAACCATGGAAAGCTTAAGGACGCAACAACATTTTCGGATTTATCGTGAGTTAGTTCTGGTTGCCCGAACTTGAAGTTACTAATTGCTGCTCAGACTATGTTTAAATCTTTACGCTCTCCTCTACTGCCCACAAACCTATACATAAGTAGGCACGCAATCCCTCTCTCTCTCACTCACTCTTTTCCCCTATACATGGTTATTTATGTGTTGATGCCTTTCCATGATTTTCATTTGAATACGGTGGCAGATTGGTATGCCAAGCCCAGGATCATACGCATGATATCCTTGCATATATATCCGCAATACATATCATTTGAAAAGCAGATGTCAGTGTATGTGTGAGCGTGGGTATGTAGCCTATATTGTTTAATTGATGCTGGGTCGGATTGTAAAGAGTATAAAATATTTTCAAATCCGCAAAAGGCTTCCATTTACATAAAATCATTGAGAAGAAAAGGACGGATCAAGGGCGGTAGTTGTTCCACAAAGAACGGCACATATGCATTTTACAACACATAAGGACGCACTTAAGGACATATTTCAAACAGTCGCTTATCGCCGTTTTAAACAGTTAGTATCGGGATTTCGGACAAATTTTCAATAATATAGAAAAAAATATGCAGAAAATCAGGCAGACAGAAGCCTAGACAGACAGACAGGCAAATGAAATGTGAGAGAGACGGCCGACCAGAAGGACGGTCAAACAGGCGGATAGAAACATACAAAAATAACCAACTAGAGAGAAAGGCACACGGGCAGAGAGAGAGAGAGAGTCAGATATATAGACATACAGACAGACAGAGAGCTAGGTACACAGATTGATAGGCAGACATAGATATAGTCGGAGAGAGGGACAAACAGACACACAGGCACAGACAATAAGGCGAAGAGATATACAGACATGCGTGCAGACAGTCTGGTAAACAGACAGGCAGATAAAGAGCAGACAGGCAGAGAGACAACCATACGAAATAAACGACAGATAGGCATACAGACAGATAGACAAACAAACAGACAGAGAGACGGCCGGGCGGAAAGGGTTAAATCTAGTCAGGGTATGTTTCGGGCCAAAATGCATATATACTCATTTCCATACATGCCACGTCTTCTATATTAAGGAGTTGCAAACGGAGGAACAAACTTAAAACCGTAAGCGACTTTGGGTCAGAGTACAATTAAAAAAACTGCCACGAACAACAAGGAAGAAATCATTAAATGGCTACACTCAAATATAGCTTAGCTTACGAAAGCTATTTACTGAAAATAGCAACAACAACAACGACAAAAACAAACTGAACATAGAAAACTTCGATCTTGCGGCGTTCATTCGAATGTTCGATAGATTGTGATAATATAATTATACAATATAATTTTACAAGTAATATTTAGAAAACACCGTTAGTGGGTTTTAATTAAAATGTATTTCTCAATAATGAGCTCGTCCGGAGATATATTATTTGAAATAATTTTTTTAATTTTTTTATCTTTCGTAATTGAATATTTAGCAAAAGATATACGCAATTGGGTTCAAAGTTAGTTTATAGAGGATTTACAAGAAGTAAACATAAACATGTAAATTTCATTTACCACCCCCTCACAGTTGCATATTTTATGATCGGTTTCTAGTTTTTGATGTTTGTTATTATCCAGAAATGAACTATAAATGTCAGTAAATTGAAACTCTAGCCTGACATGCTCAATATGTACATCGCCTTTAAAAAAGTTATCCCCAATAAGGTGATGTTTTGCAACAGCATGCTTCGACCTCTTGCTTTCAACGTTTTTCAACATTCCAATACATCCTTGATTATCTTTACATATTACTATGGGAGTATTTTCTATAACTTTTGTATCATTTAGGACTGCTCGAATCTATATTCCCTCTATAGCAGCAAAACTTGAATCAACGCTTTTATTTGGAAGCTTCATTTATGGCATTATGTATGGAATATGACATCGTTCAAATATCCGCCGCGGCTTCGCACCGTGAAACGGATCCGAGTGGTCCAATTTTGAATGACTTCGCCGTATAGATCATTGCAATATTCTCAAATCGTTCATGTAGAATGTCCATCGTGGCGTTTGCTGTGTGGCTCGTAGCACCGTCCTGCTGGAACTACATTTCGCCTACGTCCATATCGCTCTATTAGGGCCAAAATAAATTGGTTATCATCGATCTGCAGCGCTCGCCGTTGACGGTGATAGCCTCACCAGCGTCTTTTTCGAAAAAGTAAGGACTAATAACTCCGTCGGCCCAAATTTCACACCAAACCCTAACCTTTTGTGGATGCATTGCCACCTGGTTGGTTGGCTTCGTTCCATATGCGGACATTTTGCTTGCTCACATAGCCATTCATCCAAAAATGCGCCTCACTGCTAAAGAAGATTTTTCGACCAAAATTGGGCTGAAACGAACGGTCGTTTTGATAACAAAGTTTTATCATTTGGACGTGCGGCTGAATAGCGTAACATGCCATGGTTATTTGATCATTGCTGACTGAACTACAAGCACCAGATTTACCAGACGCCGGCTAAACAATGTGACCGCCACATACTGTCAACATCGATCCGCCCTTATTGAAAAGCCCTTTACTTTTGCTTTCAAATTCTGGTTACAAACAAGTTTGTTGTCGATTGTACCTTTTAAATACCTCACAATTCGTTTAAGACAATCCACTGTATTTCGCTGGTAGTCTGTTGAGATCTGCACATGTAATCAATGTGGCAACATTATACGGTCCCACACTTGGCATGTTATATATTAGACTTTCTAGTATCAATATGGTTTATTAATTGGGGAACAACTTTTCTTCTCACCGGATGTAATAGTTTTTCCTAATCGAATTGTATTCGTTCATTCTGCATTTGAACAAAAGATTTTCAATATGTTTCGATTGACTTAATCTTAGTGTACAACTAAGGGTAGACTTACCCTATTTATGTGCCAAGATAATAAGGAGGATTTCCACCATTTGAAATTTACAAACAAATATTCCAGCCTGCTTGTAAATTCTTGGAATGTTCAAAACCGCATTGAACAATAAAGTTATTAAATTTATTATACCATAAAATTTATGTAGTTTGCGTACTAATCCTGGTCTTCCCCTGGGACCGTCAGACAATTCCTTGTGTGTATCCACTTTTAATTCACCAGATTGGAGAAGGTGGGTACCCTTTTCGAATATTAACTCCTAGAATAATTTAAATTGTTGCTAATTAGCCCGTTGTCGAATAGGTCTCTTAATAATCTATACCAAGTTTTTGTGGAAAATCATTCGCAAATATTCGTCTCCATCCTCTTTGTTAAAAAACCCAATACCGCCACACTACCGATTTTAGTAATTTAATTCCTACAGGACGTAATGTCAGTAACCATGTAACCATTCTTTTTCGTATGATGAAATTGTTCTTTAATAAACTGCAGCCATTGAGATTTATCTATTATGCCCTCAATGTCTAACTTGTCCTCAGATTCATTTTGATTAACGAATCCTTCGGTTTCGTGAAAATCATTTTCGTTTGAATTTTCCTCTGTTTCAGAAATAATATTTCTAGAGAAATTTTTTACTTGAGAAATAACTTTTGGCACTTTTTGACACTTTTGGCACAGACACAGTATCAATATCTGTTGTATCCCCTTCATTTCCGCTTCTATTAATTAACAGTAGATTAAGTAAATCCTTTTTATTTCCACTATCAATTTTGTATAGAAATGAAGATTCACAGAAACGGAGATCTCTGACTAATTTAACGTATTTCCTATTACTGCGCCACAATCTATTACCATCAGGCGTTTATTTAACTTTTAGTGCACTGCAGGGACTACGATTAATATAATATAAATCTCTCTTAAACACAATATTTGAGGAGTGAATGTAATTGTGGTCTGAACTGTTATGCCCTATTCTTTACAAAAAATCAATTGCTTATTGGAGAGATGGTCTCTTCCTTGATCTGTATTCAACATTCCAATTATGCACAATTGTATATTATGCATACATGATATCATTGAATCAAATTGCAAGAGTTGATAATAAACTTTAAATTTTTGTTTAATTAGATATATTATAGCGAAGGGACTCAAATCTTCTATAAAACTATGGGTGTCCCTGTGACCACCTCAGGTACTCGTTTCAAATGGACCGCATATGTCAGAATGAATTTTCCAACAGGTGTGTGGATTCTGCATGAGTCTCAATAAAAGGAAAAGAGTTTACTTACCTTGAAAACTTATATCACATGGAAACTTATATAAAAAGGGGGCGTTTTTTCCAACAAATTTCTGTTGATGCATTACATATGAAATGTTCTGAAGCGAACCTGGTCGTCGTTTAATGTTATGAAACGGGCGTAGTTGGGCGTGGTTAGAGTGATCCAAAATGGGAGAAAGGAGGAAGGCTAAAACAGTTTTCACCCCAATCAAAACCAAACATTGCAAATATGCAAATATTGAAACAATAAATTTGTTTTGAATTTCTTTCTCAGATAATGGATAAGATTCGGAAGAAATCATTTTAAATTTCGTGTATTTTTTTGCTATAATGCGCAAGTGTACTCTTAGTGTTATAATACGCGTAGAATAGTGGCATTGTATGACGGTAGTGTGTATACTCAAATAATTTGTGCGCAAAGTACATAGTTTCATTATCAAAGTACATATTCAAAGTACATAGCTCCATGGGCTTCACTTGCAGAAAAATTGTTTGGGAGGTGCAATAACGTCGTTAGAAAGATTTCAATGAAAAGTGCTACAATGTTACAAGCACCAATTAAAAAGTTCTTGCACGTATGATCTGTTCATCCTATATGAAATGTAGTAGATTATTATGTAAATTTAAACGCCCAATTTTAATAGCTTTTGAAGTCACCGCCCACTCTCCGGGCCGCCCAACATTTCAATAATAAAAATCAACTTTTATCCATGTCATCTACAAATCAAATTTGAAACCTCATGACCATACATTTTTTTAAAATAAAAGCTTTCGGTCACCTTAAATTTCTTAAATTAAATGCTAGCAGTTAACTGTTAACTGTAGTTCTTTCATTATATTCATGCTTTTCAACCGTTTTGTGAATTGTAAAATAATTTTATTTGTTAAAATTTACTGAAAGGAAGCAAATTAGATAAATTCGCAACTTAACTTCCTGTTTCGAAACACGCGCAAATTGAATAAAAATAATTCAATTATGTAAATATTTATAGGCGAAAGGAGACCACCACCACGGCCAGAAACAATAACAATAACAACCAAATTAACATCAAGGGTAAGAAAATGAATTCTTTTTACCAAAAAAAAGCCCAACTGCATTAAAGTTTCTTCGAATAAAAATATTCACAAGAAA
>OZ016502.1:14275779-14295855 GCA_963966595.1 Physocephala rufipes | reverse complement strand
TATATATATATAATATATATATATTATAATATATATATATATATATATATATATATATATATATATATATATATATATATATATATATATATATATATATATATATATATATATATATATATTATATATATATATATATATATATTATATATATATATATATATATATATATATATATTAATATATTATATATATATATATTATATATATATATATATATATATATATATATATATATAATATATATATTATATATATATATATATATATATATATATATATATATTATATTAGATATATATATTATATATATATATATATAATATATATATATATATATATATATATATATATATATATATATAATATATATATATATATATATATATATATATATATATATATATATATATATATATTATATATATATATATATATATATATACTATATATATATATATAAATATATATATATATATATATATATATATATATATATATATATATATATATATATATATATATATATATATATATATATATATAGTATATATATATATATATATATATATATATATATATATATATATATATATATTATATATATTATATAATATATATATATATATATATATATATATATAATATATATATATATATATATATATATATATATATATATATATATATATATATATATATATATATATATATACTATATATATATATATATATATATATATATATATATATATATATATATATATATATATATATATATATATATATATATATATATATATATATATATATATATATATATATATATATATATATATATAATATATATATATATATATATATATATATATATATATATATATATAGTATATATATATATATATATATTATATATATATATATATATATATATATATATATATATATATATATATATATATATATATATATATATATATATATATATATATATATATATATATATATATATATATATATATATATATATATATATATATATATATATATATATATATATATATATTATATATATATATATATATATATATATATATATATATATATATATATATATATATATATATATATATATATATATATATATATATATATATATATATATATATATATATATATATATATATATATATATATATATATATATATATATATATATATATATATATATATATATATATATATATATATATATATATATATATATATATATATATATATATATATATATATATATATATATATATATATATATATATATATATATATATATATATATATATATATATATATATATATATATATATATATATATATATATATATATATATATATATATATATATATATATATATATATATATATATATATATATATATATATATATATATATATATATATATATTATTCTTTCAACTAGCCTATCAGTCGATATTGCTGTTGGTATTTTCTATATCGCAGGATTCTTTCAAATATTTGTACCGAACAAAAAACAGGCATCCACACGAGTCGGAACGAACGAACGAAAAACGGACAAATCGATATCCATTAGGAAAATTGAAATCCCGGCAGAGGCGGCAATGGACGCAAAGCGTCGACACAATGCCAACAATAATAACAACAACAGTGGCAATAAAAAATGTTGTTCATTGCTGCGCAACTCAATTTTTCATCCCTCCCGATGCTGTGTCAATGCGTACGTAGCTGCGACAACGACGACGCGGTGGCATAAATTCAATCAGCATCATTGTCACGCATTGCCTATCGCACGCCGAAATTTAAAATTTAATCTTTAAATTTCACTCGACTGAATAAATACAATAACTGAACAACAATGGGTGAATAACTTCAGTCACTCAGTCGCTCATTTATTTGTTTATTAAATTGTCACTCATTCATTCAACTACTCAATGCTTTATTCATAAATTTTATCATTTATTTATTCTTTCATTATTTATCTGATGTCATTGTTTTTATTATTCCATTTATTGAAACAATTTTTTAATTGGAACAATTGTCACATTTCTCAATTCAACCAATTTATCCCAACTTTTTCTCGTCTTTAGAATTTTGTTTTTCTTAATTTTTCTAATTTTTCAATACCAAAAAACGGGCGGGCATGCTAGCGACTTTGTCTTATTTTCAAGCTTCATTTCCATTTTCATTTGCATTTCCGTCCCCGCTCGTGTTTCCGCGTACATTGTAAAAAATTGCACTAACTATTTTTTAATCGCCGCTGTTATCGTTTTACCTTTCTTTCATTCATGCACTGAATCGATGATGGTTTCCTGCTGTTGTTACTATCAAAACACTTGCCTTTGTTTTTATTACCGTTTGAATGTTTTGGATGCAAAAATCCATCATTCAATGAATCCATCCAACCGTCAATAGCTTCTCTGTATAATTCAATAGATAGACTGGTGGCGATGCAAAAAAGATACACGAACAACCACGATGACATGACTTTTTAATTCGTCATTGTCGTAAGTCTCTTCCTTATTCGCGATTATTGACTGCAATTTGTTGCAGTTTCTGTTCGTTGTTGCATCAGTTGATTTTATTTGAAGAGAATGTAATGGTACTTCTGGATCCGACCGAAATTTACTGATAGTACAATTGTTTTTATATATTTTGTAGCTCTTGTTTTTCTGCGGTCTGTTTTAAATAGAAGTCTATTTTTCGTGCGGAAGCACACTTTTAAATTAGACAGTACTAATGAAGTAAAGTAATAAAAAAATCATTTCTAAATTTTGTAAGTATTTTTAACAATTTCGTAATGAAAATATGTTTCTTAAAAGGATCAAATCATTTCAATAAATAAGAAAGCTCACTTTGGCTTGGTCGCAATATACACATCACCATATAGAATACTCGTGGGCGTGTGCCGCGCTATTTTCTTGTAGTTTTATAAAATCTTACACTCGTTCAGAAAACTTCAACTTCAAAATTCCAAAAGAGATTGAAAAATTAA
This sequence comes from Physocephala rufipes, assembly GCA_963966595.1. NCBI lineage: Eukaryota > Metazoa > Arthropoda > Insecta > Diptera > Conopidae > Physocephala > Physocephala rufipes. Next base: position 14,292,824 of record OZ016502.1, on the reverse strand, counting down.
GTCTTACAATTTTATTTCATAAGGAGTAACCTTGGAGCTAGGCCAGTATCTCGCAATTTTTATTCCAAACAGCTTATGATTACAGAGAATATTGTGTGCCAGAGGGTATCTTTTTACCTTAACCTGTAATCGGGATTTTCCCAGGAATTTTGACAGTTGGACAAATGGAGAGACAGAAAAACAGTCAGGAATAACAAAGTTAATATATCCCTCCCACCTTCAGGTGAACCACTTCAGGGGATATAGAAATATTCAATATAGAAAACAAGGACAACCACTCAGTCGTAACCATCATCATCATCATTAACGTACTTGATCAATAAATATTTAGAAAACAACTGCAAAAACAATTTAAAATCTATACTATAAAAGAATTATTTTGTAGAAACAACACAGAATTATGCAAAAACAGCAGCAACAAAACAAAACAAAACCATCATTAAACAAAAACAAAACAAAAAACATTACTAAAGCGATAATAAAACGTCAAACATAAGAAACCAACAAGCTCATGCATAACTAATACAAGTACAGGCGCTATTTTCGGCCTGACCGGATATTATATACCCTACATCCTTAATAAAAATTTATAGATCAGTCTTAATAATTAGGGGACAGTGCACGCCTATTTTTATGCCAGATTTCCCTTTTCTTGATTAATTTAGGTCTACTATCTCATCTTCACACAAATCTTCTCAGAGTCCACATATTATATGGTGTAATTGTGGGCTTGCCACCCCCACGGACACAATTTTAACTTCAAGATTTCAATAAATTGAAAAATGATGCCATGAGGTTTTATTTCAAAAAAGTTTAAAATCTGAAAATATTTAATAAAATCACTAGGCCAATTTCGTCCATTGTCAGTGTCATTGTCTAGCATTTTATAAAAGAGAATATCCGTATCACATTTCATGATAAGACCTCCACTCGCCCTCTTGTAATCCAGTCTTCCTCGTAATTGTTTTTACTCGGGCTAGGGTTTATATGTCAGTTCGAGTACAATATGTATTCACCTTAGGATTAGAACTGGGTGTGGTTCTCATACCAATTCGACCTTTTCTAATTCCGTACAGCTTATGATAACAGAAACTACTCTCTTCGTTCTTCTGTTATCTTGAATTCAACAGACAGACGGCCAGTCAAACATAGGCGGGCGGGCGTCGTTATACCGACTCAGAAGAGTCTGAGCCGGAATATATATACACCTTCTCGCATCTACTACGCCTCTTTTAGTGCGTTACCAGCGGAGGAATAACCTCAATATACCGTTCACCCATGGCATTAAGAGGGAAGTCATTGTCATTGCCGTCCCAACCGTTTCGAACATAATCATTGCCATCATCATTATAATAATTATCGCTACCACCACCATCGGCGATATATACGCGCAATCCATTAACCCAATTAAATTGATTAAAATTATTAAATTTTGTACCTCCGTTAAAACAGCTGATGTCCGAGTGCGCCGTGACGAAACAGCAACAACTACAACCAACGTAAGAACGAACGAATAAACGAACAATTTAAGGAATAAAATAACGAAAAGGAAATGAAACCGTAAATGATATAAAATAGCATAACGGAAATGAAGTAAGATCAGACGGAACTGAGTTCGCAAATGAAATTATATATCTAGAGGGACAGAGAAGAGGACAGACCAATAGAACGACAGACAGGTAGGCAAACAAGAAGGACATTATACGAAGAGAATAACAAAACATAATCTAGCATTATTTTCTTAGGCGCAATCTTCATCGTTGTGGTCGCAGTTGCCCAATCATTACTGTCGCCACTGCACCCATTGCAACGGTTATTTGTTCGGTTGCAGTTTATTTCGACGTGACTAAAGCAGTGTTGGGAACTATCGAATAAGAAGTATCGAGTTATTCGATAGTTGTAAATTATTCATTTATTCGATCGTTTCTAGTAATTCAGAAATCGTTCAACGAGTAAAACCCGATTCCCAATGAATCAACGAAGACGAGCGAATTAGTTGATTATGTTGTATAGTTGATTATATAAGTTGAACTCGAATAGGTCGAGTGAATGAATGGAAGGCACAGTTAAAATCATTCAGTAACTGACTGTCGATAGTTGAAATCAGCCGATATTTCCCAACCCTGAACTAGCCGTTGAAATATGAGAGTACTCTGTAGCCGTTCTAGACAAAGCGAAAATGCGAAAGAAATAGGGAAAAATAATTTCATAAAGATTCACCAGCAGATTTTAGTCCCTGCCATAGGCTACAAGTAGCCTTTTGATAATTTAGTATAGTCAAAAGGAAAAATTAATTTGTTTAGAAAAATAGAAAGTAAAACGGAAACAGATGGGGCTATTTATTTACGGACGTACATTGAATGAGTATTAGTGACACGCCAAAAGGGGCCGAAACAGAAAACGAAACGAAGGTGAGTCAGTTTCTGGCGTTTTAAGGACGACGAAACTAATATAAGGCAGATATTTTTGGCCGCAGTCGTTACTTCTGCTGCTACTGCGATTTCCGTGAAACTACTTAAATGAATTGAATATCGATAGACATCATAAATGGAAATAACAAAAAAAAACAACAACAAACAAATAACTCAGTGATAACTACACAATCTAGTCACTAAATCGGCTAGACCATCTATCTCTCTTTTAGTCAGTCAACTAGTCGGCTACGTAAAATCGCACAGTTAGTGGAATCACCTAGTTGAAGCCGTCGAATCATAAATATCTTCGCTGCTTCGGTGGGACGAAAATAAAAAGAAAATTAGATATAGAGATCAAAGTAAAGAGCAAGAAAGAAAGGGAAAAGGAAAAAAGTAAGAAATAAAGGTTAGTTGGAAAGAAGGACGAACCGAACGTACCAGCAGCATGAAATATATGCTGCTTGCACGTTCCAAAAAAATACGGTTTTTTTTCTCGACCACAAAACGGTACTAAAGCTCACATGTTAGAGGATTCTAACAAAATGGTGGCCGCAAATATCATAAGCAAAAGAGACTGTCACCAAAGACTTGATAATAAAAATAAAAGCCAAGCGAAACAAAAGAAAAGGAAGGAGTGATAGAAACAGCATTACAATGGCATCGCTAAATATCGCAACGTCAAAAAAACGAAGAAAATTATAAACCTGAAATTTCAAATAAAAATTATATAAAATCCATTTTATTAAAAGGTTATCGTTCTAAGAATTTCGAAAAAATTAACAAAAAAATGATAATCTGATGTAATCAAGTAAATAATCAGGAAAAATAAAAGACACTGAATGATTAAAGAAATATGGGTGAATGAGAAGGGGATTTTTCACTGTATAAAGAACTTAAAGCAAAAAGTTTTAAAGTAGCTAAGACAAGTGGCACCTCCGTGAAACCGGCTGAGTAGAGTCAAGTAACCGAACATAAAAAATTCAACAAAATGGTCGCACATCCACCATTGTTTTAGACAGCCCAAATCACAGGCTCTCTCGTACATCTATCAATGAAAAAATGAACTGCCAAAAACTCAAAAAATCATTCGGTCGAAATTGAATCACTTTAAGCTTAAACCTACCAAAAATAGATTAAAATACAAAATTGATTCTTACCTTCAAAAAATTTAAAAATAATTGCGGGTAAAGAAATGAAAACGAAATTACAAGAATGCTAAACCACCACCACCAAAAAGTAAAAACCGAAGAAAGAAACATTACAAAAACCGAATTACACAGGCCAAATTCTTTGAAGTCTCTCACTCACTCTTTGGTATGTCGTGCTGCCTCAGATGCGTGACCGTCAGGATTTACTGTTAAAAATACTTTTGTTAGAGGAGATGCGTTGATAGGAGGCCATCGTCATCATCTACGGTACTACATCTGGGATATGGGATTGTGCGATGTAGACGCCAACCCAATGTGTTTCTCTATAATCAAAAATTATAAACCCAACCCAATGAGTTTATATAAAATCAATATAACGAGAGAGTAACGCATGCTCACTCTCATATGATTGGCCCACAGCTGCGCCATTTATAAATATTCAATAAAACTTGGAAGGAACATTGTGTGACAGGGATAATGCCTTAACGTCTAAAAATAATAACAACAAAAAGGAGCAGGAACTAATCCGTATAATAGCTACTGCAGTGTATGCACCTGTCTCGCCGAAAGAAGGGTTTGAATTCGTTTACTTTCTCTCAAATATGAAAATGGCAGCGCTTCATTAGATAAAAAGAGAAACCTTGTATAACCAACGGCATTTATTCAGTGAGTAAAATATAAATATCTCTGAAACACTTAGAGTGCTTCCATTCTGTCATGTAGTCAAGTCCATTGGTTAGAAAAACAACACTACTTTGGATGGAAAAACAACACTCTTCTTGTTTCATTCTCACAGTGTGTGAAGAGGCGACGGCTAGCGATGAAGGCACTAACCAAACCACATCCAATTGGAAGTAATGCCCTCTCTCTGAAATTGTAGTAACAAGAACGTCGTTTGCACCATTGCCAAAACTAACGTACGTAAACAGGCTGGCAATATATTAACATTTTGACGCTGGCAGAATTATCATTTGCTGACTGTTCGCCAGGGGTTGCTCGCAGCCAACTACATTCATTACCGGTTTAGTCTTTCGTTAGAGCTTCTGGTGGGGGTTTGTTTATTGGTTGGTGTTCGCGTCAGATAATATTTCATTCGGTCATATCGATATCCGAAATATTGATGTTCTATTGCAGTTTTCGTATTGCGGATAATCGATCGCGTATACTTAGAAACCGTCGCTCTCGTTGAGGCGCATAAAAATTTAATTGAGTAATCATTAATTGTATCATGAAATTTTTTCAATGTGGCTTTCAGTTTCTATATCTTTTTTCAAAGAATCTAATTTGAAAGGATTAGAAAGAATGGAAAGTAATTTAACAAATGTTACTTGTTTTATAAAAAACAAATTTTGAAACCGGAAATGAAAATCCTGGAATGAAAAATTTCGTAAAAAACACGATTGTTGCATTAATGTGTCGCTAATATATTAAAACGATTTCATCTTCGTTTGTGGAAGGGAGAGATTGAGAGTGTCATTAAAAACCAAATTAATAAAAATAACAACAAGAACATTAGCATCGCAATCAAAACCAAAAAATGTGACAGAACTTTAAATGTATAACAGAAATCAAACCAAAGAACCAACAAAAATACTTTAACCCATATGCGACCCCCATACGTCAATACAAGAGTTCGGTACATTAATTCAGTGACGACATCAACTGACTGTTTCAAAAGCTAAATTATCATAATTCGATCTCGATTCATTTGCAACTAACACTCTACTCCCCGTGCTTAGCCCAATATTCAGTACCTCGCAAACGCCATCTCTTTTAAAACATAATATATGGTAATGGCAGAGATCGGTGGCCATTTGGCTCACCAGCTACCCAATCTGCACAATCATCGTCAAAGTGGATTACAGCCATCGCTGGTGATGAACCATCGCCTAGACCTCGATTGTCGTGCACATGATGTGATAAGTAAGTAACATGCGTGCTATTTGCGTTCAATTACGATCAATGAATCAAAACATCATTTTTTTTGGTGTTTCGTTTATCACAAAAAAATTTGCGTAAAAAATTATACGTAACATTAATAATCAGCTTAGCTCCGATGCCAACTAAATTTTTTGAAAATTAATTTTCAATTACAATTGAATATATTTCTCAATCTCGCGTTCAATCGAAGTAAATTAAGTCGTTGATATCGGATAACGCCAGAATTCACGACAAAGGGATAATGTCGTGACTCTTTCTTGGGATTTATTAGTATGAAATTCTTATATAACCCTCCGGTTAACGTAATTTAGATAGTATTAAATTGGTTGACTTTGATTTTGTTATTCGATCACGCAAAATCGAAAATTGTTTTTAATCAAAACGATGCGCCTCGTAATGACGGCGTATTTTAATTGACAACAATTGAAATTCATCTAATCAGAAAACGCCAATTTAAATCCGTCTAACTTAATTAATAGTATCATAAAAACCGAACTAATCAATTTGTTAAGCAAATTGTACTTTGTGAACGTGAATCTGGCGCTCGTTCTCTCTTCTTTCTTTCTTTCAATAGATCAGAGTAAACAATGTAGTGAGATGGTGATATAAGACCATTGTTTTGAATGATGGCAGTGATATTTTGTTTGATATAATGTAATTAGGCATTATTATCCAATCATTATTTAAGCATTTCTTTGGCTTTCTGTGATTTCGGTATCATTTGGTCGATCAGAATGTTGTTCCAGCATTAGCGAGATCGAATACAGACACTGAAGTTGGCACATAGCCGAAACCGGTTTGTCTCCAAACCAAAATCGAATAGGGATGACGGAAAATCGCTCCAAAACATATTCCTTTTAATATTAGATATTAATTCTATTGAGTATTAGCTCTGTATAGTCTGGTCTACGATTCCCTGGAGACTTAATTTATTTGAGATCCACTTCATTAATGAAACTGTTAGAATACTTTAGTTTAGTCAGCCCGTCAGCAAAAGAAATTAAATTTGAAGAATGAAATAAAATATGTAATGAACTAATTAATATCTATTGCCTAAGTTGAGGTAACTTCTGTCGATTACAACCTCCCACGTATACTGCATAACAATTTTAGCGGATATTAAGTCATCTCCTCCTAACTTTTGAATCTGGATTCTTAGTGGTTTATTATTCTTCTCACCGTTAAGTTGCACCCATTGCCCAAATTAGTCAATCTCAAAATTCAAGGAATAATATTCCTAATATAATTTTTATAGTTTATGATTAAAATAGATCATTCTCTTCTGTAAACCGAAGATCGCCGAAACCGGTTGGCTTGTCAACAAACAAGACATGACAAGGAAATGACAACAAACATGAAATTCGTTCCAATTAACTCACTCGGAAAACCAAAGGATGGACCGACCGTTTTCTTGAAACAATTTCCAAAAAACGACACAAGAAAGAAAATGAAAATACATTTTCTGTAAAGAAGTTAGTCAAATTTTTAATAATTATCACAATACATTTCTAACGAGTTCAGCTTCAGAATTCATTTTCAACTTTTTATATCTATTTAAAATTTTTATTTTCTAATTACATTTATGCGACTTTGTCGCATTAAGATACTTGTAATGGATACAACATTAACATCAAGATTGAAATTTTATTTCCTTTGAACGATTCCATCAAAAAATTATCATAAAGTCTATTATCATAAAGTCTACGTTTAATTTTATCTTGCGTTTGTAATTTAAATTAAGTTGACACCTGGAACATGCAAATAAATTAACTTTTATACAAAAAATTAATTACTAATAAAAAGAAAAAACCACATCAACAACAACAATGAATAGAAGTACTTTAGCACCTGAAGGTTTCCAATGAACCTGATTATCCGTACGTGACTGACCTTTTGATTAACAGTTTCCGCAGGTGAATAACCTTTATAGTAATATTTCCATCTGTCGTTCAAAGCAATTAACAAAATTCTTTAATCAAATTAATCATATTCTGATTTCCTTTAAAAACTTCAAGATTTAAACAGTTTAATTACTCCATAAACTGAAAAGTAAAACCATTAAAATGCTAATAATTTTATAATAAAAAATTTTATATTAGTTAGTACAAGGTTTTCCCCGTTCTCTCGGCTTCAACCTCTCTTTTTTTTCTCTCTCTCCTTCTCTCTCCCTCCCTCCCTCTCTCACTCTCTCTTTTATTTATCGTTTTCTGTTTTAAATTGAATGTTTTTAAAAGGCTTTTTCTTCAAAAGCGAAAGTCACTTTGGTATTTTCGTTTCTGAACCACCAACAGAATAAATTTAATAAAATCTAAAAAGCACTAAATCGAATGTTTTTAATAAATTCATTTATTTACTTAAAACAAATATAATAAAACAAAATATGTAAGGTTTTTTGACAGAGCGTTCCGAATATATTTTTTAATTCTTTAACCTATTTAATACAATAAAAATAATATTTGAGCTTTACTTATAGAAAAGCAAGGTTTTACAACATTTGTTTAATGAGTAACAAATAATTTTAGATATCGTTGAGAACTATTGAGAAAATAGCGAAAAGACTATTTAAATACGTCCAAAGACTAAAACTTTGAAAACGATAAAACATGTGACACATGTATAAATATGACGAAATTTTATAATCGTTTATAAGTCATTATTGATCCAAAACCAAAATCCTCTGCTTCGTTTCTTTTCTGGAATTGTTTATAAAAGCATCTTTTTAGTTCAGAACATGAAAAAATTCAGAGAAGGCAAAAATTTTATAACACTAGTAACAAATTCTAAGCTCGCATATGAAATTATGAAATATATCTAATGGCGGAAGCACCACCCCCAATTTATGGTGAATTTATTAGGTCGCACATTGTGGCCTTAAAATTTCAGATTCAGAATTTCAATAAGACTGAGAAATGAACAATTTCACTTCATAGAAGAACAGGCATGTCACTAGGTCCATTATCCCCTTTTCAGTCACAAACAAACTATTATCGATCATGATAAACCGTCAAATGTTTCCTAATAAACAATAACGAAAACTGGTTTTATTTTGTGAAACAGCTGCATATATTTTCAATAAACGAAAGACAAAATTTCAATATATGAAAATCAAATCGAGTGAAAATAAAGGATTTTGCAATGAGAGGGGGTCGATGTTAACAATCTGTGGCAGTCATGCTTCTAGCCGGCGTCTGGTAAACCTGCTCTTTGTGATTTAATCAGCAATACCAAATCACCGTGACAAGTTATACTATTAAGTAGCACGCTGAAATCATAAAACATTATTAACAAAATGAGTGTTCTTTTCGGACTAAATTTGGCCGAAAAACCATCTTTAGCGACGGGGCACATTTCTAGATTGAGGTTCACCAAGGTGGCAATGCATCCATAAGATTTTACTGTTTGGTGCAGAATTTGGGCCATCGTCGTCATTGGTCCGTATTTTTCCAAGACGACGTTGGTGAGGTTATCACCGTCAACGGCGAACACTACAAATCGTTGATAAGCAGTTTCTTTTGGCCCAAATTGATAAGTGATATGGACGTAGGCCACATGTGGTTCCAGTAGGACGGCACGACGGTAGGACGAACACCACGTTGGGCATTCTGCATGAACGATTTGAGGATATTGTTATCTCTCGCGGAATTGACGTGAATTCGCCACCAATATCGTGCGATATGGTCCTGCTAGGCTTTTTCTTGTGGGGTTTACTAAAGTCTCATGTCCATGCGAATTAGCCGTAATCGACCGATGCCCTCAAAATCAACATAGCCTGGGACATCGATCAAATTCAGCCGGTTATCCCTCGCGGAATTGACGTGAATTCGCCACCAATATCGTGCGATATGGTCCTGCTAGGCTTTTTCTTGTGGGGTTTACTAAAGTCTCATGTCCATGCGAATTAGCCGTAATCGACCGATGCCCTCAAAATCAACGTAGCCTGGGACATCGATCAAATTCAGCCGTATCTATACGGCAGAGTCATTGTAAATCGGAACTCTCGGATCCGTTCCACGGTGACAAGATTTCGAAATCTCGCAAAATGTCCACAAAATTCTTCATTATCTAGGAGTTTGTCATAATATTACGAATTTAAAAATTATTTTAAATTATAAATCGCTGCTAAAAGCAGATTGAGAACCAACGTTGATATATTTGAAGTTTAGAGTTTAAATTTTTAAATTTAAGAGCCTGGACTTTAAGAGAATCGTAAATAAGGCAAAGTTTACTTTTTTCAAGCCACATGGAATAGAAAACGAAAAGAAGAAATTTGTTATTATTTTATAGATTTTATTACTTCAATTTTCTCATAATACGTAATAACATGTAACATTAAAACAATTTACGATTCCTTTGATCTATACCACTCAGCTCCTCTGCTTACTGAGGTCGACATGTATCATCCCGCTAAGAACAACCGTATATGTCTGAAGAAAAATGAACTTAAGAAAGTGTCTCATTTTGTTAAATCAAACTACTCCAATTGTAAAGATAATCTCTAAAAATACAGTTTGGTTCACTAAAATTATAAGAAAATTAAGAAACTCAAAGGCAAATCATTAACAATTATGTAGGAGGGAGTGTACCCCTACAAATTATATTAACTACGCCCCTAGATGTAAGCCTATGAGATGCAAGCCTATAGAGATGTTTTTTGGTGAAAATGACGTTTGGTGAATACGGAAAGAAAATGTGATGACTATTCTGGTTTTATGAATTTTAGAAATCTAGACACCGACTATGCTTCGTCAGAATATACATATAATATTATTTTCGATTTCGTATCATAGCCAATAATTAATACGTCGATAATTCCAAAAACGCTGAGTGAGGTAAATATATATCTGCAAGCAAGGTCCAAATAATATTCCATCTTGCATATTGAAGTTTTGTGCTAATAAGCTTGTGGCACCTATATTGGTGCATGAAATATTTTTTTTTTTGCCCTGTGGTATTTTTTACCCGCATGGAAGTCATCATATACAACTTCTCTTCTTCGATCTGATAATTGATCCAACATTTAAAATGGTCGTGGTATAGCCAAAAAATTGCTGACCAAATTTCTGATAGTATTTTTGCCTATATATCACCATCTCAACATCCTGAATTTAAATAAGTGCAAACAGGTGACATTTGCTCGAGCTGCATCTCACCTATTTAATTATGCCATTAATAATCGCAATTTAAATATCGTGGAAGCGGTTAATGATCTTATTGCCCTTCTGGAACGTAGGTTGCGTTTCGATATCCATAGTAATCATATTTCCAAAAAGGCTGGTAGGTTCTTGAGACTCATGGATTCATATATCGCTAAATTGTTCTATACCGCATTAGTACGGCCATTACCGGAATATGCATCACCTGTATGGAATCCACAAAATGCTTATCAAATATCGCCAATTGACTAAGTACGGAAGCAGTTGTCGCTTCTCTTATCTCTGTAGTTTGCATTTGCACGTATATTCAAGACCACCTTTAGATGAGTCCAAGCTTATACTAGTTAAGGTGAATACCGTGAAAATCGGTGGATAATATACTTAGTTTGAAAAAAAGTATATGGAGCTACGTTTTTTGAACCCCTGCTTAATAGAATTTACCTTAATATTGTTCGTCTTATATCGAAGGGGCGTGATTTTCTTCTTTTACGTTTTTGCAGTTTTTTAAATGCTAACCAGGAATCTCTTCGGATTGCCTGTCTTACTAATTTATATGACTGCATTGAAATAAAAAATCTTGCAATTTTTACATAAATAGTTTATTCTTACATTAATTACTCCTAATATTTTTATTCTTATATAAGTTTTTTCTATTAATATATTAATTTTATTATTAATATTTATATGGCTAATACTGAATAAATAAATAATGACATTGATAAATTTTAATTAATTATCAATTTTTTCATGTTCTTTTTGTAATATATATCCATCCTTCCTTCTTAAACAATACATATATTTATTTGATACTATATGTAATATATATTTTTTACAAATAATGTCGATGCAAATAATATCCTCTTTACTGGCAGAACGAGATTTCTCTTAGAGGAAATCCAAAGTAAGAAAAATTGAAAATTAAAGAGCAATATTATAAATGTCCATGATGTCTTCGTATTTTTCAAACGAAGGCTTGAGATTTAGTTATAAATTTTGAAAATCAGGTTCAATTTATTACCACAAATTATATGTAAGTTTTCTTTTTTTTTTGTATTTATATCTCCGAAATACATCTGTGATAATTCAGAACTAATTTCAATTTATTGAAAATTTTTATCAATTTGCTACAAAAGTAAATCTCCAAATACAAAAAGATATAGTTACAGATAAATCATAAGTTCCTATAAATTATTTTATATTTTACAGTTATAAAATAAAATCAAAAAATACAATTTTTTCAAATTTTTATTCCAAAACATTTTCATTTGTTCATTGACTTTTATTTCGTATGGCGTCGCATTTAGCATTATTACAACTTTTGTCAATTTTCTGTTATTATAAAATTATTTATTAACCATATTCTAAAATTTCAAGTCACTTTTGCACAACAACAATAGCAATAATATTATCAACAACCATAAATCTGGAAAAGTATAATTTATGCTGACATAGTTTTGTTACGTTATGAATAATATGATGAGAGCATTTTTGGAATAAATAAAAACGCATAATACAAACATTGATTATTATTAAGTTTAAAAAGGTTAATTTCATATTTAAAATTTTAAATTATTTTCAAAATTAATTTTTTTAATTTGATAAAAAAATAAATTTAACCAAATAAATGCAGATTCATTTATTTAAGAATAGATTTTTCCTAGATTTTAACTTCTTATTTAAAAATCATATTATTTAGGAAATTCTCTTTATAATCCTTTAAATTTATTTTAGAACTTTTACTAAATTAATATTTGCTTAAAAAAATTTGCAATTTTTTATGAATTTAAATGAAATGGTATAATTGAACGTTTTACTAGATTGATTCCTTCGTGCGATGGATATTTTGTAACATACTAAATTTTTGGATCAATATGCTCGTTTGCGAAGCAATTAACTTTTCTTAATACCATCAACTCGTATGTTTCTGCTCGATTTTATTTACAACTTATGATTACTGATATATTTTTATAATATCTATGCTTTATATTCCTTGAATTCATTTAGTTATCGCTGAACTCATATCCAATTTGTTCCTTTTTCTATTCCATTGCTTTTTAATCACTGAATTTATATCCTTTCCGACGATACGTTCTTTATTGAACTTCTAGATTATTTATTAATTTTTGACCAACAGATGGATCTGATTCTGCTGTAACGCTAGCGAGTGAATTTGCTAGCGAGCATAATGTCATTAAGTAGCTTATCTGTCATCACGAATGTGGAAAACGTATGGCTGGACTTTTTATACCCTGAATCTCAACGGTTTAGGGTATATTAAGTTCGTTCCTCCGCTTGTAACGCATTAAAGGAGGTGTGGCAGGTACGGAAAAGTATATATATATTCTGCCTCAGAACAATCTCTTGAGTCGATTTTACCATCCGTCTGTCTGCCTGTTTGTCTCTCTGTCTGTCGTCTGTCTGTCTGTCTGTCCGTGTGTCTGTCGGAACGGAAAGTGTCTATCAGAACGGAAATTGGTATCGTCATAAAATTTGGCGCAAAAAGTATTCTCTGTTATTGTAAGGTTGGTATTGAAAATGGACGAAATTGGAGATATCCACACCTACATCTAATAAAAGGTATGCTCATACAAAGCTCATTTACAACGCTTACAGCGAATTTGAAGACAAAATTGTATCATGGAACTAACCCACGAATACTAAATGATATAGCAAACTATGAGCGTCTCTACTAGGAATACGGATATATCCTGTGGGTGTAGAGTATATGAGCTTCGGCCAGGCCGGTGAAAGCACCCTTACCTGTTTATTTGTTATTTTGTTTTTTAATAGAAAAAACTTTTCTATCATGATTTTGAATAGAAACTTTATCTTCACTATATTTGTTAAAGTGAAATACTTTTACCTGGGATTTGTTTTATACCAATGAAATCATTCGGAATTTCTCGTTTATTATAATAATAAAAATTCTACCTAATTAATTTTATACCTTTATTTACTTCATTATGATCGTTTATTTATCAAACGATTAAAAATAATAAATAATAATTTAAAAACATTTATCTATGGTTTATTTATAGCTTTTTAATCAAACGATTATATGCTCAAATAATTCAAACACATACTATTGTTGATCAACGAGAAATCCTCTTAGACCTTGTGATATTTTTCTTAGATATATGTACCAAATGCAATCGAAAATTGAGCGATTTTGTGAGCATATGCCAAGAGTACAAATTTAAATTGTAAGCATTTTATATCTTTGTCTCTGGTTTCCATTATTAGTTTATCGACTCGTTGTTCCTTTTATTATTTCTTAATCGCTGGATTCGTTGTTTCCCGTTTTTCGTTATACATTTTCTATTGAAAACCGTGGTTCAAAAGAATCATTTACTTATGGTTGAATTCGTTGGTTCTTCCATTATCCGCTGCTGATAGATAATTAGTCGGCATAAGCCAGCAGATAAGACACAGATACTGATGTCACCAATTTTTATTATCTTCTAACCCGTTAGTTTTTAGTCACTGTTGTAAATACGTTTAAAAACAATTGAGGAAAAAATTTGAGTCATTTGACCTGATCGTAATCTTTCGTCGTTTAATCTGTTTTCCGTTGGCCTGAAAACTGTCCAGTTAAATTTGGACCTTCGGGTCTTAAGCTCGTTGATTGTTTTCTAAATCGTGGTAATCTCGCTTCGTAATTCGTGAGTTTATTGACATTATTTGATTCATTACTTTTCCTCAAATTGTTAGTTAAATTATATTGTTAGTTGTTAGTAGTTAAATGTTGTTAGTTAAGTTATTAAATCCTTTAGATTTTGCTTACTTTATTATTCTTTTAATTAATTTGTGGATTAGTTCACTGCATGTGTCTTTTAATAAAAGCAATTAATTACTAATGGCAACTGCAAGAACTTCTTTTGTGAGTTGTGAGACAAATATGAATGTCCCGTGCATTCATAATTTGTTGCCTGATGTTTGGTGACTCGAATATTGGGTGATCATTGAATAGAAGAATTCGTTGGTTGTTATACGTTTCACCCGTACGGATAGAGTGTTTTCACTTACTCTTACCGTTTGTAATGCATTAAAAGATGCGTGTTGTATAGAAAAGTATATATATTCTGGCTAAAAATCACTTCCTGAGTTGATCGAAAGGGCCCGTTCGTCTGTCTGTCCATTACGGCTGCGGCTCATTAATCGATATAAAAGTCAAGACCACGGTCACTTCATTCTAAAATATTATTGTAAATGTTGTTGAAATTTGATGGGCGAAATGGCAGTGCTAGACATTATACGTGCAAAAAATGGGTTTGGCACTATTATGCTGAAGCTTGTGTGGACTTCCATGAGAAAAATTGTGCGAAAGACGAGTTACTAGATATAAATTAACCAAAAGAAAGGGAAATGTAATGTGAAGACAGGCGGTTCCCCTTTCATGCTCTACTCTCAGAGGCGCTGATTATTTAATATAATTTCCAGCATCCTATAAAATCTAACATCTGTTGAAATTTGTAGGTATATTTTTTCCCTGAGCGCATTCAATAATTATTTTAGTTATAATTTGTATAAGGTTAATTTATCACATAACCTGTTGTTAACTATACGTGCATATATGTCGAAAATTCACTTTATATAGAACATTTACTTCTGCTCTTTGCGTCAGCATAAAAGCCATATGGTTTTTCTTGCCTGCGGGTGTAAGGTATATCAGTTTAGGCCAAGCCGAAATTAACATTTTTACTTGCTTTTATTCCTCTTCTTTTTAAAATCATTTTACGATACTACGGGATATAAGAGAAACTTTAAAGCAATTTTATCAAAGTAGCGGAATAACGCACACAAAAATTAACGAAGAAAAATAACAAAAGTAAAACCCAAAAATAACGAGAGAAGAAGTTGTAGCAAGAAGGCAATAAAAACTACATGAAAAACTCATTAAAAGGTTCATAACTCTTCAAGTTTACAAAGTATAAGAAACTGTTTTCTCAGTTTTCTTGGTTTCTCGTTTTTACTTGATTTTTTCTTCGCGACTTGTTACGATAGCGCATTGAAGAATGGAGGCCGTACCCAATAAACTGCAATGTATTTCTGTTGGTTAGAATAAGCAGTAATGAGATAGAGTGATGCAGAAAGGAGAGAAAGAAAGAGCAAGAAATATTGGAATTGTAAAAGCGTAAGCTCCAAGGAGATAGCTTTTCCTATGACTCCTCTCTCGCCATTCCAAACCATCTATTATCGCTTTGTAGTAGCAAACAAAAGCGCAGAAAAAAATATACATAAGGATATACGTCTTCTCCCGATCTTTTTTAAGCAGTCGTCAGTGCGTAAATTTTTTTTATTACATGCGCCGACATCTTCGCTGCTAGCACTACTACCGCTATTCTCATCAGTACCGTCAGTATCATCAGCACCTTTACCACCATCATCATCATCGTCATCGTTATCATTATAAGTACTTAGTAGTTGCTACTATTATTACTACTTTTTAATGCGTTTCTTACAGCTTTTTTACTTTCCTGAATTCAGTCTTTGCCTCTTCTTTTGCGCCTTTTTTATGGCGAATAAAAATGTATTTGTTTGTTTCGTTACTTACAAAGGTTTTTCTTTGATTTTGTTATTTTTGCTTTTTGCATTAATGTCTTTTTTCTAAAAGTTGGTGGTCTGATTTAATTTGTTAAATTTTTTATGTAAATTTATTAAATGTCTGTTATTATAGCTTCTCGGCAGAGAAACGTATATATATTTCCTCTTTTTTTAAATTTAGTGTAATTTATTTACTTTATTTTATTAAAATACTTTAGGTATCGAACTTCAGTAAATTAATTCGTTTATGTACCCTACTCCCGAAGGGATAGGGTATATTCACTTGATGTTTCCATTCGTAGCGAATTAAAGGAGGCGACTTCAGTCCATCTGTCGACCTGTATGTTTGTGTGCCTGTGTGACTACCTCAGGAAATCACTATTGCATGAGATTTAGTCCAAATACTCTTTGGTACAATAACTTGTTTGGTATTATTGGCCAATATAGGACCACGCGGCGCCGCCGCCGCCATTTTCATAGTATTTATGGCTAATTAACTATCTAGACCAGTCATTTTATACTCTCAGAACACTCCGGAAAAAGTATTCTCCGAAAAATTGGAGATTGAATTGGGTTGGAGTGGGGACAGAAATCAAAGTTGCAGAGGAATCTATCATTTTAGGCAAGATATTCTCCCCCGTCAATGGTTCTTTGATGTCATTTATGGATTTTTGGATTAAAACCAAAATTAGCAAGGCTTCTTTCAGATTTTCTCAGTCTATAGTGCGCTTTTGAAGATAGAATTTCATAACCGTCTCGATTATTAGCATTCCACAAAAAACGGGTACCATCCTGATGTCCTTAATACTGATTGTTAGGATCAGAGTTTATTAATTTATGTTACG
>OZ016502.1:14270939-14273079 GCA_963966595.1 Physocephala rufipes | reverse complement strand
GTGGTTCAGCCGAAAAAGACAATATTTGTTTCTCGTTTTGCTCCGGATACAACTGCGGACGATATTCGTGACTACATATGTTCCATGTTGGGATTCGACGATTTGTGTTTCTGTAAATAAATTTAAATTCAAGTCTCAGAGATCTTATTCATCATTTAGTATTCATTTACCTATTCATTTACTGCAAAGGGTCTTGAATCCTGACTTTTGGCCTCTGAATGCTGTTGTGGACGAATATGTTTTTAGACCAAGAGTGAGTCAAAGTAACGCTGTTGTTTCATCTCAGCGTGCGGCTGCAAAAAACTAAATGTTTGCTCCTTTGACATTCTTTATCAAAATTTCAGAGGAATTAATACTAAGTTAAATGATATCTTATTAAACAGCATTGATCCTGACTATAATATCGTTGTGTTTACCGAAACATGGCTGAGACCTGATGTTTTAAATTCTGAAATATTTTCGAATAATTATGCTGTTTATAGGAAGGATCGTAGCCGAATATTAACTAATCTAACTAGAGGTGGTGGCGTATTGATTGCTGTTACGTCGGATTACTACTCCCGTGAAATTTATCTGGAGGAAGCCTTGGAGATTGAGTTTTGCTGCGCTTACGTTAAACTTGGTGGTTTTTCCATTTATATTTGTTGCTCTTACATTCCACCTAATGCTGATGATATAATCTATGCAGCGCATGCTAAATGTATTGCCCTGGTATTGGATGGTATGCTACCGAGCGATAGAATTATTGTTTTAGGCGATTTCAATTTGCCGTTTGTTAATTGGGAGTTATGTGATGCAGATACAGCATATCTTTTACCATCATCTGAACGTGATTCTAACTTCGGCTTTCTGAATGATGTATGTTCCAGAGGACTTTTTATGATTAATCACGTACGTAATGATAATAATCGCCTGTTGGATCTGGTCTTCATTGATGATAAAGACATATTTAATTTATCTCGTTGTGCGCCTCTTGTATCACCTGAGGATAAGCATCATCCAGCCTTGGATATCGATATACCGCAATCTTGCTTATTGCCGCAGCATGGAACTAATTCTCGTTCGCATAGGGTTTTTTGTTTTAAACTAACTAATTATATTAGCCTAAAGAATGAGATTTGTTGTATTAATTGGAGATCGTTTCTGCCTCAGAAAAATCCATCAATCATATGTTTGGATTCAGCACTGAATTCTTTCAATAACATTTTATTTACGGCATTTAAAACTTCGGTGCCTTTACGTAAGGTACGAACGGCTGCGTGTCCTTCTTTTTCCTTTGGTTTTCCAATGAACTGCGTCTATTAAGGAATTATAAAACGAAATGCTTTAGATTGTATTGCAGACTGCGCTCAACTTTAAACCTATTAAACTATTCGTCTGTTAGGAACAGATATCATCGCTGTTTTAAACAGGCATATAATGATTACATCCTGAAAGTTAAATTAAATATTCGTCATGATCCTAAAGTTTTCTGGAATTTTATTAATACTAAGAGGAAGACTTCGGTGTATCCCACGTTATGAAGTTTGGAAATATTGAGACGGACAATATTGAAACTATTTGTAATCCTTTGCCGATTATTTCAATCTACATATTCTTCTTCAAGCTATTGTTTGGATTCTTACCCTTACAATGTCTCTCCATGTGAAATGGTCCAGCCAGTTATTGATGAATCGATTGTTCTGCGTGCTTTAATGGATTTAAAATGCACCTACAATCCTGGTCCTGACAATATTCCAGCATGTATTATTAAAAATTGTGCTGATGAGTTGGTTATTCCAGTTACTGCTATTTTTAATGCTTCTCTTTGTACCGGATGTTTCCTAGGGCTTGGAAGTCTTCATTTGTTCTACCTCTGCACAAATCAGGAAGCAGATATCTTTTAAATAATTATCGGGGTATTGCTAAGCTCAGTGCACTTCCGAAACTCTGAGAAGGTGATTACGGACCAATATCTCGCTCTGTGTTTTCTTCAATTTCGCCTTTTCAGCATGGATTTCGCGTAGGGAATTCAACTACAACAAATTTATTGAATTGGTGTCTCGGATTATAAAGAATTTTAAATTTTCGATGCAGACCGATGTAATTTATACTGACCTCTGTAAAGCATTTGATGTAGTTAATCACAGGCTTCTTTGTA
>OZ016502.1:14225939-14265939 GCA_963966595.1 Physocephala rufipes | reverse complement strand
CACCCCTATCCAGGTCATATAATTTCAACGTCAAAATTCCAATAAAGACCGAAAAATGGTGCTTTATTCTTTCACTCCATAAAAAGTTAAAAAGACAAATTTTCAATCCTATATTGACAAATTGCCTATAAAGACAAAGAAGTTTGTGACAAATTTCATATAGATATCCATTCTCGTTCGGCTGTAGTCGTGATTTCTGTAGACAAACAAACAACCAGAGGTGATTCTGCACAAGTACATACACCCTTCTCCATACCTCCTATAGAAGAAGGAAGCAGGAGGCCCTAAACCCGGAGAAGCTCGGGTTTAGGGATTAATAATAATAGCTATCTAATAGTTCTTGCCATAGCTTTCTAATAGACGATGAAAATTTAGGCGGGCACACGGACACTGTTCTGCGTATCTACAAAATAATTTCAACATCGCTTTCCTCAGGAAAATCCATATACGGTATCATAATTTAGTGGGAAATAAAAAAATACTGATAAAGAAATAATAAATAAATTGGTGCCCGTTTTATTCACTCTGAGTTAAATTTCTTAGTTTTAAGTTAAATATAACTGGCTATTAAATATAACTTGGAAATTAAAACCTCCAGTTAAAGATTTGTTTTTCTTCTCGATTACATTTAACTGTCTTAAGAAACATCGGTTAAATTTAATTTTCTGTTAATTCACAGTTTCCTGTGCGAATTTCTTCAGATTGTCAGAATTGAAACTTCAGTTTCTCAAGAAAGAAAAAAACTTCGTACGGCATAAAAATACATTTCTTTACGAAACAAAAATAATACTGAAAATAGCCAAAAAACTATCATATTCATTTAACTTTAGTGCCGAAAAGTAAGTGTCGGAGTAAAGTGTCCTCCACTTTACCACAATGTGTATTGCAACACATTTCAGTAGTTGAGTGCAAGAAAACTGATAAAATGACCGCCATCTCCGAAAAATAACTTGGGAAAAAGTATCAACGGACTTTAACGCTCGTTGCCCTAATGTAGTGGTAAGTACAATTGTTTTATGTGGTTACTTAATTTTTGAGGAAACAATGACTTTTTTTAGAGTGTCCTCTTGTAGGTTTTTTTGCAACAAAAACTCCTCGCGATAAGAACACCAATGCGCAAGCAATTCTCTGTGGAGACGACAAGTCTCCTGAGTGACATCCAACAAGCATTCCTGAGTGACATCCAAGGAATCAGCTGTTGGCGGAAATGGCACAAATAGAATTATCAATTAAGGGAACTCCCGCAAACTTTAATGATGATGATGACAATATAACAGCTATAGTTAACATAGATATGTTTCCTAGTGGACAAAATGATTCGGAAACTCAACTTTTATTTGAAGATGTTGTACGCAGCACCAAGCTCGCATCCTTACCAACCTCCAATCAATCTGTTGGCCGAATTTTATTTGATAACGCGGCAGATGCTAGCGTTGTAGGAACATCGCCGTATGTTTCACCAGAAAATGTTGTCCGGGACTGTAGCGTTAAAAAGGTATCAGCACCCACCATCAAAGAGTCAAATATTCATTGCTCAGACAACTCTCCCGAAATGATAAGAGAACATGTTGGCACTCCACTAAAAGTTAATAAGAAGTCGTCGCAAAGCGCGAAAAATAATCTCGATTCTAATTCATGGTAACAATTTAAAAATATGCTAAAAAATGGCAACCCGAGATATCCCATTATCCCATTTGGCCAGATCAGTCTCTCCATGCATTTAGTATTACCTTCTTTCCGCACAAGAGCTTCCACTCCTTCATGGAAATCCAATAAATTTATGAATAAAATAAAATTATCGCGAAAATCATCCATTTGGATGATGTAACTCTTTTGCTGTAATAATATAACTTTATTGTAATCTCAAATACAGATATATTATATTGAAAGAAATCTCATTTTTTACGTAATTGATTTTGTTATAAGTAATTAATTTTATGACTGTGAATGAGAAACAACTTTTTTCACAAATTCACAATTGTGAATGGAAAAACCGACAATCTAGAAATTCCTCAATTTAAGCTTCTTAACCGACCAAATCCGGATGGTTAGCTTATTGGTCAATCATATTTCAGTCAGTTCAGTCTAATCGTTCGTCGTGATCGTACGTGTTTTCGAAACGCTTGCTGCTAATTTTTTACAATTATTCTCAAGTTATTGATTTACTTATCTTCGGTTGCGCTTTGTTATACTCTTCGTTGCGCCACAGTCAACGGTATTTTACTTAATTCGCGAGAGCTGCACTGATTCACTTTTTTAAAAGTGAATTCAGAAGCAAACCCGAGGATCAAGACGACAGCGAATTTCATTGTGTGGATGAACACTCTTACGGTACTATTAAAAACTAAATAAAGTGGAACACTTTTACGGTAGTATTAAAATCTAAATAAATTGCGCTTTGTTATACTTTTCGTTTCGCCATAGTCAACGGTATTTACTTGATTCGCGAGAGCTGCACTGATCCATTTTTTAAAAAGTGAATTCAGAAGCAAACCCGAGAACCAAGACGACTGTGAATTTCATTGTGTGGAGGAACACTTTTACGATTTTAATAAACAAATACTGTATTGGATTGTTCCTGGATTATTTGGACTTGAATAATGTCGTGTATTTTCCGGGCTGCAATATTACCAATATATCTGAGCGATTGATTTCTTGCTCAATTTGTGACTATGATTTTCACTGGAAGTGTGCAGGACTTACCGGAAGGGTTGTGGATAAGATTGGTGTGGACGGTGGTCTCCGCTGGTCCTGCCCAAAGTGTAGAACACTCGATGTTGATGTAATTCGTATTTTACGTCAAGTGCGGGTTCATTTTAGAGAAGTAAATCGCGATCTTGTTGCTCTTCTACAAAAACTTAAGAACTTTGAAAATTGTTATAATGAGTTTAAACTAATTGATGATACTTCACCAAAGAAGAAGCAGCAGCAAAAGAAAGTACGTAATTCACTGAGTGTTCGTACGCAATCTCCAGTAAATACTCTGCCGCTTATAAACTTACACAGTCCAACTGACAGTGAAATCGAAGCTGACTCAAACTCCAATCTAGCGGTTGGTTCTAATTTCGGCTCTAACTTTGAGGATGTTGCGTGTTCGGTACAATTTGTTGCAAATGATACTGCGGCCAATGGAGTTCTCTCTGTTGCTGGCGATGGTAATAGCATCGATGCTGCTCCCAAAGGGCCTACAGTGGAGCCTCATGCACCCACTGGTACTCTGAATGGTGGTGGTGTTCAATTATCATCTGCTGCCATTGTAAATAATGGAACAGGTGCTGTTCCTAGAAGACCACCTTTTGTTCCTGCCGATAATGTCGAAAATCCTGCTGATCTCGTGAATGCTACAACTTCTGATGGACATGTGGCTGGTCGTCATATAGGTTTGTCTTCTAAAAAACTTGTGGTGGTTCAGCCGAAAAAGACAATATTTGTTTCTCGTTTTGCTCCGGATACAACTGCGGACGATATTCGTGACTACATATGTTCCATGTTGGGATTCGACGATTTGTGTTTCTGTAAATAAATTTAAATTCAAGTCTCAGAGATCTTATTCATCATTTAGTATTCATTTACCTATTCATTTACTGCAAAGGGTCTTGAATCCTGACTTTTGGCCTCTGAATGCTGTTGTGGACGAATATGTTTTTAGACCAAGAGTGAGTCAAAGTA
Source organism: Physocephala rufipes (assembly GCA_963966595.1). Lineage (NCBI taxonomy): Eukaryota > Metazoa > Arthropoda > Insecta > Diptera > Conopidae > Physocephala > Physocephala rufipes. The sequence continues at coordinate 14,262,270 of OZ016502.1, read as the reverse complement.
ACGCTGTTGTTTCATCTCAGCGTGCGGCTGCAAAAAACTAAATGTTTGCTCCTTTGACATTCTTTATCAAAATTTCAGAGGAATTAATACTAAGTTAAATGATATCTTATTAAACAGCATTGATCCTGACTATAATATCGTTGTGTTTACCGAAACATGGCTGAGACCTGATGTTTTAAATTCTGAAATATTTTCGAATAATTATGCTGTTTATAGGAAGGATCGTAGCCGAATATTAACTAATCTAACTAGAGGTGGTGGCGTATTGATTGCTGTTACGTCGGATTACTACTCCCGTGAAATTTATCTGGAGGAAGCCTTGGAGATTGAGTTTTGCTGCGCTTACGTTAAACTTGGTGGTTTTTCCATTTATATTTGTTGCTCTTACATTCCACCTAATGCTGATGATATAATCTATGCAGCGCATGCTAAATGTATTGCCCTGGTATTGGATGGTATGCTACCGAGCGATAGAATTATTGTTTTAGGCGATTTCAATTTGCCGTTTGTTAATTGGGAGTTATGTGATGCAGATACAGCATATCTTTTACCATCATCTGAACGTGATTCTAACTTCGGCTTTCTGAATGATGTATGTTCCAGAGGACTTTTTATGATTAATCACGTACGTAATGATAATAATCGCCTGTTGGATCTGGTCTTCATTGATGATAAAGACATATTTAATTTATCTCGTTGTGCGCCTCTTGTATCACCTGAGGATAAGCATCATCCAGCCTTGGATATCGATATACCGCAATCTTGCTTATTGCCGCAGCATGGAACTAATTCTCGTTCGCATAGGGTTTTTTGTTTTAAACTAACTAATTATATTAGCCTAAAGAATGAGATTTGTTGTATTAATTGGAGATCGTTTCTGCCTCAGAAAAATCCATCAATCATATGTTTGGATTCAGCACTGAATTCTTTCAATAACATTTTATTTACGGCATTTAAAACTTCGGTGCCTTTACGTAAGGTACGAACGGCTGCGTGTCCTTCTTTTTCCTTTGGTTTTCCAATGAACTGCGTCTATTAAGGAATTATAAAACGAAATGCTTTAGATTGTATTGCAGACTGCGCTCAACTTTAAACCTATTAAACTATTCGTCTGTTAGGAACAGATATCATCGCTGTTTTAAACAGGCATATAATGATTACATCCTGAAAGTTAAATTAAATATTCGTCATGATCCTAAAGTTTTCTGGAATTTTATTAATACTAAGAGGAAGACTTCGGTGTATCCCACGTTATGAAGTTTGGAAATATTGAGACGGACAATATTGAAACTATTTGTAATCCTTTTGCCGATTATTTCAAATCTACATATTCTTCTTCAAGCTATTGTTTGGATTCTTACCCTTACAATGTCTCTCCATGTGAAATGGTCCAGCCAGTTATTGATGAATCGATTGTTCTGCGTGCTTTAATGGATTTAAAATGCACCTACAATCCTGGTCCTGACAATATTCCAGCATGTATTATTAAAAATTGTGCTGATGAGTTGGTTATTCCAGTTACTGCTATTTTTAATGCTTCTCTTTGTACCGGATGTTTTCCTAGGGCTTGGAAGTCTTCATTTGTTCTACCTCTGCACAAATCAGGAAGCAGATATCTTTTAAATAATTATCGGGGTATTGCTAAGCTCAGTGCACTTCCGAAACTCTGAGAAGGTGATTACGGACCAAATATCTCGCTCTGTGTTTTCTTCAATTTCGCCTTTTCAGCATGGATTTCGCGTAGGGAATTCAACTACAACAAATTTATTGGAATTGGTGTCTCGGATTATAAAGAATTTTAAATTTTCGATGCAGACCGATGTAATTTATACTGACCTCTGTAAAGCATTTGATGTAGTTAATCACAGGCTTCTTTGTATTAAACTAAAGTTATTTGGATTTACTGAACCGCTCTTAAGTTGGATCCAATCGTACCTCAGTGACCGCACCCAAACGGTTGTTTTTAATAATTCAGTATCTGGAGAGTTTGATGTGCCATCGGGAGTTCCACAAGGGAGTCACTTGGGAGCGTTACTATTCCTTGTGCTCATAAATGATCTCCCGTCTGCTATTAGGAATGGAAATGTGCTTATGTTTGCTGATGATGTGAAGCTTTTCCTATCCTACAAACATGAAAGTGATGCTTTGTTACTTCAATCGGACATGGATTCCTTGATTGCATGGTGCGGCGTAAATTGCGTGAACCTTAATTTGAAAAAGTGCAAACAGATCACTTTTGCTCGTATTGCGGATCCTGTGTTCCGGAATTATTCTATTGGGTCTTGGAGATTGGAAGTAACAGATTCTATTAATGATCTCGGCGTGATCTTGGATCGGAAACTGCGCTTTCACATTCATATTAGCGGGATAGTTTGTAAAGCTAATAGTTTGTTGGGTTTTATCAAGCGTTGGGCAAAGGAATTTGATGACCCTTACGTAAGGAAATTATTGTACACCTCGTTGGTGAGACCGATTCTGGAGTATGCTTCGCCTGTTTGGAGTCCACGCTATAGCTGCTACATCTCCCAGATCGAATCTGTACAGAAGCAATTTTTACTTTTATGCCTGAGAAATCTTCATTGGGATGATTCAGTTAGTTTGCCATCTTATGAATCTCGCTTGAAATTGATTAATCTGCCATCACTTGTTAATCGGCGAATAATGTTGAATGCGATTTTTATCTTTAGATCTTTAACCGGTGTCACGAGTTCCTCCTATCTATTAAGTAACATTAATCTTAACGTTCCACGGCGTATGTTGAGACAATTTGAGCCTCTTCGATTGGGTCTTTGCAGGACATCTTATCTGCAACGTATCTCGGAATGCCTGCTTAGATTTTAATGTAGTATACCCTGCTATTGATTTTTAATTCTCTCTTTCCTTTGTAAAACGTAATATTCTACATTTGTTATCAGCTCTTTAATCTTTATTTTTGCTGTTTCCAATCTATATTTCTTGTTATATCCTGCATTAAACTATAAAGTTTTGTACTTAGTTTAAGTCTCTTGAATGAATAAATAAATAAATAAATAAATAAATATTTAACTGACAGTTAGGGAATTGTCAAACTTTCAGTTAAAACACTTAACTGAGGTTGAAAAAAAGTTTTATTAATTTCCCTTTTTAACGGTATAACTAAATTTAACTAGGAGTGAATAAAACGGTCTTATATTCCGTAAAATACAATGGAATAATTTTGAGATTGAATTAAAGGATCAACATATATTGAAAAATCTGAGGAGTAAAGATGAAGTCAAGCAAAAAGAGGTTGGGTATAATACAAAGCGCATTAAAATCAACTGGTAAAGAAAAACCAATAAAGATTAAAAAGAAAGGAACCTAAATAAGCACAATTAGTAATGAAATGAGTAACGAATATAAGCATCACAATAAAACAAAAGCAAACCAATATTTTATTAACTCCCGTCATCCAATCAACATCCCAAAATTGTAAGTTTTATCATAACGTTCTTAAAATGTCGCAAACCTTTTTAATATTTGAGATTTTGTTAACAATTTTCTAACAATTAGCAAAGTTTTATTATCAAAGGACAACAGAACCCAACGGTAGAATTTAGAAGTAAAAGGAAAAGAGAAAATTATATGGAAATAATATATATATATATATATATATATATATATATATATATATATATATATATATATATATATATATATATATATATATATATATATATATATATATATATATATATATATATATATATATATATATATATATATATATATATATATATATATATATATATATATATATATATATATATATATATATATATATATATATATATATATATATATATATATATATATATATATATATATATATATATATATATATATATATATATATATATATATATATATATATATATATATATATATATATATATATATATATATATATATATATATATATATATATATATATATATATATATATATATATATATATATATATATATATATATATATATATATATATATATATATATATATATATATATATATATATATATATATATATATATATATATATATATATATATATATATATATATATATATATATATATATATATATATATATATATATATATATATATATATATATATATATATATATATATATATATATATATATATATATATATATATATATATATATATATATATATATATATATATATATATATATATATATATATATATATATATATATATATATATATATATATATATATATATATATATATATATATATATATATATATATATATATATATATATATATATATATATATATATATATATATATATATATATATATATATATATATATATATATATATATATATATATATATATATATATATATATATATATATATATATATATATATATATATATATATATATATATATATATATATATATATAAACAAAATTAAATCTAAAAGCTCCTTTAAAACTAGGAGAAAAAATTTACAACGTAACACAACAAAGTAATAATCGGAACACAAACAACAAAACAGCTAAAAGAATAATTACTATTAGAAAATGATGATGACGCATGAGAAAACTGAAAAATAGCAAACCCTTAGAAGTAACACTGAATATATCTCTTTAAACTTTTCCGCTAGAATTTCTTATTTCTTTCATATTTTGTTGCTTTTATTTATATTCTTGTAAATCCTTCGCTATGGCACGCCTGTATATTGCGTTCTAGCACGCGTGCAGAAGTTAACACAAAGTTTGCTAGCTACGCGTGGCAAAATGATTGAGGCGGCGTATTTAAACAGATTCCAGCTGGGAGAAGGAGCGAAGAAAAAATAGAAGAAATAGAAGGAAAACTTTTAAGTTACGGCGCGGATCTCCAATAGAGGTTCTAGTAAAGAGTAACTGTGCTACATTGTACTAGATTTTTATTTACTCTGTACTAGAATCGTTATTAGAGATCCGCACCGTACCTTAAAAGTTTTCCTTCTATTTCTTTTATTCTCTCTTCGCTTCTTTTCCCAGCTGGAATCTGTTTAAACAAAAGCGCCGCCTCAATCGCTTTACCCCGCGTGATTAATATATTTCTTTATTAACACATGGAAGTAGTCATCAAGATGGTGCGAGGCAGAACATGTAATAACAGGAAAGGAAAGGAGTTAATTCGTTACTACCAAGCTTTTAGTAAGTTTGATGCAATTGCTGAATGTCTCTCGACTTCAAACGTATTGGTTTTTATTATTGGTTCTAGATTTGTCATTTCATTGGTTCTAGATGTTTGATTTCTCTTGTTTCGCTATGAGCTCCTTAGACCGCCCGTAAGGTGCTTAACAACTCAGGATGGCGAACATTCACTATACAAAAGAAATAAAAATAATATATTTATCAATTTAAAAACACGCACATACACACCCACACCACAGGGGAGCGTACATAAATAAGTATTTGTTGTTATTATTGCGACACTTTCGAGGTCCTTGGAAACAGGTGCATAGATTACAAGAAAGCGAAACTAGCCTTTGTGAGAAGACAAAAATAGCCAATGGTAACAATATTTCAACTAATTCCTTCTTCAGATTTTCCTCAGTGGCATGTCGTCTCCGTAAAGCGTTAGCCTACTTGACGATATATTCCACGTAATAACGCAAGCAAACAGCAAAAAAGTTTTAAAATAATGGCATAAGTTTTAAAATGACGGTTATATATATATATATATATATATATATATATATATATATATATATATATATATATATATATATATATATATATATATATATATATATATATATATATATATATATATATATATATATATATATATATATATATATATATATATATATATATATATATATATATATATATATATATATATATATATATATATATATATATATATATATATATATATATATATATATATATATATATATATATATATATATATATATATATATATATATATATATATATATATATATATATATATATATATATATATATATATATATATATATATATATATATATATATATATATATATATATATATATATATATATATATATATATATATATATATATATATATATATATATATATATATATATATATATATATATATATATATATATATATATATATATATATATATATATATATATATATATATATATATATATATATATATATATATATATATATATATATATATATATATATATATATATATATATATATATATATATATATATATATATATATATATATATATATATATATATATATATATATATATATATATATATATATATATATATATATATATATATATATATATATATATATATATATATATATATATATATATATATATATATATATATATATATATATATATATATATATATATATATATATATATATATATATATATATATATATATATATATATATATATATATATATATATATATATATATATATATATATATATATATATATATATATATATATATATATATATATATATATATATATATATATATATATATATATATATATATATATATATATATATATATATATATATATATATATATATATATATATATATATATATATATATATATATATATATATATATATATATATATATATATATATATATATATATATATATATATATATATATATATATATATATATATATATATATATATATATATATATATATATATATATATATATATATATATATATATATATATATATATATATATATATATATATTTGTTACAGTAATTCATTTATTGATTGGAAAGGATCACAAAAGCAAAAAATATTTACCTGTTGTTAAAAGAAATCAAGGAACCATAAATAAAGAAACGGAGCGAATTCAATTACCAATTCAGATGATTGGATGTGATTCCACTTTTAGCTTATAATATTCTTCCACGCTATGAAATCCATGAAATAGGAGTACTTAGTTGTAACAGTTTTTTAGGTTTGGTCAAATTATGAAATATATACGATTTAAATTAATATTATATAAATTAATATTACATATTTTAGCACATAGAGCACAGGAAGAATCCAAATACATTATATTCCTGATATATCGGCCTGACAATAAACTTCAATCATTATTAGATACATGAATTTTGAGGAAAAAAATTAACTACAAATTTGCATGGAAGTAACCCTAAAGGTTAAGTGGGTTGGATTTAAATATAATGAATACAATAATAGAAGCTACATAAAGGGTAAAGCTATAGATGTACTCAAGTCGCTCATGAAATGTGCATTTTGAAGCTAGTATTATGCATAATATTGCTTCCAACAGTATGAATTTAAAAAACTTTGACTGACTTTTTCTGTTTTTTGCATCATAAAATTGTGAGAAATTCTATAAAAGGCCCTAAACATTTTTCTTAGACCATTGTGTTTTACTTGCTGGTAAGCAAAAATAGACACGGTTAAAGACAAAATAGTTACGCAGTTTGGAACTAATTTAATATATTTTTAGAAGAAGCGCGTGATTTAAGAATTTAAGTTTTCCCAAAAAATGAATTCGAAAAAATGATTGCTTTCTGAATAAGCAGAAGATTGAAAATCTAAAAAAATTTAGATGTTATTTTTTTAATACCGTAATGGATACCGTTATTTTAAAAGCAGATGAAAGATTGAAAAATATACCAAATATTATATCTGATTTAAAATTAATCAATGACATAAAAACCTTAGAAAAGCATGAATTTGAGAAATGTGTTTAAACGAAAATATAATACAGAAAACCAATTTGATGCGGGATTCGATTTTTATCAAAGGAGGTGGAAATAACGCAAAAGAAACTTTGCAATGCATAACAGATAATAATTATGAGCTATTTCCAAATACATTAATTATGTCGAAATTGTAAAAAGTCAGTTACCTTAACTGCTTAAATGCTTAGCGCCATTTTTATATCCTATTCCCTTTTAAAAAAGGGAAAAAGGATATATTAACGTTGATACTAAGTTTGTAACGTAGTGAAGGAGCTACAATCGTTATAGAAAAGTATGTATATTCTGGCTCAGAATGCTCCCCAGAGTCGATTTAGCCCTGTCCATCCGTCGGTCTGTCTGTCTGTCTGTCTATGGAAATCACGATTACAAGAGAACGAATCAAGCTATAATCATGAAATTCGTTATGAATATTTCGTGTTAAGATACGCTGGATGGTGTTGAAAATGGGTGAAATCTGCCTCGCCCGCGCCTCAATTAAAACTGTTTCACAAAAATGGGCGTGACACGCCCTCTATGGGCAATGTTATTTGGACGATGCTATCAAAAAATTCAATATCGGCAATAGGGCTTCGGCCAGGGAGGAGATAACGTTCATACTAGTTGAAACTGAAAATAATAAAATATTTTATTCGGTCAAGCAACTGCGTAGTACGCGTAATCGCTACATGCGGTTAATGCACTTTCTATACAAGTTTTGGAAAAGGATTTCAGCATTTTTTAATTCGTTCTCATGAATAAATATTTCGAAATAAAATTATAAAAATATTTAATAATAACATATATCTGCAAAAATGTTGAAATTTGTGAAATCTATATAAATACAGTAAATTTAAAACGAAGCAAAGCAGATGAGTCAAGATGAAGAAAACGAAGCCAACAGAAACAAGCAAAATCCCCACAAGAGGAGCAAAGGAAAAGTGGATAAGAAGAAAAAGAAGAGTAGGAAAGCAGCTCCCATAAGCTTTATATGATTTTTGAACATTTTTTTAAACTTATCTTTGAAAATATTTCTGTTCGAGGGTCGCGATTTTATGCCAAACGAAGCGAAATAAATTCTTGTATCCACTCGACGGTGATGATAGCGGTGATGGTGCTGCTTCTGGTTCTTGAAACAATCTGTTACGATATTTACGTAACTATGATTACATTGATGATGATGATAGTGATGATGACGATGCTTATGCTTCTTTAGACACTCTGCTATTCTTACCGGTCACCGTGTATTGCCGGACTATCGATTGGTCTTGCCGTTAATAATAACAGAAATAGCAGTAATGATCACAATAATAATGATATTGTGAACATGATAAGGAAACAAAAAAAATTATTTTCAATAAAAAATTACGATTCGTTGTGATAAGTTGATTTTAATAATGATCGACAATATCGATGCGTATTGGTGAAATTTAAAAGAACTCAATCAGTAAATATTTCTGTGATCTTGTGAATCTTTAATTAATAATGATTTTTCGAAGGCTTTTCTTATAACCAGGATCTCTCAGGACCTATTGAATTTTCGTAGGGCTCTATAGGATTCCCTAAAGGTAAGCGCTGAGTAATTTCGGGAAACGAATAAAATTAAAAAATCGGAAGCCGTCTTTAATTACGTATTAATAAGAGCGTTAAAAGTTTTCAAAAAATTAGTACAGTAACAGCCCGATTCTGGCGCACAGTCATAAAAAATTGTGATTATCGCAATTTGAGACGAAAATTGTTATGTCTGGGACAGAGGAATGATATTTGTGATGATTGATTTCTCACAGAGACAAAGCATCTTTGGAACCAAAAGCTCTTATGTGTCAATTATGTTGTCGATTTAATTAAATTATTGAAAAATATATCTTCGTGAATTTAAAAAATTTGAATGTTCTTCAAAATAGAAAATAATAGAAGATGTAGGCAGGTTATTCAAACCGCCCAAACCCATCAGCAATCGCCTTCTATGGAGTTTGTCTGCTTTATTTTTAAGGGCTAGAACGACACAAATTACTTCCAGCGCCATTTTTTAAGTTTTGTATTGTTGTTGCTTTCGTAGACGTCACAAATTTCTTCTTCACAATTCTCAAAGGGTTTTTTACTACGCCCAGAATTGAATCAGCATGCAAAATATATGAAAATGATAATAAAAAATGGATGACGCCTTTAATGAGAATTGCAAGGTGTTTCTATTTGGGATTAAATTGAAAGACGAACGCCATCAACACCATTTTTTATTATTCAGATAATCCTTCAAATAATCTTTGTGCAACAAATTCAAGAAACTCTATAGATTTATCTCTTCATATTGCTCTTTTATTCCCTTCTCTTTTTTAATTGCTTCATCTCTCTCTTTCTCTCTCTCTGTCCTTGTCTAATCTTAATTTTTGTAGCCATTCTTGTTCTTAAATTTTCTGTACTAAATTTATGATCATTTCTCTCCAGTTGTTACCTTGTCTTTACCTTGCATCATCATCGTCACCGCGATCATAGGTTTGTTATTGTAGTCGACGATGCTGCTGTTGGTTTTGATTCACCTCCAGTTCCTTGGTGCGGCTTTGATAGATTTCCGACGTGATAAGCATAAAAAGTGCAAGCACGTATTATAATCTACAACAACAACAGACAAGAATAACACCAACAAGAACCAAAATGGGAGACCAAAGTCATCAAGAATGAAAACAACAGGAATTTGTACAGAATGCTCAGACCGAAAAGAGGGTAGGGCTCAATTCGGTATCAACAACGAAAAAAACAGTAGAAACGACAAAAACAACTAAGATCTAGGAATTATAAGAGTTGAAGTCTCTTTACCCTCGGCTCAGACCCGGCCTAACAAACTGATAATCGTCGATGAATAAATATTCCTTATTTCTTCAATATATTTTCTTTAATTCAATAATCTTCACTTTTCCCTTAAAAATATTCGTAATAAATTTAAAAAAACCACAAATCTAAGAGAAATGTATTTGCAACAATTTTCTTGTTAAAACTTTTTCTACGTAAAAATGAAAATGAAATCAGAATTATATAAAACTTAATTATTCGTAAAATATCAGAATGTAGAACTGACTTGGAAATTACAAATAAAAAGCTGCATTCAGGATATTGTGGAATTTCGCACAACAATAAAAAGGTGCTTGAGCCCGTCTCGTCGACTTATAAGTCTTCCACCAGAAGCAAAATTTTTTTGTAAGAGATTATTTTATAATTTTATAGTATTTTCGGACTTATACTTATTGATGAGACTCAGCCGACAGACAGAACTGACAAGAATGAGAAGAAAGAAATGGCAACAAAATTAATAAAAATTTTTTCAAAAAATTTGGTCGCCAAAATATTTGATAATTGCCAAGAACCGTGTTCGTTCAGTCAGTCAATCTTTTGTGAGCCAACAATATCCAATCGAATAGAGAATTAATGTGTTAATGATATTCATTTAGCCTTCGATTCGAGTCGAACATTTTCGAATTAGTTTATAAGATTTCATCAGGCTGTGTCGGTTTCATTGGGCCATTTGTAACTAGTATGAGTTAAGTTTATTGTTTGTATCCAGTCAACAATATTATATCGATGAAAAGTCTCCCAATTAATCGATCGTCAATTGCAGCAAACTGACCTCTAACTGATTGCCTAATTGATATCTCATCGAGACATACCTATCCCGGGACGGATCGATATGAACTAACGAAGATTGCGTCTATACACGTGCCCCAATTTTTCATTCATTGACAGGCTCATCAATTTTATAGATAGCGCAAGTATTCGAAAAAGGAAAAATTATTTCGCATGGTATTAATGTTTTTAAGGAGTTTTTTCGCTTTCGAGCTTGGGTCGCCTCTGCGAGCTTTTATTATATATTTTGTGGCTCTTTTATGTTTTCCTAAAATATTTTGAAAAAATATTGTATCGTATTTTATCAGAAGAATACATATTTTGCTTTGGTTTTTATTCTCATTTAGAAAGCTTGAATAAATTGGATCCATTATATGTGGTTGCTGCCGCCATCATTAACTCTTTTATAAAAAATAATTTATTTAGGAATAATTGTCGGCGCTTGATCGTAAAATTGTAAAAATAATTCGTAAATGTTTCATTTTAGGATTGTTTTCTTTCGGATTTAAAAGATGATAGTGTAGAGAGTTTTAGTGAAGGATAAATGAATCACTATTTTATTGATTTAGATACTGAAGATACTTAACACTAACACTTTGTTAATCGCTTTCATAAATTTTCAATATTTATTAAAAATTTAGCAGATAAAAATAAATAATTTTTAATAGAGAGAAGCATTTGCTGCTCGAAAAACCGCAAAACAATCCTTTCGTTTTAGTTATTTTCTCGGGGTTTTAATTCTTCTATTGGATTACAAGTCAAGCTCTTTCTTTTAAATTTGAAAAATAAATGCTCAAAGTATTTATTTTTGGCAATTATTAAACATTTTCAACCAGACAACAAAAGTCCAAAAAGTTTCGATTAATGAAGAAATGAAGGAATGAATGACCGACCTAAGACGGGAAAATAATTGGAGGCGAAGGACCCAATTGTATGTCTGTTCTAAAAGATAAACAAGCAGAAAGAGAATTTTCTGAATTTGCATACCTTTGGAGTTGGCCGCCGTCGTTTTTGAATGAAAGGATCGCCAGAAAACAGAGGCCAATATGATCCTGTATACTACTACCTCACCTCCTCCGGGAGTACTATTTCTTCACTGAGTGTCTTCAGCATCACCATCATATTCACCTTTCTGCTTTTTATTTTAAGTATTTATCAAAAAAGAAAATCGAAAGTCCAAAACAAAAAATTAAAAATCAAAAGAAACACAAATTGAACTAAAATAAAATTCCTTAATTAATTACTCCAACGTAAACTTCCACTCCGAACATTAAGACACTGAGAAAACGAAGCATTGCCGATTCGATGCATCGCCGCCCGAGTCAAACCTGAAGATCAACCGTGCCGCTTAGCCTGAAGGAGCTCGTTGTGGCGAACGAAGTTATTGTCACCACGAAAGAGCACCTTCACCACCACCACTGCTACCACCACTGTCGACACAAGCAGTGGTCAAGACCATTGCCATCGCCATCGATATCGTCAAGTGTTTATTATTGAATTGCAATGAATTTAAATGCTTCCATGCAGCATCGACTGCTGTGCCCTTGCTTCGATACGTAAATTTGACCCATGCCAAGACGACCGAATTAAATAAAAACAAAAGACAATGCAAATAAAGAAATGGACATCACGAAAAAACAAATAAACCCAAAAAATAATCGCAAAAAACAAAGATCAAAAGTAACCAGTAACCAATGACTAACCAACTAACCGACAAATCTTTGAATGTCGGTGCAACAATTTATGTTGAATGAAACTTCGGAAACGGAGCCAACTGAGCATGAATCCATTGAGTAACGTAAAGACAAATCAAAACAAAAAAAATATGTTATAATATTTAGAAAACCGACAGAGTAACAACAATAACTCTACATGGAATGAAATTAACAAACGGCAATAATAAGAACAAGTGTTTGAAAGCCTTCGGTTGTGATTTGCCAACCAACCACTATCCCCTCTTCATCTACTCCTCTTCCTATCATCGTTTTCTGAATGAATTGCGCAGAAGATCTGTTCGAAATCGATCCGATGACGGTGGTGATGATGATGCCTATGGCGGCGATGAATCGAGCTGATCAGTTGTCATCACAACTCAGATGACAAGTGCGATAATGTAGATGCCGCCGTTTGGGCAATGGATATAATCCGGGGCAGCATCTATTAAAATAGTGGCAGCACTAACAGCGACTGAGGCAGCAGCTGCAACAGCAACGTTGGAAGGATTGGCGATGATATTCAAAATTATGACACCGATACTAATATCGACACCAACACAGTCACTATATTTATTGTCGTCGTTGCAGCAGAGAATATTGTTTGTTATATTACTATTTTATTATTTTATTATTACTATTTTATTTTATTAAAGGAATTATTGATTTAATAGAAATTAGAATGCAATGTTTCATTTAAATTAAATAAAACTACTCGAAAAGTCTTCGATCTTCCTTAGCCCATTTAAGCTAATCCTTTAGAAATACTTTCATAAACCCCTTTTCGATCTCTGTAATACTCGTATAAAGAACTTATAAATAAGTTTCTCGTGATATATTTCTATTCGGAAGAACAAGAAGATATGTGGGGTTTAAGGAGGCACCCACTATAATCTTGGGTCCTATTAGCAGTTATCGGTCCTCAGCCTTACATTTAGAAATAATTTGGACCATAAGTTCAATCATTGCTAATACAATATTTTTCTCCTTCTCACTCTCTTCTTCACCTTCCCCAAAACATCTTTATACAAATTTGCTTCGGCCCATATTTAGGCATAGGATATATTTATATCGAAAGGACACTGCATTACCGATCAATTCATTGTAACTTAATGTTTTTAGACCATAATTTTCTCCAGATAGAAAACCCAAGAATGGGTAACTAGGCCGAAAAATATCGAATGAAAAGTTTAAAAAAGGGAACTTCTCCTGTTGAGATCTCTTGTACTTAAAGCTGGCAAAATGAAATACCAGTCGGACAGATGTTCGTTCAATGATGATCTTTTTAAGCTAACATTTTTTGCTTTTGTTTTAGTTATAACAACACCAACAACAATTTATACAAACGACACCATCGACTGAAATTATTTTTCCCAGTGGACACGAAAGGAACCACACACACACACAATTATAGCAATATTCAATTGTGACTGCAAAACAACGCGACCATTAACATTCCAGAAAGAAGAGAGACGGGCATACAGACAGAAAGAGAGAGAGAGAAGAGAAAATGAATTCGCTGTTTTGTTTGCCCTCTTGTTTGTTTTTGCTTTGGTCTTGCAAATATTTGTGTTATGACCTCAGCGCGTTTCGCGTTAAAGATCATCTTCCCAACAATTTTCTTTTGCTTTTTTAATTTTTCTTGGCCATGGATTACAAATTGCTGGACAAATACAAATAGTGCAAAACAATATGGGCCGACAAATATCGACACATTTTTTGCACTATTGCACCAATATTATTATTTTGCTGCAATTGTTCGTTGTCCTAAAGTGCGGAAGTTTAACGTCAAAATACTTTGGCTGTTTGCGCTGGTTTCTGTCGTTGTTGTTGTTGGTGGTGTTGTTTTTCTTATAGTTAACTTTACTCTCGGTTTTTGTGTATTGCTCCTCCTATTGTTATTGTTGTGTAGCAGTTATTGTTATTGTTGCTGACAATGGTGATGGTGATAATTTTTTTGATGTTGTTGCCGCTGTTGTTATTATTGTTTTTGTTTGGCAAATTCTAGTTGCTGATGCTGTCGTGTTGTCGCGTTTTTTTCGTTTCTTGTATTCGTTCAACAACGCACGCGCGTTTCTCTGCAATGATTTTGTCGCCGTTGACACTTTGCCGTTTGTTATTTTATTACTTCCTCTTCATTTCCCTTTTTATTTCTTTAATTTTTTTCAATGTATTCCACCAACATTTTGATTGTTGTTGTTGTTATTATTTGTTATATTTGTTGCTTTTATATAACGCATGCGTTTTCGAAGCAATTTTATATGTATTCTCTCTCTATTGTTACGCTCCTCTACCACTTCACAAATCTTACTATTCAGTCAATTAGTCCACCTCTTTAATCAATAATTTTTCAATTTTATAAGTTTCTTATTTAATAAGTTGTTGTTTCCTTGCATATAATTTGCGTAAATTTTAGCTATTTGGGTTAATTACTCTAAAAACATCTTCATTAGTCTTTACCTCAACAATCGCCATAAAATCTTGGCCTATTATATTTCCTATCATTAAATTTTCTCAAAGTTTCCTTGAGATACTTTTTTATTTGTTACTAAAATTGCTTTTGCTTTAGAGCTTATAATTTAATTTCTATCGAGACGATTCTTTATTTAGAGATAAGGGAATGCCGATCTCTTTTATACAACCTTTTTTAAAATTCTAAAATTTCTTAAAGCTTAGGTTCCCTTCCGAATAATGAGCCTTGGCAACTATGTGCAATAAATTTTTAGCAGAAAAGTGGGAAATTTTATATACTCCGCTTGATCATAATAATCAAATTTTTAGCAATAAATTCTTTTATGATCGGTCGGTCGTATAGCCGTATGAGCGCTTGGTATATAGGTTCATGCTGAAATAACTCGAAGCTTTCAAGTGAAGAATGTAAAATATATTTCTTATCTTTCACGTTATCATACTTGGGAAGTGTCTGCCTGGATTCTCTGTTCCTCCATCAACATCGTCATCATCAATATAATAATCATCAATAAAAAAAGTATCAACAACCATGGCAATATCAGTAATATTAGGAAGAGCATTATAAGCGTTGTGATTATCGTGGCTTCATCATTTCATTACGATCAAATGAAAAGTGTTGGCATATAATTTCCATTTCTACAAATAGGAAGGAAGCTTCGGAGGGACTCGTATGGAGATCTCGGCAGATATACAACCGCAATAATTTGGTATAGTTTTAATTAATTTTTTGAACGATTATTCACACGCAACTCAACACAAGTCAACGTAACTCTGTCCAAAATGCATTCAATGAACCCATCAAAGGCTGAAGCTGAAGACATGGTCGGTCGGTAGGTCGTCCGATTAACGATTATATCGGACCCCTTGAACAATAAGAAGAAATAGCCGTTGAAGTTCTCTTCATTTGTCATTTAAGTTATCTTTTTTGCACTCATGCCATACATGTTTTCCCCTCTATCCCCCTTTCTATTTATCTCTTGCTCATGCTTTCCTTTTTTCACATTTGGCCAGGAGGTATGAAGCGCAAGTCCCTTTTCATATGCAAATTTTACGGTCTTTTGCGGCCTGGCCTCTTTAATAAAAATTAATTTATATTATATTATTAGTCGCTTTTATATTCGCTTGTCGTCAGTTACTGTTGTTTTTATTATTTTTTTCATGTTAAAATTTACGATGCTTCACCGATCGAAATCTGCTCGATCTATCGGTCAGTCATCTAAAATTTCGTTTCAGTCTCGCGAATGTCACCAAAAGAAATATAAAACCAGAATAAAGGATGATCCGGAAATGAGAAATAGGGAGGGATGTGTAGCGTGATGGGGCAAGAGGGGTGATGTTACAAAAGCCTAGAGGACTACTTTGCCACATTCGACCGCACTCCTTTCATGTTTTAAATGCACTTTTAATGAAATATTCAATGAAATTTTAACGACTTTCATAAAATTACATATTGAAGAAGAAGACACCGAAGCCATGTTGTTTAGGCATCTTTTCTATTTTTCTTTTTCCTCATATTGAATTTTTTAGTTTTTTTTTTATTTGAAATATGAGCCAACTAAGGGTTAAGGCGCTTTAGATCGTTCGGACAGTAGCGCTGTTGTCGGTGACATTCTTTTGAAGGTGTAGATAGTTCGGTGTTGCTTGATTATTTGGTTAATCAATTAGTAAGTCAGTTAGTCAGTAACAGTCAACTTTTTCGTGTTTCTATAAGCTGATATTTAGTGCGCAATAATTTTAATTATAATGAATTTTGGCACCCAAAAATTTGGCATGAACGATACCAAAAGAAAGAAAGGTTGTGGGAATGATTAAATACCTACGGAGTATCTTATGAATTTATTTATTTATATCAAAGACTATACAGCCGCTCATGATATGAAATCAGGAATTTTTTACAATCATTTGGTGACATCAATGACCTTATGATTCATACACACATCCACTTGGGTGTTCTTCACGAAAAACAGAAATCAAGAATCGAATAGACCCTATCGGCAACGTTGATAAAGTTATACTCGCATTATAGTCGGCCGGTTGACTCCTCGGTCTGCCGATGCGACCATCTTTCGGCAGTCATCCCTTTATAATCACAATGATCTGTTTGCTTGCTGTTGTTGTTTTTGGTCTTTGGGTTTTTATTGACACCATAAATTCAAACGCATTTTTATAGTTGGTTATCCGGACGAGAAGGCTATCACGAGAGAAGGTATTGCGGAAGAAAAACGAAAGGTCACCATCGCGCTAAAAGCGATGATCTTTAAAGGGAAGCATTTTATGACAGCGAGTATGTGTTAACGCTATAATTTCAAAATAGTTTAACTTATAAAATATAAATGCGAATTAAAATTGATGCTGCAAACAGAAAATTTCTCGCGGTTTCGCTCGTGGCGATACGTCAGAATTTATGGGAATAGAGAAAGAATAAAATATCGGTGCTGCTCTGTCGGCGTCATTGAAAAAATTGCGGAATTTTCTATTTTGGCATATGGGTCTTCTTTAACGTGACGTTACACAAACAAATTTACTCTCTCTCTCTCTCTGGGTTTTATCGACTTTATTTTGACATTTCCTATCCGTTTCTGGCATAAAATTAGTGATTTCCCTCTGTCTCTCTCTGTCGCATGCTCTCTTTCTTGCTGTGTCCTTCTTCCTACGAGTGTGTTCCTTTATCTTTCCCATCTTTACTTTTGGGAACAAAAGACTTTAAGAAAACTGGTCAAGTTACAAAGGGTTTTTAAATTGGAGCGGATCGATTATTGTCTGTCTAATCGCCTTTAGCGGCAGAGCGCATTTTTGGATGAATGGTTACATGAATATGGATAGGAGGAGGAGCTTAAGAGTTTAGGAGGTAGCAACCCATTCACAAGAGTTATGGTTTGGTGCGGATTTTAGCCGACGGAGTTACTGAATGGTATGAATGTAGACGACATGTGGTACCAGCAGGATGGCGCTACGTGGCACACAGCGGGCGCTACGATCAATATGCGTTAATGATTTGAGGGTGTGATTATCCATCGTAGAGGTGACATGATTTGGCCGCCAAAATTATACGATGTGGCACCGCTGGTATACACGGATCTTGAAATAAAAAATTCCATTAATACCCCTCACAAACAACTCGTTTTATTCCGTTTCAACATCGGCTCGCTTCAATTGAAAAGCCTTTTATTTTGGCTTTAGGCATTTTACGATATAATGAATATAGTAGTGTGAAGCGTGGTAAGGTATGAAAAATAAGAAGAGATCATGATAGTATAATTTTAACCATTATTGCATCTAAATCTAATTTATTCCATCTAAACAAGCTTTGGCAAGCAAGCTATTGTTAATTCTGCATATTTCTTTCATTTAATAATAGAATAGAGAATAATTCTTCTTCTAACTTGGAATAAAATTTTCAGCCTTCCCCAAGCTTTTCTTTTTTATTATAATGCTGTCATCTTAGAGAAATGTTATTAACTACCTCTTTAAACTCAAAATTTATTTGACCCATCGTCAATTTTTATCATCCACAGTTTCTAATCAGTCTGATTTTTGTAGATTAATCTTAACCAATTCATTTTGAATTGTAAAACACTTTTCATGTTATTTATTTTCAAATATTAAAACAGACGTAAGCATAGATAAATTTTAAAACACAATCGAGAAATCTATATAAGTTATGTTATCATGTGTTCGTTATGTTGCCATCTGTTTCAACTGGAAGGGTAGGGTTATCTTTCGTTTTAAATGCTCCCATTTTAAAACAATTTTTCCTTACTTCATGCCGTGGTAATGGCTGTTGTTGGTGTTGTTTTTGTGGTCAAAATTAATGTCTCTGCATTAAAAAGCAACAAAACGTTTTCATCTACTGGTGCGTTTATTTGATTTGATTCTTGGCCTCAATTGGCCTGTTTGCGTGTTCTCCTGTCTTCCCTGACCAGGACTTAGTTGACCAACGTCTTTCTCTTCTACTTGTGCGTGAGACCATCTGTCATGACCGTCGGAATTCACAGGAATCACAGACCCGCGAACTAACTCGCGAACACTTTTTACTTTATCTTAAATAGCTTTATATGAAATCGGTGTCCGATGGTAGATGTCCAGTGATTTTGTTTTTGTTGTTGCCGCTTTCGTCGCCTCGGCTGTTAATGCTGAAGGGTAAATATTTGTTCGCGGCATCTGACGTAATGAGGTACATTTTTAATGTTGAATTACAAAATGTACTGCCAGTGCGAAGAGCTTCCTATTAATGACTATACAGCGTTTAGTAACGGAATCAGAACAGCTCCAGAAGAGATATACACGAAATCTTTCCAACGCTGCATTTTCTGGCGCTTCCGCTGCCGCTGACGCTGTTGTGATTAGGTGTCTCCACCTGCATTGGCTAATAACATCCTCAAGTCCGTTGATTATAATGTTGGTTATATCGTGCTGATGGGAACGTTGATACGATAACATTATAATGTGTGATTGTGTTAATGCAAAGGAGGAAAAATTTATGTAAAACTCAAATTTCGTTAAATTGTAGGAATAAGATATTCAAGGCAAATTAAAAAAAAATGACAACCAAACAAATTTTTGTCCCGTTTTGTCCAACTCGGTTCAACTTGACTTACGAATAGGATGGGCTGACAGGCTGATAGACTGTGACTAACATTGATCAATATTGACTGATTAAGGACTCATTGCTATAACGGACAGAATGTAGAATAATTAGTGGAACAAACTAAAAATATTTGCCTCATAGAGTTAGGAGCTCTGGAAAAGTCACTTAGGGTTTCGGTCTGCTATGAAATTTTCTACTAATGTTCAACTATAAAGCTTTTTAAGGGATTTTTATCAAATCGATTTATCATTACAACGACTGATTAAGAGAAAACACTAACAGAATTCTAAGAGTTCTGAATAAGTTCACTCAAAACCCGAGTCTGACCTCCGACCTGCGACGGCATTAAAAAGATTCATCTCATAATACTGAAAACTCCCAGAAAAAGTATCAGAAGGAAAATAAATATGTTGATGGGGAAGACGTTGATGTTTTTTGTGAAACTTCTGTAGGGTCAATGAGATTCGGTTGGCCCAATAGGGCTACCTCCTAATATAAAAAGCGTATTATGGAAAAGCATTCATGGGAAAACGAGGACCTCCTACTTTAGAGAGCTTTATAGTAGCACAATATCTTCATTTTATGTTTTTATAAATCAAAGCTTTAGCGGAGCCCATACGAAGATCATTCATGTTTCAAAAGCTTTTTCATTCAAAGTTTCAAAAGAGATTATATGACCGTTAGTTCGTTATCTAATTTGGTCATCCGTGCATGACTTTTAGGAAGAATTCTTACAGTTCCTTTATGAACTAATTTGGTTTATTTGGAGTGAAAGTCATGTCTGCTGTATTTTTATAACTTTCAATTAAACCAGCAATTGTTTCATTGTCATGGAAACATCTAGTAATGATTTTTTACTTAAATATATGCCACCAATTAAACCTGTTCACCATCGCACGTTCACTCTGTCGGCCAGGACGTTTATTACCACCAAAAACTGAAGTAAAGTTGCGACGGCGGATGGAAGTACGGCAGGAATTTTCAATAATTGCAAAGGATTCTGCTTCGTCATATCCATTCGAATGAAAACATTAACTTCGGACTGCATAACGCTGCCACATAACGAAAGGCTTACAAAAGTGTGTTCGTACCTAAATGCGAAATTGTTAGGTCACTATCGGATAATCTGATATCTGGTGACCCATAACTATATAATCATCATAGACATCATTCAAATCCCCATTATAGTGAATATGATTAAAGCGATAATTATTATATTTATTTTTGACAATTGCATTGCCCTAAGACCATAAATTTTTTGCTTTGTAAGCATTTTATATTTTGGGCCCAAGTGATAATGGTAGAAATATGTCGACACCATTGCAACAGATGTCACCCACTGGCGATTCTAATCTAAGAATTAAATGCAATACACCGCAAATTACACAAACTTTCTAAGCAATTTGAAACACGTTTACAACACAAAACAACAAAAATCCTTAAAAAATAGTTTTAGAAAAACTGTATTCTGTTCGGTTAATTCTAAAAAAAATAAGTAATGCAAGACTAAAAAACAGAGAAGTATATTCTCCCCGAGATGATTATATCTACTAAACGGCGGTGTCGTCTGGACGGTTACGTTTGTTGCTGTTGTCATATGCTATAACGATGAAACTGGCACACTGCAGCATCACATTAGCTGTCATCATCATCACCACGGTCGTCGTTACTGTCGTCGTCATTATCATCATTCATGATCCGTACGGCATACTTTATGAGGGCCAATGATATTATAAACCCCATTAACGAAATGAACAGACACAAAATTACGAGACAGGGAGAGACAATGGCAATGGCAACAATCGTGGCGACTTGGCGTGATGACAGACGTGATTCTGAAGGTGGAAGTATATGATGAGAGTGACGAAGATACTTAAACGAAATCTGTACAAACAGACCAAAACAGACGTAAGGTCGGACGGATGGGCGTCGGGATGGAAACAGATAAACAAACATCTGGCTAAGGCCACCTCTGCGAATGAATCCCTAAGGGTTAAAGATACTCATGAAAATACTTGAGAAATGGCGCTCGTGGCGGTAAAGATTTAAAGATTTTCCAGAGATCGTTTCTTTTTATTTCGTCAGTAGTAAATATATTAGATTATGAAGAAAATGGAATAAGAAGAGTGCGGAAGAGGAAACAGCCTTTTGTCGTTTTTTTTGCCAGAATTGAAGTATCCTTTAAAAAATGTAAAAGCCCTTGAAAAACCAAAAAGAATTTTCAAATTTTCAATTTGTTTACGTGCTTTCTCTACCATCGGTATCGAGTATATCTGACATTGATAAATAGCGGAACGGTTAGTCTGCTTGGGTTAGTTCAGAGCCACTGATTATTCTTACTGAATACTCGTCTACTTCACTTAGCTGATGATTATGACTAGGGGCGACGACTGCATCCGACTGACTGTAGGAATGTCTCGCCGAAAAATTGTCAACGTTAAAGAAGGCACATGTAGAAGAGTACGATGCAATACGATGCGGTGCACCTAGGTACTCAATGTTATTCGTATGTGTCTCATTCCACCAAAAATAAGTGGCCTGCATAATTCAGGATATCTTAGAATATATAATAGAAGTGTTTTGTTGTTGGTTCTTATAGAGCTAGTTTTTGGGAATTTACTTTTAGCCCACTGTGGAAGGATTTAATTTTTTGTCCGTTGAGGGTTGACCACGGCGGGGTATCATTTAGGATAAGAGAGCCAGTGATAGTGGCGCCCAAAATTGTAGTTGTTAGGACCACAGTAACTGTAAAACCCTGTATTTTTTAACCTGTACCTGTCAGATATTTTAAATATTAATCGAACCTTATGAAGTATTTATAAAGTTTTAAATTGGTCCTAAAAAGTATTTAAAACTGTTCTTGATTATTTGTAATCTCGTCAAACTGATGGTTTAAAGGCTTTTGTCAGTTTTATTTTCTCTCTGTGTTTTCTGGATCGTTTTATATAGGATCGAGCAACAGGAAGAGTGTTCGATGATTTTTGCCTCTTAAACAAAAACTTGCTGAGAGTCGCGATGTTGAAATCCCTTTTTCTGATTTCTCCCTCTATCACAATTTTTTATTGCTTGAATGGAAGACACATCCTGCTTTGCCGTCATAGTAGCCTCCGCGCTATGAAGACGATTCCAAAAACCATCTCAAATGTCCGAAAGACCAAATTGAGAGTTGAATCGAAAGACTTGTAGCTTCTAATGGAGAATTAACCATGCTTTCATGTCCTGATTGACATTTTATTAGAGTTTCCCGTCGAAAGTTATAAACTAGGCATGTCGGCAAGACTGACATTTTTTCAGATGTCTGTAGAAAGGAAATGATGAAGATGAAGAAAAAACATTCACTAAACTAAAGACGTTTATACATCATTGAAAAAGGAACGACCTTTACAAATTCACCATTAGTTAGTTCAACTAAAATTCAGTTGATTCAACTTTAAGGTTCAGCTAAAATTTTAATTATTAGCACGGATCCTCCGGCCGTACTTTTTCATTGCAAACGGTAGAAAAGAATGTTCTCTATGAGACTGAAAAACCAACACTTCCTTATGCGCTACACTCCAGTGGAATTATCGGGTTTTCGTGTTTGCGTTTGCTTGATGTACTTTGTAATTGTCGTATGACGTCCCTTAATAACAGCATTTAAATTTTAATTGATATCATCACAAATGTAGCCACAAATATGTGGTTGCGGCATATGCTCTTAGCGAACTGACGCCTTGTCACATGAACTGACTTCATGTTTCATTGTCCTGTCTACAATATACAAATATTATTGAAAATTCTTATACGACTTTATATTACAAAATAAATTAAAACATGAATTTGGTTACCTAAAGATAGAATTCTGCTCAAAAAGTTTTATAGAAATAACAAGTTGAAGAAACTAAGCAGCAGACGATTTTTGAAACCGGCCCCATAGTGCGCCGTCCTGATTCTTGTATTGGTTCTTGATTATTTCATTAAGAAAGTCAGAGGCATGCTGAGCGCTCTAAACCACACCACATGAGGTTTCATTCATAATTCGGATAAAGATCGTATCAAGTAGCCAGCCATGATATCTGATCAAATGGACTGGCGCTAAGAAGACTTACCAAAAAAAGATCCTTTGCTTGTAAATAATTCATTCAGGAAATCTTTTCTCATCGGGTGTTTTCTAAATATGTAGCATTTTTTATATACTAAACGTATGTATGCCGCTGTTTTCGGTGTCGGCATTTTGTCCTTTTTATTATCGTCGTCGCGTCGGCGGCCACTGAATGTTGCAGTGCCATATAATATACGTTGTTATTGTAGCCACTGGATTTATTGTAGTTCCTGGCATTGTCATCAGTTCTAAAGTGGTCATTACTTCGTCGTGATGATTTCTTATTGCCATCGATTTAGCTATCTCTCTGTTTATGTGTCCCGACATATCAATAATACACACACAGAGATAGATAATCTATGCGTGTATTCATACATATACATATGTAATCATATATATATATATATATATATATATATATATATATATATATATATATATATATATATATATATATATATATATATATATATATATATATATATATATATATATATATATATATATATATATATATATATATATATATATATATATATATATATATATATATATATATATATATATATATATATATATATATATATATATATATATATATATATATATATATATATATATATATATATATATATATATATATATATATATATATATATATATATATATATATATATATATATATATATATATATATATATATATATATATATATATATATATATATATATATATATATATATATATATATATATATATATATATATATATATATATATATATATATATATATATATATATATATATATATATATATATATATATATATATATATATATATATATATATATATATATATATATATATATATATATATATATATATATATATATATATATATATATATATATATATATATATATATATATATATATATATATATATATATATATATATATATATATATATATATATATATCCGAGAAAAGATAAGATATTTTTTATATCCCTGAAGGGATAAAGTATATTTACTTTAGTATTTGGGATTTAAACTGAGCAGTATAAGACCAGCGCCACGCCTAACTTTCAAAGTAAATATTCCATAACAAATATTTGTCGAATTTATCAGTCTTTAGAGCAGACATAAAGCTGATTGTATATTGAGGTCATTTTTCGGTTACTAGATGTGGCCCGCCCGCTGAGATCAGATATAACGATTGCCGAGTACCCGATATGGTAACTGTCTTGTAATTTGTGGGGGTGTAATTCCTCATCAATGGCTTCTTGGTGGCAAAAATCAAGAATATCAGTCGGCTTCCACGCCTACTCTTAGGTAAAAACCGGGCTTTCAGGGCAGGGCTTTCATCAAGATGTACCAACTTATAGTGCTGTTTACATGACAGAATTTCATGAGCGGGACAATCGGCGCGAATATTAACATACCATAAAAAATGGCATTGCCCACTAATTACTAGGATCAAAATATGGATTTATGGTACGGGCGTAGGGTAAGTGTGCTTCAGCTAGGTTCAGCTAAGTTTGCCTTCTTGTTTATATTTCCTTTATCCGCCATCGATGTTGTTTCTGATGTTGTTTCTGGATATCGCGGCACCTTTTATCAATGGACACCAAACAAGTAGACAGGCAGTAACGTACACAAAGCAACAAATCAACGGCAATAACAACAATAGTGGCAACGACGACAGCAACAACAACTGTAGAGAGGAGGATAACACAAAGCCCAGTTTTTGCACTGATGTCGCATCGCGGCAACAACAATGAAAAGATTTAGACTCACTAACTGATTAGTTTCGCTCCGCCTTTAAAAAAAAGAAAACAGATTCGTATCACGGAAATATATTAAAATCGAAATATGCCACTAGACGAATAAATGTATTAGACGTTGGGGTAGAAGAAAATGAGGCTAAGGTTTTATAATTTTTTAATCATTTATACAAAGGCACAAAATAATCTACAAGCAGAAAAAATGTGTTCTAGGGAAATTATGAGAAAGTATATAAAATTTGTTTAAGGGCTACAAGAATTCATCCATAAAAGCAATAAAAAATATCGCAAGGGGTTTAAAAGAAAAGCCGAGAAAATTTATAAAAACAAAGAAAATCTCAGATAAGTTTTACAAAAAATATATTTCCAATACGCAGAATTGTAATATAAATAAAAAAGTATAAGAAGGAAATGAATACAAGTAAGAAAGAAACGAAAATGAATACAAGTAAGAACAAGTGTTCGAAGTTGCCGCTTTGGCTTCGCCGAAGCTTATATACCCACCCTTATCGTAAATTCATATATTGATCCTAATGTTAAATGAGCTTGATCTCGGTATACAATTTTATCATCAAAAGTGCACTACAAGGTAGAAAAAACTGATAAACCTTCTCCACTTTTTCCAGTTTTTATACAACATAGGTGTGGCAGTGGGCCGATTGCCTCGATATTTTCGATAAGGAACTGTTGATGGGACAGATTATCCTCCGCCACGTTTCAAGACGATTAACCCATCAGCTCCTTTGGAATCGTGAGATCTGTTCCCACTGGGTGAACCATGCCCATTTTTCAGGAGATAATATTTTCTAGGAAGCTTATTAAAAATAACAAAATCGAAAGTTAAACTAGTAAGAACGTTATCTTCGCCCTAGCCGAAAGTTATATATCCTATTCCTGAATCTCTTAATAACAACGTTGAAATATAATTTCGGCGGGTTATATATATATATATATATATATTATATATTTGTATTTAAATTATTATATTTACATTTATAACCAGTCTGTGATGACAAGAGTATTCGTGCCAAATCTCATGGTGATAGTTGATAGATAGATAACTTTATTTCTTCTTCTGTAATGGTGATTTTTGCCCATAGAAGGCGTGGCGCGTCCATTTTTGCGAAACAGTTCTAATTGAGTCGTAGGTGTGGCAGTAGTCCAATTTCACCAATTTCCAACACCATCCATCCTATGATGATAGAGAATATTTGTGCCAAATTTCATGGCAATATCTTTATATTTACGCCTGTACGAATTTTTTCTCCAGTTGGCGGACCACGCCCATTTTTTGAATTATATTTTCAAATGAGATAGTAGACACGGATATACAATTTCATCTTTAAGTTCGTACTTGGAGCTGAGAAATTGAGCTTTAAACACGGTTTAAATCACATTAAATACAAAAAGTAGGCGTGGAAGATGTCCGATTTCGCCCATTTTCAATACCAAACCAGCCTATCATAACACGAAATATTCATACCAAATTTCATGATCATAGCTTCATTCGTTCTCTTGTAATCATGATTTTCACAGACAGACAGACAAACCGACGGACTGACAAACGGTACGAATTTACAAACTACAAACGTTACAAACTTAGTATCAACGTTAATATATCCTTTTTTCCTTTCTTAAAAGGGAATAGAATATAAAAAGTTTTTTATTACATCGCAATTCTTTTCGGTGCAGCAATTTTCTTTTACATTTAAATATTTATTTCTATTACATTTTCCTACAATTTCCTACAATTCCTACCTTTAGTCCAACCTTTCTTACTCCTTTTTTACGCACGTTCCTAATTTTTTACATATTTGCAACATATTTTAACGTTCTCTGAAGGCCATTTTTATCTCATAAAATATATTGCTAACAATTACACTGATAACTATGGGGAAGAGAGGAGAATATACTTAATATGTTTAAAAAGGTGGTGGGATATGCTGTTTTGGATAAAACTTTTTGAGAATTTGGATAAAATTTTAACAAGTTTTCATATTATAATTATCGTAATTACAATCTCATTTATATATCCTCTTGCATCTGAATGTATAGTGAACCCACGTTATACCTCTGCTTCTTAACACTTACTCTTTTAAACATATTTC
The DNA here is from genome assembly GCA_963966595.1 of Physocephala rufipes. Lineage (NCBI taxonomy): Eukaryota > Metazoa > Arthropoda > Insecta > Diptera > Conopidae > Physocephala > Physocephala rufipes. The sequence goes on along the minus strand of OZ016502.1, from coordinate 14,234,128 downwards.
GCTTCAAAATTTTAATAAAAATGTCCAATCGAATAGAGAACATTCTTCAACAAAAGGAAGGTAATGATGAACAAGCAAAAGACATCATACTTGTTGGGGTACTTGTTGGACTGATGCTCGAACATTCATAGCTCTTTTTGGTTTATTATTTCTCCAAAAATCGCGTAAAAATTTGGCCTTGAAGAAAAAATTAAATAAAATAATGGATCTACATTTGTTTTTGTTATTTCACATGCATTTGCTGTCAGAACGGGACTGCATAGTGATGGTGTAAATGCTCTGCAACGGATTGAAACACGAAGACAGGTCCAATCGTTTCTCATAAAAATGCAAGCATTTCGCCGCGGGAGAAAATCTCACCAATTATATCGAGAATAAGTTGGTAGGAGTCGGGATAGGAGAAAAGCAAAATCTTGAGCGAAATAAATCTCAAATCTCAACAATCACACGTATTTCAGCAGCCAGTTCGTATTGAAGAAGATTCCTTCGGCATTACAACAACAACAATTACTTCATATAACTTGATAATAACGAAAATTATTAACAAACGTAATGTGTCTATCTGTCTGCCTGCCGTGTGTTTGTCTTTCTGTTTATTTGTCTGTCTGTCTTCTGTCAGTCTCTCTCTCTCTCTCTCGTTTATTTGGCTATGAGACCCACGATTATAGCCGAACAGAAAAAGAGATCTATATGAAATTTGGAATTGATATACCTCGTCACTGTTGGCTGTTTGGGATTCAAAATAGGCAAGTTCCACGTCTAATTTATTAGTAATTAAAATTATAAAGACCCATTTTTCAGTTTCGGTTGAAATTTTCTAGCTGAAATTTTATGGCTAAGGTGACAGTTTTGAACATTATACATCCACAGAAGTGGATTGGCACATGCGCAATTATATTATAGAAATGTCGAATTTTTTAGAAAATGTGTCTAAGATGAGCTAAATCTAAATTAATCAGGAAGAAGGGAACGTAACATTAAAACGGACGTTTCCCGCCCCCTTTTAACTGAATTTGAATTAGAATTTTTTGGCTTAAACTATTTGCACACAACCTCGCAGTAGGACTGTCAGCACTCACGCGATACCATGATCAAACGCGGTAACGTCCTAAATACAACCTCGCAGTGGCAGCAAGAAGCAATAACAGTTATATCACAGCAGCTCTTGCCCTCTTTTGCTAACGAAAAATGTTACCCCATTTTTCGAAAATATGGAAAAGTATCAGGTTGTGTATCACTGCCAACAACTGTATAGAGTTTAAAGGGGCACAGTTTTTACAGTTACAAATGAAAATAACGAATATGTTTGCTCATAACGAATGTGTCTGATAGGCGAAATGACGATTCTGCTGTTGCCGCTGTCCCACAACTACGTTTGATTCTGGCATCGCGTGACAGAGATTTCCTGACCCTGTCGCTGACAGATTGTGATTTTACTGTAAGGCAGCGGTAACGGCAACCGTCACTTCGCCAGGAACGTGCTATGAAAAATCACTCTCGTTGCTTCTATTTCGATCTGTAAAAACTTCACTGCCTTTTTGATTGGCTCTTCTAAGAGATTGTGTCATGTCTAGATGGCAATCTAGATGGGACGCATCTGAAAGCGGAAGAGTAACTTACAGGTTTATCAGAGATGTTTGTGTTATGGGCGCTAATCCTGAGCTAAGTTTTGGTCTTAGCTTAGGATATATCTTAACGGGACATGGGTCCTTGAATGCGTTTTTGCACAAAAGGGGTCTGTGCGAAAGTGCCGGATGTCATTGCGGTTTTCCGTCCGAAGATTGGGTACATGTTCTGTGCGTGTGCCCATCTTACTCTGATCTTAGGGACCTAGATTCGATGGGTATTGTTTTTAATGATGACGGCTGTGACGTGAGCGAGGTATTTTCTTCTATCTCGAACGTCCACAGCTTGAGTAGATTTGCCAAGATTGTTTTCGATAGGCGTAGAATAATTAGGAGTAATTAGGTTGTTCTGTGTTTTCTGTGTGTTCTGTGTGTGTGTGTGTGTATGGATTCAAGGTCTTGGGAATTTCGAACCTTGAGTTTTGAATTTCAAAATTTTTAAAATTTTCAATTTTAAAAATTGTCGATCTTCGAATTCTAGGTTGAAATTTGTAAGATTTTGAATTTCTCGAGCTGAAACGCTCCGCCACTATTTTTGTCCCCCTTTCTTCGTTTCAGCTCCACCCCTCCCAATTCCTATTTCCTTCCCCCTCCCCCCTTCCCCCTTTCTTAGGCCGCCAGTCCGGGGTTGTATGGAACCCAACTGGAAGTGACCTTCACGGTTGCCAAAGCTTCACCAGAAGCTATATTCTGGTACCGCGGGAGACAGGGTGCCCAGTGGTTGGAATAGCTTTCATGCTATCCAGCCACTCCTGTCTATTGAGGTAGGCCCCCTAATGGGAGCATCGCGGTGGTTGTGGTTGTTCCCAAATTCGCGGGAGACATAGGGTTATATTTTCAACTCAAGAGGTGTAGATAGGCCTCGACTCCCTACCAAGGAGTAAGCTCATGTCCTTACGCATGGCTTTAGATCTGGTACTGGAGATGGCACTTCGTGCTCATCCGATGGGCGCTGGTCGACGCTTAAATTGACCCCATGTGGGATGGCCCACCGTGAACTTAAGCCTTCATGGCAGGTGTTCACGTAAAGCACCGACAGGAATCTGCCTTTTTGATTTTAAGTAGTTGATAGCGATCCACAATTTGTGCGGTATTTTCCATACTATGTGGCAACACTACGAGGGAAAGAGAGCGTATGAGTTGCTGCTTAATAAGATTCAATTTCCACTGTCGCTGCCGGCGGTATGCTCGTTCCTTATGCTTTCCATTGAATGGCTCGTTGCTCCCGGCTGCTTCTGCGATGATGTGTTTAGAGTGTAGAGAATACATTATGGTGAATTCCTTCAATGGTTTTTCAAACTTTTCCTGTTTTCTTCGTCTGAGTTATATTTCTGTCGTCAACATTTTCATCATTATTACCATCCCATCTCAAACACATATCATCATTTTCCTTTAATAATGGATATTTTCAAAAAAATTTTTTTCTTTTTTTCTTACAGAAAAGCAGCGCTTATCTCTTTGCGTAGGCTGTGGCGGGCAAATTCATGATCAATATATCCTGCGAGTCGCTCCCGATCTTGAATGGCATGCAGCGTGTCTGAAGTGTCAAGAATGTCGGCAATTTTTAGACGAGAGCTGTACATGTTTCGTTCGGGACGGTAAAACTTATTGCAAGCGTGATTATGTTAGGTAAATGCATAGTGACTACCTGTATACTAAAAATTGAATGAAAAACCAAATGATACATCATTTAAGTTAAAAACTAAATGAAGGGCACCATAATTATCTAATATACGAAATAAAAATAGCCCGGAATACTCTACACCTCAAATACAGAAAACGGCCAATACCGAAAATCTCAAACGCCGAATACCCTTAATACCAAGTACCATCTAACATAAATACCAAATCTGACAAATACCGGATATCTATACGTAAATAATACGTAATACTTCACTACAAATAGGTATACATAATGCAAGTACCGTAAATATGCAGTAATGTACTACTACATGCACATAATAATGTCACTGAATACATCAAATGCAAAATAATCTAAGTACCGATTAAATTATGTTCCGATTAAGTACATGCTGTCTTCGCTGCAACTAGTGTTGGGAACTATCGAATAAAAACTATCGAGTTATTCGATAGTAGTAAATTATTCATGCATTCGCTAGCTTTTTCGATAGTTTTTAATAATTCATAAATTATTCACTCGTTAACAGATGCACTTGTTATCAGTCTCCCAGAATTCGTAATTACTAGAAACTATCGAATAATGTTTGATTAATTGGGTGTCGGCATTTACTCTGAACGATTTCTGAATTACTAAGAATTAGCGAATGTTTTAAATCTTAGTAATTCAGAAATCGTTCAGAGTAAAAGCCGACACCCAATTAATCAAACAAGAGGAACGAGTCAGTTAATTATGTTGTCAACACATGAGTTGAACACGAATAGGTCGAGTAAATGAATGAATGGATGAATAAAAAAATCATTCGATAGTTAAAACCATTCAGCTACTAACTATCGATAATTGAAATCAGTCGACAGTTGCCAACACTAGCTGCAACACAAGGAATGTCTTGAACGGTGGGTCAATTTGTGGCTTAGAGTCTCAAAGCTGTCGGTTGCTTAAATTCTAAATTTTGCATTCTTTCGGTGTTTGTACCCTACACCTGAAGGCACAGGGTATATTCAATGTACGCTTCCGTTTGTAACGCATTAGAAGAAGTGTGATAGGTATAGCAAAGTGAATATGTTCTTGTCGGAATCGCCTCCTCAATCAATCTTCAGTCTGTATCTCAGGCTGCGTAACCCCGTCACGGCAATACCGTTCCGAATTGACGAAAAACGGTATCTTAAAGTTAGCATGAATTTTTTGTTGTAACGCTGCTACGCCTACGTATTAGTGTCACGCCTACTTTTTTATTAAATCAATTTGTAGAAGTGTATTTTTTCAGTGGAATTGAAAATTTTGGAGTTGAAATTTTATGACCCAGATGTCAGTGTTGAACATTATAAATCCCCAAAAGGTAGTTGTGTCATCACGTGACACAACTACTGTTGTGAAGTTTGTGAGAAAAGAGGTGTTGAAGATGGGTTAGTATATCTAAATTAACCAAGGAAAGAAACCATAAAATTAAAAAATGTATGTTACATCCACTCGTTATTGAATTTATACCATATATTTAAATTACGGGTGTAGGGTATATAGACGTCAACCAAGTAGAAGTAAGCAATCTTACTTATTTTCCCTTAAATTACGACTCCATCATTCTTATGTTTAATCTACTGTCGTCAACAGTAGTACCAATTCTCCTCTTGTGTGTTCTGGAGATGCTGCTGCTGTTAATGCACACGTTTCATGATATGACTTGATCCATTTGCTCAAAACTTATCGCTTTGTTTGTGCAAATAATTAGTTGATTTCATCAAATTACTTTCTTAAATAATGTTTAACAATATTTTGCGGTCTACTTTTGTTTGATTATGGTTGTTGTTGTTTTCGTTGTTACTATTTTTTGTTATTGCTGTTGTATTTTATACAATCTACGCTTCTTTATGCATTGAATCAATGTGAGTTTACTTACCGCCACATCCTACTCCGTCTTCACCTTTTATTATGGTTTAATTATCTTACTAAACAAAAATCTAAGCAACAAACAAAGGCAACAAACCCATTCTCGTATGTTGTTTGATTTTTTGCAAACTATTTTGTTTGATACGAAATTTTAATTTTTTTTTACTTCATTTAGAAGCAATAAATTTCTGTCAATATTTTATAGACTTTACGTATTTTTGTTGTTTCGGTTTCGGCTGCAGTCACTAGAGCTGCTAGTGAATTTTTCCTGCCGCTTATTCACACTTTTCTCATTTCTGTTTTATTTCACAAAACGTTGGAAGTGCTTAATATCGAATTTATTTCAAATAAAACACAATTTATTTTGAAGAATTATTTTATTAAATCTTTATATGATATCAATTTGTTACTTGCAGAGATTTGAGACGAATGAAATTAAGAAAAAACTTCATTTATCAAGTAAACTATTATCTCTTCAAAATCAATGAAATTAGAAACCACAATCGGCGACCTAACGGGTCATCATAACTTCGACCAATATTTTTTGCGTCTTCTTACAGGAATTTATAAGATACCATTTAATTTAAATAAAATTCTATTCTGAAACTGAAAAGTAATTAAAAAGCAACTGGAAAAAACTAAAGTTTCAATATAATTTCCAAACGGTACGAGTTAAGCAGTTAAGCACTAACTTTCTTTTCTTCCATTTTTTAAACATATAGAATTTATTTTCAGATAATATTGAATGAAAAATACTTCTGCAAAGATTATCTTCAACTCTCTCTTCAAAATCTTCAACATTTCATTTCAACGCAATTTTGATTTCGGAAAAATTTTTTGAATTTTATTGTTGTTCTCCTTCATGTTTCTTTTGTATCCCTCTAATATTTTAGAAGTCGTTGAAAAAAGGTCACCAAATGTAGTTTGTATTAATCTAACTTCAAAAATAAATGAAGATTATGGTTTTCCCGTCGGTTTTTTTAAATATTATTTCTAGGTTTGATACTAATAAGAAAATTAATGATGGAATCGGATAATCCAATATAAATATATAAATCTAGAAATTTCTACAACCTATTTTCTTGCGTATAAATTCAGACAACAATAAAACACGGTTCAAATTAGTTTCAAATTACGTGAACAGAATATTCATTCCATTTAATCGATATTAGATATTTCTTCACTAATGAAAGAACGGATAGATGAAATAGAATATTTTCCTTTTGTCATGGCTCACGGAATAACAATGAAAATTGTGGCACCTACCTCTAAAAGGCAAACCGCCCCAGAATTAAAGAACCTTGAAAGAATTAAAGAACTGCAATGGATCCAAGTCAATTAAAAAATTTATCATTAATGTTCATCGAAATTTTAATGTACCTTAATACATTTTTGATAGTCATAAATAAGCAACCATCAATTCATCACTATGATAAAATTTAGCTCAAAATTTAAAAACTTAAATTAGTCTTGATGGCGAAGCAAAAAAAACTAGTCAAAAACCAGTTTAAAACAAAACCATCTTTGAAGCAAAATCGTAAAATTAACGAACATGTTTTGAAACGTTCGCAAAGCAACAAAAGCGAAAATTAAATGCAGTTAGATAACCGCTAATACGTAAACAACAATAACAACAACAAACATTTGCTTCAATAATTTATTAGCACAATCGAGGCAATAAATTAACGTTTCGTTTATTATTGATTGATGGAGTGAGGTATAAAATGTCTCAACAAAAGTAATAAATAGTCAACAACGAAAAACAGCGAAACAATTAACATTATATAACAAAAAACAACTACAATAACACTAACAACCACAACAACATCTAAGAGCAACAGAAACACAGTTTTTACAACGTTTAAAAAAAACGGCAAAAAATAATTTTTGATTTAACGTTTAAAAAAAATACTTATACATTATTTTTGCCAAAAAATAAATCAGAATATGCTAAAAATTAAAACATCAAACATAAGAGGATGAACATTTTCAAGGTTAAAATTTAATAAAAAATATTTGTTTAAAAATGTAGGAAATACAGAATTAAAAATATAGAACAATGCTAGAAAACTTAAACCTCCTTTCTACTTTTAGATTATTCGGGACAAAATGTGATAAATGCGGAAGTTCGTTTAGTAAAAATGATTTCGTGATGCGTGCGAAAACGAAAATTTTCCATATCGAGTGCTTTCGCTGCTCGGCATGTGCGAGACAATTGCTGCCAGGTAAGATAAAATTAAGTACAATGAATTTTAAGTGAGCAGAATAGTAAAAATATATTCAAAAAATATTTGTGATCTTAGGCTTCTGGAGTTTTCATAAGTATTTGATTGAATTGTTATTTTATATTTTAAAAAATGTTTGCTAAATTTTAGTTTTCATAAGGTTTTATTTTCAGAGGCTTCGTCACATAAATTGTGATTATTGTTATTATTATTTTAATCATTATTATTAGTTTTATTATCATTATGTATAAATAAAAATATAATTTCAACAAATTTGATTAATGTATTTCTTAAATATATATTTTTAATTCCTACTTTTTGCTGTTTAAATAAACTCTATTAATGTATTGCGAGTTACTTAAATTTAATTTTGGAAATTTAACTAAATTTTCACAGTTTAAATGATATATCTCGTATCTAGTAATAATTTAATGAAATTAAGAGAAATACTTTTAAATTCATTAAATAATATTGGAATCCATTTAACGAACATAATAATTTAAATTTTGTACCCTATACCCGAGAGGATAGGGTATAATCACTTACTTATTCTGTTTGTAATGTATTAAAGGGGGCAGAATAACCCCCTGAGCCGATTTAGCTGTGTCCGTTTGCCGGTCTGTCTGCCTGACTTAGTCCGTCCGTCCGTCGATCTGTATGTGGAAATCACTGTCGAACAGAACGAATGGAGTCGAGCGGAGAGAGATACCGACATGAAATATTGCGAGAATATTATTTGTTAAGATAGGCTGTTGGGGAACAGTGTCTCGTCTACTTTTCATAGTAATATATGGTTTCAAAAATATTTCGAAA
>OZ016502.1:14165939-14220939 GCA_963966595.1 Physocephala rufipes | reverse complement strand
AACTCATAAATGTTTGATAAAAAATCAAATAATTTCGGTTTGTTATCGTTGAAATCATATTGTTGAATAATAGTAAGATTGACGGGGAAAATGTAGTATAAAAAAGTTCGAATAAAAATTATTAAAAACGCGAAGAATGAGCGAAGAATGAGAGTATTTAACATCAGATCAGGAAATAATTCATCACTCAAAACTCACAGAGAAGAAAAAGCTCAAGGCTGAATGAAAAGCTGAGTCAGGGAAAAAAGTGAATCAGGCATCAGGGAAATTAATCGAAATGAAAAATAACCAGAATGATATACGACCATGAATATAAAAAAGATAAAAATTAATACGTCACTATTATGAAAGACTGAATTTGTTACGACAAATGCTCGCATTAATAACGATTCTGAGGTGAAAATTCTTCACTCCATCGTAGTGAACAATATTAACCTAGAAGTAAACTAAATCGTGCCGGAAAATCAACTGAAGAGAAATACTGACAGATTTTGTGCGAACAAGAAAATAATTAATTAATTCCTATCGTTTGAATAAATCAAGACTGAATTTATACAAAACTAAAGTGCTGTGAAGATAAATCATGGAATCATGGAAAGGGATGAATAATTTGAAAATATTGAGACAATACATTCCAAAAATACTTATAAATATAATTAGAAGTATTTAAAATTAACGAAAATTTCTCTTTCATTCATATTGAATGGAATTGGAGCCAGGCAATCAATACATCGAGTGCGAGGGGAAAAAGTCGATGATGGAAATTTTTACTTATCGTTATTTATCTAACATACAAAGGAACGAAATAGAATAAAAAAATATTGATTTCTCTCATTGCCTTTCATTTTTATTACGTTTGTTTATTTGTTCATGGTTTTTTGAATTTTTGTTTTCGTAACACATTCAAATATTATTTATCAATTGGCGGCACTTTTGAAGATTCTCTCAATATCGGCAAAGAATCACCAGATTGAAAATCGAGTGTTTGCAGTAAATATTGTCTTAAGCCTTCCTTCAGATGAAGAACACTGAAATGTGCAGTCCATGGATATCGGATGTCTGGAATAGAACGTGTGGGAGGCGAAATGAAAGGATGACTGAGGAAGGATAGAAAAAGACATAAAGAGCGATGCGAGCTGAAGTAATGAGGAATAAAGTATATTCTCCCTAAACAACTTGAACTTCTGTAAACGTAAAAGTAAAAAAATAGGAAATGAAACGAATCGAAAGGAGAAAAAGGCTTGAGAATATTCATCATAACGGCGCTCGAAAAGGCACGAAAAACATCTCCTTTTAAAAAACAAGGGGAAAATCTCAAAAAAATCTCTCCCAAAATAAACGAACTAATCAAAATGCTCCATAATGCGTTCCTTTTAATTTTGTACGTTAATTTTTATCGAAAATTTTTCTTCAAACAATGCGCTTTTGTTCGGCTGTGATCATAATTTTTAAAATGTCAGTAATAATAAAGGTGTGACATTGTTGCTGCTCTATTTGTTACCTTCATCTTCTCAATGGTCATCTTCTTCCTGCGCCTGAGCGTAGTTTTGTGATTGGCTTAATTATGCATTTATATTCACTTCGCCTTATATTTTCGGTATGTTTTCCTTTCGATTTAATTCCAATTTTATTTTATCGAAGTTTTGAAATTATTTCTTTAAGTTCACTCATTCCTCCTTTATCTAGCTTTGTGAGTTTAATCATTCTCCTAAATTTTTTTGATCACTATTCGCGACACTTGCTTTAAGACAGTCTTGCGTGAGAAACATCAAAAAGGAAATTCAAAGTAGTTTACGAAATTTTACACAATTTACTCTCTATCACTCATTACAGATTCTGGTAGTGAATCAGGTTCTCATAAAAGTATTCGAGATAAGAGATCATCCGGTCCATCAGATGGTAAACCAACGAGGGTGCGTACCGTTTTGAATGAAAAGCAGTTACATACCTTACGGTAAGTCCAGAAAAAGAGAAAATTACAATGAGACGATGAATTTTAAAGAATAACATGAAAAACCATTAATCTAACATATTTTAGTTTTAATATTATATACTTCTTCTTGTTCAGTTTTAGATTACCCGCAAGAAACTAGTTTATAAATATTATACCATTTTAGCCCTTTTTCGGTCACTTTTCCTTTTGACCCTTTGTCACTTTGTTTGGTTGTCCCCCGATCACCTCATTTTTAGGCTGCTCACATTCGCACAGCTCTTTATACGGTTTGGTTCAACCAAACCATTACTCAATCAATCCAACCAATTGTTTCATTAATAAATATGAACTTAATATAAAAATAAGAATTCATCCAGTTTACTACTAGTTCATGTATATATTGTTGTTGTAACTTGTTAAATCCATTCGTTCATAAGCTCATTCTATAAGCCCACCAATTATTCTATAAGTTTTTCTTCTTCCCTTTTTATCCACTCTTCTATTAGTTCATAATTTTTAATTTGTTCATCAATTTCTCTGTTAATTTATTGTTTTGCTTTGTCGAATTTTTATGAGTTTATCCACTCTCCTCTAGTTCACCAAATTCACTAAGAGCTCATAAATTTCTTTAACGCAAAGACTTTTTTCTTGGCATTCTTTTGTTCATCCCTGATTTTTTATTCACTACTTTTATATTTTGGCAAGTATGAAAGCACACAGACGTTTCATTAAACCCTTCATTCCTGTGTAAACAAATTACTCTACACTCTCTCTTTTCATCGATCTGATTAATTTATTTACAGAACCTGCTACAATGCCAACCCACGACCTGATGCACTTATGAAGGAACAACTTGTCGAGATGACCGGCTTGTCCCCGCGCGTCATTCGTGTATGGTTTCAGAATAAACGCTGCAAGGATAAGAAGAAGACCATTCAAATGAAACTGCAAATCCAACAGGAGAAGGTAGACCATCCGAAGCCGAACTTGTGGCCTAACTGGCGATGGTTTGAGTTGAGTTAAATTAATGCAGGGTTTTTACCTTTCATACGCTTAGGAAGGTCGTAAACTAGGTTATGGTGCGATGCAGGGCATTCCCATGATAGCCAGCTCACCGGTACGTCACGATTCGCCGCTTAACTTGCAAGGTATCGATGTGCAGACATACCAACCGCCATGGAAAGCTCTCTCTGACTTTGCATTACATGCAGATCTGGATAGTAACGGATCGCTAGTGCACACACCTGCATTTCAACAACTCGTTAATCAGGTGAGATATCATAATTCAACACTCGAAAAACCTTATTATAACCAACTTCCATATTCTCTCTATCTTACTCACTTTTCGGTCTCCTTCAGATGCACGGCTATGATTTGAATGGTTTACCGCCGTTACCGCCTCATCATACGCAACATCAACAGGGACCACATCAACCGCCGCCTGGTCAGCAAATGAACGGGCCACCAGTCGGCGGTAGCAGTCTGGATTCAGGCATTACCTCACACCATCATCCCGACAGTACCGACTCCTACGTGACTTACCTGGAAAGCGATGACAGTATGCAAGGCAGTCCATAGAAATCGATTGCAGAGTCTAATTTGCTTTCTTTGTTGCTCCTTCCACAAACAGAATCGAAAATGACGCTGACGCCATCCTCTTCATCGACAGCAACATCAATCTCATCGCCTCCGCCACATGCTTCCACCACTTGCAGCAATGCAGGCGGCAGCGGCAGTGGTAACGGCGGAAACTGCAGTGGTAGTAACCATTGCATACAACCACCATCAATGCAGGTCCCATCAGCTACGGAACAGCTCATGCAAATGTTGCAAAAAGCTACCGGTTCATCGGCAATTATCACGCTGTGAAATTAATTAGCAGTGAACGAGAATGGTGACGATCATATCTAACAGCTGCTTACACAATTTCGTGGATATTTTTGAGGCGTAGGAGTGGTATAGGCACATAGTATGGAAATTATATGAAAACAAAAACAAAAAGTGACCGTGGTTATCAAACCGCGACCGCCAAAACAGAGATCAGTAAAGCAGAAGTTGCGAAGAATTTATATCGAAGGAATCAATTTGAAGGTGGCTTCCGTGTGCAGACCGCGATTGTGATAAGCAGTTGTCGCATTACGCGGCGATATGTTTTACAGTCGCGCAAATTTTCTTCTTTCCGTTATCGATTATTTATTTGTACTTATTTAAAAAATTGCATTCTTTAATGAATGCCTTTTAATGGAAGTAAACCAAATACTCAAATACAAATCCTTTCCTTTCATTTTGTTTGTCTTTTTTTAATAAATTATAAAGAATAGTTTCTTAAAGAATTGTACAGCTGACTGTAAAAAATAATTTTTAAGCATCAGGATATTTTGGAGGTTTCAATTTTAATTACGGAAATTTAATTATTTCTGAAATATGTATTATAGTAATTCATAAGTTTTCAAAAAATCTCACCTGAAAATAACTACAAAAACTAAAGAATTATTTAACAAAATTCCTACAAAAAGTTAAGGAACAACTGACAAGTCTAAGGTTGCAATTTTAACTTTCATATAAATAAATTCTTTAAAACCAATATACTCATTTTATTAAAAATCTGCGACTTATGACGGGCAAATGGAATTTAATAATATATTTATATAACGGGGTGGGGTTCAACTCACAGGAAATTTTGTTGACTAGATGACATAACTCTCAGCCACATACATATTTGAAGAAAATCTACACCATCGACGACGTATTATATTTAGTAAAGCATATATGTGTGTATCCATAAAAAGTCTATATGAAGAGTTTTAAGTTTTTATTTTAATGTGTGTATATTATATTTACTTAGCAATAATTGAGAGAGATATAGAAAGAAACAACTTGTATATGGTGTTTAATAATAAACGTAAAATTTTTAATTACAGCAAATTATATATATTGAAAAAACATCCTAACCAAACAAAAACTAACAAAAATTCGATAAATTAGCATATACTGATTAGTAAAACAACAACAACAAATTGTATGAAACAAAACAAAACTTTAGAATAATTAATGTAATAACTAAAGGGTTTTCCGATAAGAGCGGGTCGAGTTGACAGTCTCTAGCGGTAATGTTGTTTAGCCGGCGTCAGGTAAATCTAGTGTTTGTAATTCAGTGGCATTACTGACATTACAACAGTTACACTATTGAGCAGCAGTTCCAAATTATAAAACTTTATTATCAAAATGAGTGCTCGTTTCGGCCTAATTTTCCCCGAAAAATCATCTTTATTGACGAGGCGCATTTTTGGATGAATGACTATGTGAAAAAGCAAAATTGCCTTATATGGGACGACGCCAACCCACGAGGTTCACCAGATGGTAATACATCCACAAAAAGTTACTGTTTGGTACGGATTTTGGGTCAGCGGCGATATGGGCGTAGGCGACATGTGGTTCCAGCAAGTCGGTGCCACGAGCCACACAGCGAACGCCACAATGGACATTCTGCATCAACGATTTGAGGGTATAGTTCTCTCGCGGAATTGACGTGAATTCGCCACCAATATCGTGCGATATGGCCCTGCTAGTCTTTTTCTTGTGGGGGTTTCTGAAGCCGCAGGTCTATGAGAATAAGCCGCAATCGACCGATGCCTTCAGTCAAACTAACCCAGGTCGTCGTTCGAATTCAACCGGATCTATGCGGCAGAACTATTGCAAATTGGAACTCTCGGTTCCGTTCTACGGTGCGAAGCCAGAGCGGACGTTTGAACGATGTCGTATTACACCCATAATCGCATAAATGGGGGTTTCAAATAAAAAATTCCGTTAAAACTTCACACACAGCATGCTTTATTCCATTTCAACATTGACCCGCTCTTATTGGGAAACCCTTTGTTTAGATAAAACACACACTCTCACACATAAATACATACGCGAACCGTGAACACTATAGCATTACTTGTAATATAATAATAATAATAGTAAAAATAAAATAATTTAAAATGCTATTCAAAAAAAATGTCAGCAGATTCAATGCTCAATTGATTTAATAATAAAAACGAAAAACAAGTATGCAAATTTAATTGATTTTGCCTTATTATTCTTTCTCGTTTTTCCTAAGCAACAAGATATCCGCTTGTCAACTGATTCAAAAATAAGGTCTGTGATTTATTTTTGGATTTTGTCTTTTCGAGTATTCATAATACAAACGCTACAAGAGGCGTGAAATTCATTTCAAAAGTAATCTTGTCAATACTTTTATTTGGCTATAATTTCACTCGCTTACAAATTATTTCTGTAATTTAGTTAATTTTCTTAGATAATTTGTTTTCTCTTATAATTTATTTTTAATATACTAAAAGCGTGCTAGATCTAGTTTCAAAAATTACCTTAATTCTGGTTTTGGATTTGTTTCCTGTAAAAGTGTCAAATTGCGTAGTCGCTTTTTCAGCAAACTGCAATCCAAAGACAGAGAGATGGAAAGCTCTTTTCCCACCGTTAGGTACTTCAAGAAATAATGAGAATCCACAGAGTAAAGTCGTATAAATCGTAAAACCTGAGTTTTTGTTGTCGTCGCCGACTATTTTTGGTTCAAATCACGATAGGTATTACAAATAATCCTATAACGTGCAATAGTTTTGGGAGAACGTTGGTTCGGCATCAAATGCCACCAAAAAATATCCACAAATTAAGTGAAATTCCCTTCCTTGAATGTTTTCATGCGGTGAGGAGAAAGCTAGAATGCGAAACAAATGTTATAAAGATTGGTGTCATATTATGAACGCAGCGAGAGCACACGAAGGGCGTCGGAAGTTACACTTCCTACCCTTGACGCTATAAAGAGATACATAAAATTGTGGTGACACTATGCGCAGTGGAATGTCAGGAAAAAGTAAAATATCGCTGTTACTTCTGCCAACGACTGAAAATCTGCGAAATATTATATATTTCTCTGTCGCCGATCTCGTTCTTCTTTTTTCCTGTAACTGAAATTAGACGTGACATGTTTCAAAAATAAATTTAAAATTTCAATTATGTCCGGTACCTTTCGTGACGTGTTTCAAAAATAAATTTCAAGATTTCAATTATGTCCGGTACCTTTCGGGGCTTAATCGACTGAAGGGTTTTTTCTATATCGCTGCACCCAATACTGCGGGAAATTTCTTTTTTTTAAACACAAAACCCCAATCTCAAAATTGATTTCCTATTGATTTTTTTTTCTATTTGTAACCATTTGCTTACTGACGTTTACTAGCGAGAAAAACCAATTGACAGCTATAGTGAACGAGATCAGGTTCATATTCTTCTATGTATGAAAAGTAACTGACCAGGCATAAGGTGAAAGAAGTTAGCCTCAACGCTCCACCACAAAATGTTATATTAGTATTTCACGCAATGCTAGACATTCTCATTATTGATCACGCGGCTGATAACGCCTACAGCGTACGATGTTGACTTGAAGGCGAACGAAATTCTGTAAAACCCAATATCTAGATAATGAATGAATTAAAGGAAACAGAGTATTTGAAAAATAGTCAAGTTACCCCGAGCCTGATAAAACGTGAGTCATAGCCAGTTTAGACAGAAAACGAAAAAAGTCGTTTTAACTGAATTAGATTCAACTGTGTTCTATTTCAAATTTTACAGCAAATCGCTTATTTGTTTTCCTTTACTTTTATTTGCTTCCTTACAAACTGAAACTGCTTTTTCAGTAACGAGCAATTCAATAAAAAGCTAATGGAACAAGCTAACTGACGGCAGTGACAGTAGAAATAGAATTTTATAATGTAACAACTCTTACACTATTTTTTTCTTGCAAAATGCTGCCACATATTACGGATGGTACCAGACAATTTGTGTATTATTACCAATAACTGTATAGATTTTTCAATGGGAGAGTATGTACATTTTGTATTGTACATTTTCAAATAAATATAACGAACATGTTTACTCATAACGAAAGTGTTTGATAGGCGAACTTATTGGTAGCCTCACTGCTGTCGCTGGCGCTGCCGTTGCGAAGTTGTGGGTTCAATGTTTAGTGTTGGCAACTATCGACTAATTTCATCTATCGATTGTTAGTTATGGAATGATTTTAACTATCGAATGATTTTTTCATTAATTCATTCAAACATTGACTCGACCTATTCGAGTTCAACTTACGAGGTTCCCACACACAACCAACCAACTCGTTGTTTTTGGTTGATTCATTGGGTATCGGCCTTTACTCGTTGAACGATTTCTGAATTATAAAAACTAGCGAATGACTGAATTATTCGATAGTTTCTAGTAATTAATAATTCAAGGATGCAGATTCGCTCATTGAATGATTTCTGAGTTACTAAAAACTATCGAATAATTCGATAGTTTTTATTTGATAGTTCCCATACCAGTCTCTTTGATAGCTCGTCATTGTAATGATCGATTTCATTATGATCAGCTTTTCAAGCATGGACATAGCCAGGGTATTATGAAATATTTTCGCCCCATCTTGTCAATAAAAAGATGTCCTCTTATTCAGCACCGCCCAAAGATAATACTACGGTGAATCGGCCAAGATACATGTATTTCTCATTGGTGCGATATGGTAGTATTCTAGAACTAAAAGTACAGTTGGCGTATGATTGTGAAAATAAATGCTATGTAACAATAACTGCTTTGGTAGAAAGTCCTGAAATTGTTTAGAATTATGATTAGAATAATATAAAAGAAAGTAATTTTTTTATAAAACAACCAAGTCATGTAACTAAATAATTGAAATGAATAAGACGATAATGGAGTAAGATTAACGTAATAATAATAAAATAATGATAACGTTACTAAAGTCTACAAATTCAACAGACTTGGATAGAAACTGCTACACACATTTGAAGGTCCACATTATTCCTATTTGGCTTCCGATGAATCTTTCCGACGGAACACATCGACGTGCCTGATGCACAGCGGTTCTAAAACAACAATAATAAAAACAAAGTTGCCAACACATTTAAAGATAAATATAAATTTTGTGACTATAGACCAAAAGTTAACATTTTTGCAGTTTTAATGATACATTTTCCTGCGGAAGCGATGCTTTTATTATTACTATTCATACTGGTGAAATAATTTCCAAGATTATTGTCTTGTTATTTAATTATTGCTCTTTAAAGATATCAAAGGTTTGGAGTAAGCCTTCTAAGGGGATAACTATTATTTCAAAAATGCGGCATTCTCACCGGAAACTAAAGCGACCAGAATCTGACATTCCATCAATCTTCTGTATTTGCAAAAGTCGATGTTTTGCGAATACATGGAACCGATGTCTAAAGATCGACAAAAGATGAACCAAGGATGGAACATGGTCCCCGCTTAGGTTGACATAAAAGTTGGGCTTTTCCAAGTATCATGAGTTAATTTAGAGACAAGGGTAACTGTATACGTGGTATGCGGTAGCATATTGCGTTGCATTTGATTCTTGTGGGGTTTCCAATCAATATCTCTAGCAGAACTGAAGTAAATTTTCCGCCGATATCATGCGTTTTGATCCTAATGTCGCAGGTCTTTACCAATAAGCCATCGGTCAAATTCAGCCGGATCTATACTGCGATGTCATTGAAAATTGAATCGCTCTCTTCCGAGCCCTGTGAGAATCCGCGTCGAGTATTTTAATGATGTTAAATTCCATACATAACGGCAAAAAAGCCTCTGAAACAAAAAAATCGTTAATCGATCAATACAAGGTTTGTTCTATTCCACCTCAGTATCAAACCGCCAAAATTGGAAAACCCTTTGTAACCTAAATATATACATGTAAACCAAATAAAGGAAAAAGTTTGCAAGAAACTTATGCTGTTAAATTATTTAGCATTTTAAATGAAAATTTACATATGAGCTAGATTCGATTCCTATGTGTGCTAAATTCAATTTACATATCTGTTAAACTCTGCGTTTCTTTCAAGTTCAAGGTATTTTTCAGTTAAATTCATTTTCCATTTCTGTAAAATTCAGTTTATTTTTCGATTAAATTCAACTTACATTTCTGTTAAATTCAATTTACGTTTTTGTTAAGTTCAATTTACATTTTAGTTAAACTCAAATTACTTTCCAGTTAAATTAAATTTTTATTTCCGTTAAATTCAATTTACATTTCTGTTAAACTCAAATTATATTTCTGGTAAATTCAAATTACATTTATGTTAAATTCAAATTACTTCCCGGCTAAATTCAATTTTTATTTCTGTTAACTTCAAATTTCTTTTCAGTTAAATTCAATTTTTATTTTTGCTAAATTCAAATTATATTTCCGTTGAATTCAATTTACGTTTCTGTTAAATACGGATTACTTTTCAGTCAAATTACATTTTTATTTCTGTTAAATTCAAATTATATTTTCGTTAAACTCAAATTATATTTCTGTAAAATTTAATTTACATTTCAGTTAAATTTAAATTACTTTTCAGTTAAATTGAATTCTTGTTTTTGTAAATTCAATTTATTTTTCAGTTAATTTTAATTTTCATTTATGTTAATTGAAATTTTAGTTTCTCTAAATTCAATTAACATTTGTGATAAATTCAATTTACTTTTCTGTTATATTCAATTTACGTTTCTGTTAAATTCAAATTACATTTCTGTTAAATTCAAATTACTTTTCAGTTAAATCCAATTGTTATTTTTTGTTAAATCCAAATTATATTTCTGTTAAGTTTCCTTTACATTTCTGTGAAATTCAGATTACTTTTCAGTTAAATTAAATTTTTATTTCTGTTAAATTAAATCTACATTTCTGTCCAATTCAAATTGTATTTATGTCAAATTCTATTTACATTTCTGTTAAATTCAAATTACTTTCAGTTAAATTCAATTTACATTTCTGTTAAATTCAGATTACTTTTCAGTCAAATTACATTTTTATTTCTGTTAAATTCAAATTATATTTCTGCAAAATTCAATTTACATTTGTGTTAAACTGAAATTACTTTTCAGTTAAATTCAATTTTTGTTTCTGTTAAATTCAATTTACATTTCTGTTAAACTCAAATTATATTTCTGTTAAATTCAATTTACATTTCTGTTGAATTCAAATTGCTTTCAGTTAAATTCAATTTACATTTCTGTTAAATTCAAATTACTTTTCAGTAAAATTCGGTATTTACTTTTATTATATACAATCTACATTTCTGTTAAATTCAGTTTACGCTTCTGTTGAACTCAAATTATATTTCTTGTTGAATTCAATTTTCATTTCTGTTAAATTTAAATTACTTTTCAGTTAAAATCAATTCTTGCTTTTGTAAATTTAATTTATTTTTTAGTTAATTTCAATTTTCATTTATGTTAATTGAAATTTTCATTTCTCTAAATTCAATTAACAATTGTGATAAATTCAATTTACATATCTGTTAAATTCAATTTACGTTTCTGTTATTTTCAAATTACATTTCTGTTAAATTCACTTTACATTTCAGTTAAACTCAGATTACTTTTCAGTTAAATTAAATGTTTATTTCTGTCAAATTCAAATTATATTTCTGTTAAGTGCAATTTACATTTTTGTTAAATTCATATTACTTTTCAGTTAAATTCAATTTCTATTTCTATTAAATTCAACTTAGATCCATGTTAAATTCCAATTACATTTCTGTTAAATTCAATTTACATTTCTCTTAAATTCAAATTACTTTTCAGTTAAAATCAATTTTCATTTCTGTTAAATTCAAATTATATTCATGTTAAATTCAAATTATATTTCTGTTGAATTAACTTTACATTTCCGTTAAATTCAAATTACTTTTCAGTTAGATTCAGTTTTTTTTCTGTTAAATTCAAATCATATTTATGTTAAATTCAAATTGCTTTCCAGTTAAATTTTATATCTAATTCTATTAAATTTAATTTACATTTCAGTTAAACTCAAATTATATTCCTGATGAATTCAATTCACATTTATGTTAAATTTAAATTTATTTTCAGTTAAATTCAATATTTAATTGTATTAAATTCAATTCTCATTTCTGTTAATTTAAATCTTGATTTCTCTAAATTCACATAACATTTGCGATAAATTCAATTTACATTTCTGTTAAATTCAATTTCCGTTTCTGTTCATTGAAGTTACAGTTCTGTTAAATTCAATTTACAGTTCTGTTAAATTCAATTTACATTTTTGTTAAATTTAATTTACATTTATGTTAAATTCAATTTACGTTTCTGTTAAACTCAATTTATTTTTCCGACACTGAATTCAGTTTTTATTTCTGTTTAAGTTTAAATTTATTTTTCGGTTAAATTCAGTTTACATTTATGTTAATTAAAATTTTCATTTCTCTAAATTCAATTAACATTTATAATAAATTCAACTTACATTTCTGTTAAATTCAACTCACCTTTCTGTTATATTCAAATTACATTACTTTCATATTCAATTTACATTTCTGTTGAACTCAGTTCGCATTTCAGTTAAATTAACTTTGCATTTCTCATACATTTCTGTTAAGTGCAAACTACTTTTCTGTTAAATTCAAGTTTTATTTCTGTTGAATTCAAACTACTTTTGAGTTAAATTCAATTTACAATTTAAATTTTGTGTGCAGTTTACGTTTCTGTTAAATTTAAATTACATTTCTGGTAAATTTAATTTCTATTAAATTCATTTTACGTTTCAATTTTTATTTCTGTTAAATTCATTTTTTTCAGTTAATCTTAATTTGAATTTCTGTTAATTTAAATTTTCATTTCTCTAAATTCAATTAAAACTTCAGATGAATTTGTTGACACATGTAAATACATAATTTACGAACGCATCGCCGCTCGTCAGCTGTTTTGATTGACACCATTCTCGATTTTGTTACTATTTATTTATTCTTCTTTTTCACATGCGTTTGGTAATATAGTGTTTTTTTGTCACGTTGAATAAATAAGATTATTTTCTATCAGGTTATGAGCGCAGGGCTCTATAAGTATATTAAGCATCGCCGGCCAGAAAAGCGACGTTGTTAAAGCAGTTAATCCTTTAAAGTTAATCAACGGATGCACGAAAATGAGAATGTGCGGGAGCACCTACGAAAGTTCATGGATAAAGTGGAAAAGGTAAATGAAATGGATGTTGAGATTAATGGCGATTTACTGGCAATTTTAATACTTTACAGCCTTCCTTAACATTTTTCTAATTTTAGATTTGCAATAGAGTCGAGAAAGGAACTGTCAACCCCTGAGGTGCTTCGAGTTAAAATTGTTGAGGAATGTGATGCACGAAGGAATAATAACACAAATCATACTGGCGCTAGTGCGCTGGCCAACGGTAAATAATCAAATGCCAAAATTCAATTAAAGGTGATGTGATGAAAACCGTAAAGCATGTAATCATTTGCATGGACGCAAATTTATGAAGTGCTATAAATGTCACAAGAATGATCATCGTATCTTATCGTATGTCACTTAGAATGGTCATAGCATCTGAATGCCATCAGAACCGATTCAAATAATATGAGGAAGTACAAAGTGCTGAACGCTACAACAAAATCAAACCAACATTATAGAAAATGTTCTTCATATCAGACAAACAAAAAATATAGATATTTGGTGTATCGACGGTGAATGCTCATCGCCTCTTTATCGGAATAGAGAAACGTTCTTAAAATTGTATCATGATAACGAAGAAAATTGATCATGGCTGACGATTCGATTACCAAAACAAACGCGCAAGGAATATCATCTACTCAATTATACGTAGACGGTGTAGTTAAGCATGTTGACTTGCGGGGTACTTTGTTAGTCCTAATTTAAGAATGAATATAATGTCTGTGAGAAATATCACGGATAGCGGTTATTGCGTATTATTTGAAAAGTCTGTACTATATAAATGCTGAAAGCGAAGCAGAATCAAATTTAGTCCGTGCAGAACCAGAGGATCATCTGTTCAATCTATGGCATCGTCGTCTCGGGCGCTTAAACACTCAGGAAATAATTTCAGCCGTCCGAAAAAGAAATTTACGGCGAAATAGATCGGCAATCCAAGCAATTATGGTATACCTTTTCCAAAACAATAAAAACGATTTTCCGAAATTTTACAGTTGGTACAAAGTGATGTATGCGTTCCACATCAAACTGAATCCCATGAAAATTGCATATATTTTGTGCCGTTCATCGACGATCGATCCAGATGGTGTGAGGTTCATTTCATTAGAAATAAGAATGATATTTTCTCTGGATAACCCGATCTTCAACATAACCCGAAAATTTGCAAAATTCAGCGACATTTAACAGTAGCCAATAATCCGGAGCAAAACGGCGTGGCAGAGCACAGGAATGGGGTGTTATTGGAAAAGGCACGATGTCTTTTAATTCAATCATATTTCGTTTTTCTTCAGTAAAAAAATACACCTACTTAATAATAACTTTCCTTGTGGTAGTTTGGCTGGAGACCACGTTTAGCTTCTTTCAACTTTTCACTTTTTCGCAATTAATTGTCTTTCTAAATGATTGAGGGATTTGTTTCTCCACTACAACATTCAAAACATGTCGAACTTTCTTCGGCCTACCTGATCAACGAATTGTTATGATTTTTGGTCCAGGACCAGGACCTCTTTTGGAAATATTTTTCTAAGTATTCTCCTCCTCAAGGCATATATCATCATATGAATATTGTATTGGATGTGGTATACCTTCTTCTACTGAATAAAAGGATTCTTCTCCCTGTTCGGAAACATTTTCTTCACATGGTTCGAGCATTTTGTTAGAGCTCTTCTCTTGGAAATTTTCAATATTGAAGGAGATAAAATCTTCTAAGTTTGCCTCAGTAATGATACTATCACCACACACTTTTACTTCATTAAAATGAACATCACGATGTTCAATTATTTCGTTCTTGTTGATGTCATCTAATTTGTATGCTTTTGATGAGCGATAATAACCTACCATTGGCAAATTTAATCCCTTTATTCCAAACCTCCTGCTCTTTTTTATTTAGAGATACAGCGTAAGAACTAAACGCTTTGAAGTGACTAACGTTCGACTTTCGCCCACTTCATATTTCATGTGATGTTTTGTCATTTAAGGCTTTTGAAGTTTAACGATTTCTTAAATAAACTGCTGTGGCTACAGTCCGAGCCCACAAATGCTTACTTATTCATGAAGGATTTCATAAACATCTCGCCATTTCTACCAATGTGCTATTAGCCTTTTCAGCAACAATTTAATTGAAATGAAAATTGAATTTAACTGAACTTTGAATTTAATTTGACAGAAATAT
Organism: Physocephala rufipes; assembly: GCA_963966595.1. Classification (NCBI taxonomy): domain Eukaryota; kingdom Metazoa; phylum Arthropoda; class Insecta; order Diptera; family Conopidae; genus Physocephala; species Physocephala rufipes. The sequence continues at coordinate 14,205,796 of OZ016502.1, read as the reverse complement.
AAACTAAATTTAACGGTAATGTAAATTGAATTTAACTGAAATGTAAATTGAATTTAACAGAAATATAAATTAAATTTAACTGAAATGTAAATTAAATTTAACTGAAATGTATTGAATTTAACAGAAATGTAGACTGAATTTAGCAGAAAAATAAATTTAATTTAACTGAAATGAAAATTGAATTTAACGGAAATGTAAATTTAATTTAACTGAACTGTATTATTTTGTGACAATCAAAGTACCCAATTTGTTGCAAAAAACCCAACAACGCACAAAAGAAGTCGCCATATAAACATTAAATATCATTATATAAAAGAGAAATATAACGAACAAATAATTATGTCGAAATATGTTCCATCAGAGGAAAATGTTGCTGATTTATTAAACAAACATGAAACAAAGCAAAACATGAAAGATTATGTCAAATGTTAGGTATTGAATTTAATTCATAATTTCATTAATGAAATGAATGTGTATTTGATAGAATACAATTGAGGCGCAGATTGTTATGAACCGACCTTTATATATATATATATATATATATATATATATATATATATATATATATATATATATATATATATATATATATATATATATATATATATATATATATATATATATATATATATATATATATATATATATATATATATATATATATATATATATATATATATATATATATATATATATATATATATATATATATATATATATATATATATATATATATATATATATATATATATATATATATATATATATATATATATATATATATATATATATATATATATATATATATATATATATATATATATATATATATATATATATATATATATATATATATATATATATATATATATATATATATATATATATATATATATATATATATATATATATATATATATATATATATATATATATATATATATATATATATATATATATATATATATATATATATATATATATATATATATATATATATATATATATATATATATATATATATATATATATATATATATATATATATATATATATATATATATATATATATATATATATATATATATATATATATATATATATATATATATATATATATATATATATATATATATATATATATATATATATATATATATATATATATATATATATATATATATATATATATATATATATATATATATATATATATATATATATATATATATATATATATATATATATATATATATATATATATATATATATATATATATATATATATATATATATATATATATATATATATATATATATATATATATATATATATATATATATATATATATATATATATATATATATATATATATATATATATATATATATATATATATATATATATATATATATATATATATATATATATATATATATATATATATATATATATATATATATATATATATATATATATATATATATATATATATATATATATATATATATATATATATATATATATATATATATATATATATATATATATATATATATATATATATATATATATATATATATATATATATATATATATATATATATATATATATATATATATATATATATATATATATATATATATATATATATATATATATATATATATATATATATATATATATATATATATATATATATATATATATATATATATATATATATATATATATATATATATATATATATATATATATATATATATATATATATATATATATATATATATATATATATATATATATATATATATATATATATATATATATATATATATATATATATATATATATATATATATATATATATATATATATATATATATATATATATATATATATATATATATATATATATATATATATATATATATATATATATATATATATATATATATATATATATATATATATATATATATATATATATATATATATATATATATATATATATATATATATATATATATATATATATATATATATATATATATATATATATATATATATATATATATATATATATATATATATATATATATATATATATATATATATATATATATATATATATATATATATATATATATATATATATATATATATATATATATATATATATATATATATATATATATATATATATATATATATATATATATATATATATATATATATATATATATATATATATATATATATATATATATATATATATATATATATATATATATATATATATATATATATATATATATATATATATATATATATATGCAATAGTATTGTGAAGTCGCTGACTTCAGTGATCTATTATCTATTATCTATGATTATCTAATGAAAATTGAGTTTAATTGAAATGTAAATTAAATTGATCTTAACTGTAAATTGAAATGTGAATTTAATTTAACTGAACTGTAATTTGAGTTTAACTGTAATGTAAATTGAATTTAACTGAGATGTAAATTGAATATAATTGAAATGTGAGTTGAATTCAACTGCAATGTAAATCGAATTTAATTGAAATATAAATTGAATTTAACTGAAATGTAAATTTAATTTAAGTGAAATTTCAATTTAATTTAACTAAATTTGAATCTAATTCAACAGATATGAAAATTGAATTTAACAGAAATATAAATTGAATTTATCCTAAATGTGAATTAATTTAACAGAAATGAAAATGTAATTTGACTTAATTTTAAATTGACCATAATTTAAGTGTAAATTGAATTTAACTGAGATGCAAATTGAATTTAACTGAAATGTAAATTGAATTTGACAGAAAAGCAAATTTAATTTAACAGAAAACTGAATTGAATTTAATTGAAATGAAAATTGAATTTAACAGAAATGTAAAATTAGTTTAACTGAAATTTGAATTTAATTTAACAGAAATGAAAATTGAATCTACCATAAGTATAGATTGAATTTAGCTGAAATGTAAATTGAATTTAATTGAAATTTGAATTGAATTTAATTGAAATTTCAATTTAATTTAACTGAAATTTGAATCTAATTCAACAGATATGAAAATTGAATTTAACAGAAATATAAATTGAATTTATCCTAAATGTGAATTAATTTAACAGAAATGAAAATGTAATTTGACTTAATTTTAAATTGACCATAATTTAAGTGTAAATTGAATTTAACTGAGATGCAAATTGAATTTAACTGAAATGTAAATTGAATTTGACAGAAAAGCAAATTTAATTTAACAGAAAACTGAATTGAATTTAATTGAAATGAAAATTGAATTTAACAGAAATGTAAAATTAGTGTATCTGAAATTTGAATTTAATTTAACAGAAATGAAAATTGAATCTACCGTAAGTATAGATTGAATTTAGCTGAAATGTAAATTGAATTTAATTGAAATTTGAATTGAATTTAATTGAAATTTCAATTTAATTTAACTGAAATTTGAATCTAATTCAACAGATATGAAAATTGAATTTAACAGAAATATAAATTGAATTTATCCTAAATGTGAATTAATTTAACAGAAATGAAAATGTAATTTGACTTAATTTTAAATTGCCATAATTTAAGTGTAAATTCAATTTAACTGAGATGTAAATTGAATTTAACTGAAATGTAAATTGAATTTGACAGAAAAGCAAATTTAATTTAACAGAAAACTGAATTGAATTTAATTGAAATGAAAATTGAATTTAACAGAAATGTAAAATTAGTTTAACTGAAATTTGAATTTAATTTAACAGAAATGAAAATTGAATCTACCATAAGTATAGATTGAATTTAGCTGAAATGTAAATTGAATTTAATTGAAATTTGAATTGAATTTAATTGAAATTTCAATTTAATTTAACTGAAATTTGAATCTAATTCAACAGATATGAAAATTGAATTTAACAGAAATATAAATTGAATTTATCCTAAATGTGAATTAATTTAACAGAAATGAAAATGTAATTTGACTTAATTTTAAATTGACCATAATTTAAGTGTAAATTGAATTTAACTGAGATGCAAATTGAATTTAACTGAAATGTAAATTGAATTTGACAGAAAAGCAAATTTAATTTAACAGAAAACTGAATTGAATTTAATTGAAATGAAAATTGAATTTAACAGAAATGTAAAATTAGTGTATCTGAAATTTGAATTTAATTTAACAGAAATGAAAATTGAATCTACCGTAAGTATAGATTGAATTTAGCTGAAATGTAAATTGAATTTAATTGAAATTTGAATTGAATTTAATTGAAATTTCAATTTAATTTAACTGAAATTTGAATCTAATTCAACAGATATGAAAATTGAATTTAACAGAAATATAAATTGAATTTATCCTAAATGTGAATTAATTTAACAGAAATGAAAATGTAATTTGACTTAATTTTAAATTGACCATAATTTAAGTGTAAATTGAATTTAACTGAGATGCAAATTGAATCTAACTGAAATGTAAATTGAATTTGACAGAAAAGCAAATTTAATTTAACAGAAAACTGAATTGAATTTAATTGAAATGAAAATTGAATTTAACAGAAATGTAAAATTAGTTTAACTGAAATTTGAATTTAATTTAACAGAAATGAAAATTGAATCTACCATAAGTATAGATTGAATTTAGCTGAAATGTAAATTGAATTTAATTGAAATTTGAATTGAATTTAATTGAAATTTCAATTTAATTTAACTGAAATTTGAATCTAATTCAACAGATATGAAAATTGAATTTAACAGAAATATAAATTGAATTTATCCTAAATGTGAATTAATTTAACAGAAATGAAAATGTAATTTGACTTAATTTTAAATTGACCATAATTTAAGTGTAAATTGAATTTAACTGAGATGCAAATTGAATTTAACTGAAATGTAAATTGAATTTGACAGAAAAGCAAATTTAATTTAACAGAAAACTGAATTGAATTTAATTGAAATGAAAATTGAATTTAACAGAAATGTAAAATTAGTTCAACTGAAATTTGAATTTAATTTAACAGAAATGAAAATTGAATTTTGAAACTTGAAGTCAAATTGACCATAATTTAAATGTAAATTGAATTTAACTGAAATTGAATTTAACTGTGCAACATCTTCTGTTTTCCAGCCGGAGTATGACCCGTCAGCGAGGGGTGCCTAGCAAAAGGCTCTCGTAACCATCAGCAGGGAAATTTTCCAGCCGCCTTCACGAGCTCCACACGGTTGACGATGAACTTGAAGATGACGACTGTAGACTGGTCGGTACCCTCTACGAGAGTAAAATTAATGTGTGTGTCCGCCGTAAGCTGAACCGACCCACGTTCGTAAGTGTATCAGAAAATTACCGCTTTAAGCTGGCTAGTCTTTCTCCATACATTAAATTGATTTCGTAAGCTAACCTGACTCACACTCGGTAGATGTATATAAGAAAGTGAACACTCTAAGCCGGAAACCATCAAGATCACTTGTTTGCTTGAGTGTGCCCTAGACTGACCTGACCCGCGTCGGCTAGAAATGTATTAGAGAAGCTCCACCTTAAGCTGACCGGTGCCCGTCTTTAAAAGAATAATTTCAAAAACCCGCCATTAAGCTAATCTGGCCTTGCCGATATGTGCTTGAACATAAATTGCGAGCTAATGGCCATCATGCTTCAGTCTGCACATGACTATCATTAAGAACAGCATTTGCCACGAGCATGGTGTGAATCATATGGTTCCGGAGTGAAGGAAAAATGTTCTTAATCGGATATTCATACATCGGGCTGATATATCGTACGCCCGTATGGCTGTGTGTTCATGCTTTATGAGCATGAACCAGCTGTTGGCTGTGGACCTTTTCCTTTCTTTTTCATTAATTTTCAATTTATTTTTGTCTGTTATGAATTTAATTTGTAAAAAGGTAATATCTATTGAATTTATAATATTTATTCAGTGCTATTTGTGGTCGTCACAGTCTTCTCTCACAAAGGGCGGAACGAAAAAATGCTCTTCCCGCAAACAGGATGAGAGGAGGGAGTTGTCCTACCGGGGGGAAGGGGGAGGGTCAAGTGCAGAGTCTTCCTGAAAAAGTAAAAAGATTATGTTTATAATTGTTGCCTAATTTATATTATAGTTTATTTATAAACCTTTCCTACATTTTTACCTGTACGTGTTTGTTTTGTAAATGATTGTTTTGTTTCTGCTTTTTCATTTGTTGGTCGTATCTTTGTTTTCTTCTAACTTGATTTTTCTCACGGCGCCCTCAAGTTCTAATTCGGCGCAGTCACGGAATAGTTCTATTTTTCTCGGTTATTTCGTGTTCGGCGAATCATTTCTACTTCGAGGCTTTGCACTTATAGAAGAGGCGGGAAGAATTGGAAACCTGCGATTTTAAACTTCGCCCAGCTTTTTACTTCTCTTTTCATCCTCCACCAATCTTTTGCTCGCTCTTTTAGAATAGCACTCATAGGTAGAAGTGGTAATATAAAATGTGATCATCTGTGAATCTCCCACTGGTATTTATGACGTCGACGGTTGATTTGGTAGTACTGTAATGTAAATTTCATTTTCACACGGTGCTCACTATGTTAAGTTCGGTGGTTGGTGAGGCGGTGGTACTGGAACTCTGGCAGCTTTTGGCATGCATGAGTTTCCTCCCTTTTCGGTTTTTCCTCTTCCTCAAATGGTTTTGAAGTGCGCTACTCCTTAATGTGTGTGCACGAGAGAGTAAAATAAGTGCGTGTGTCTGCTGTAAGCTGACCTAATTCACGTTCGGTAAAAATGTATCACAAAATGATCACCGTAAGCTGGCCGTTCCTTTCTCACAGAACGAATTGATAGCGTGAATCTGCCGTAAGCTGGCCTGACCCACTAGTGTATTAGAAACTTAACACCGCAAGCTGGACGGTCTTTTCCATAATAACATCCGTTTACATGAATCTGCCGAAAGCTGACTGATTCATATCTTGTAGAATTACATTAGGAAATTACTACCGTAATCTGACCGGTTTTTTTCCCTCAAGAATAATTGTTCACGTGAGTATCGCGCAAGCTGTCCTAACCAACTTAAGTTAGAAATTTATTGGAGAAATTCCACCATTAGCTAACCGGTGCCCCTCTTTTAAAGAATAATTGCGAGAACTTGCCAAAAGCTGACCCGACTCTGCCGATACATGATTAAACAGAATTTGCAAGTTAGTGTCAAGTATGCTTCAGTCTACACACGACTATTAGCAGCTATTGCCACGAATATGGTGCAAATTATGATTCCGGGCAGTGTTTCTTTCAGGTACTTCTCCGGAGGGGCTCAGCTCCCCCGGAGAGGACCTAGCGCCCCCCCCCCCGAAGAAATCGAATCATAAAATGCCAAATTAAATCCATTGCTCATACTACTACACACACTACATAGTCACGCTATATGCTAGCGTTCGCAATAGAAGTGCTATAGATCGTGTTGAAATAATGGCACATGAAAATGTTCCGTTACCGTTACTTTTACACGTTAGCAACAAGTGACGGAAAACGTTCGAAAGCGAGCGAATTTGTGAGTGATTAACCCGAAGCTGAACCCGAACCCATTTTTTTGTTTCAGTCCCTGGTTTATGTAGTAGACGCTGAGAAGCATGCGTAAAAATTTAATTTCATTTAATTTATAAAATTTAATTTTTGTTTTTTTTTTTTTGAAATAAAGTGAAATATGTTTTATGAATGAAGCGACTTTATTAAATTCAAATGAATTGTTAATTAAAAAGGAATAATATTAAAATTAATTTGTAAGTAACATGATAGCAAAAAAGACGAAAAAGAAAGAACACAAATTTGAAAAAATAGAACTGATAGAATATGATAGATTGCTGATTATAAAATAGAATATTTTTTAAATGTTATTTAAACTATCATTTTATTTAGTCTGCCCCCGAACCTCCGTAGCGCCCCCACCCCGAAGTGCAGGTGTCTGAAAGAAACACTGATTCCGGGGCAAAGACAAAATGTTATTGAGGCAAAGGCAAAATGCTCTTAACATATGCGTGCTATGCCGATATGTATGTGCATGTTGGTTGTATATTGAGGGCTTTTTTATCTTTTCCATTGAATTTTAACTTATTTTCTCCTTTGATTACGATATTTTCTAAAAAGATAGTCATTATTGAATTTACTAATAATTACTATAAAATTGTAATAGGGGATACACATTATCGAACTTGACTGTCGATCAAAATAGCTTCAGTTTTGACTGTAGGCTAGCAACGGCCAAACGATCAGTCAAAGCGAAGCTCAAACCGTCAGTCAAGCTGTAAAATTCGATTTATTCGTGTATCATGGAAAAGAAAAAATCGGGTGCGCATTATTTCTTATCGCGATAGCGGAAAAAGAAAAAAGATAAAAGAAAAGAAAAATATGGGTAAAGCAGTAGATCGGATCCAGGAAAAAAAATTCCCATGTAAATATTTTAATAGAAATAAATTACACTGAGCCCATGGATTTTAATAATTATTTCCGAATGACGAATGGAAATTATAAAATTTTGCTCACTCGTGACTCCACTTATTAAAAAGAATGATACAACAATGAGAGAAGCCATAAGCGCACACGAGCGTACACATCTACAAAAACAAATATGACGTCTGACTGCCATTCAACCACAAAAATTTTTGTGGTTGACTGTTGACTGACAAAAAAAGCGGCCACACTATCAGTCAAAGCGAAATTTGAGAGAATTCGAGCAAGACTGACAGTCAAGTTCGATAATGTGTACCCCCTTTAACAACTGGAATTTGTGGTCGTTACGAATGGAATGTAAATTGAACGCGACTGAATTGGACTAGAATGTAAACTGAATTTACCCGAGATTAAAGTTAAATTTAACTGAAATATGAATCGAATTTAACAGAAATGAAAATGGAATTTAACTGATATGTAAATTGAATTTAAAGGAAGTTTAAATTTGATTTGACTGAAATATGAATTTAATTTAACAGAAATAACAATAGAATTTAACGAAAACGTAATTTGAATTGAACAAAATTAAATCTTAATACAACAGAAATATAAATTTAATTCAACTGAAATGTGAATCGAATTTAACTAAAACGTTTGCCAAATTTCGCTGAAATGTAAATTATGTGTAAGTGGACAGAAATTGGATATCGACATGCATGTAGATTTAAATTATTTGAAAGAAAAATTGACTTCAATTGAAAGATAAGTTTAATTTAACTAAAATATAAACTAAATTTGAATGAATTGTAAATTGGATTTAAGTGTAACAATCTCAGTTGTCACAAATATCCTAACAAAGTACACTGCTAAAAACCCACCGTTAAACCGTACTTCCTGTCAACGCCAAATAGCGTAGCGTGAGTGTCGCGTACGTAGCCGCCTCAATACAGCGGTTAGGAGCGCTGACCCAACATTTTTTCATAATTAAAATTATTTATAGACCGCCAGAATTTATAATACATAGTGTTTATAAGAATCTGTGGTGTTATAACCACTGGTGAAACACTACAGGCAACGAGAGCCCATGAGGGAATTTACTTCCTCGTAGACAAAGCCAACAAACCCAGTTGCCAAAGCCAACAAACTGGCCGCAGAACAAACAATCTCAGTTTAAGCCTGAAACCGAAAATTTTAATATGGGTGCCGCTTTTGCTCTCGTTCCGAGTGCACCACGTCACTTTTCGTTTTTAAGAGAAATGAAAATCAAATTTAACTGAAATGTGAATTGAACAGAAATGAAAATTGAGAATTTGTGAAATATGAATTGAAATAAATTTTAATATAAATTGAATTTTATTTAAATGTAATTTATATTTAACAAAAATGAATAGTTAATTTAGTTAAAACGTAAATTGAACTTATCTGAAATGTGAATTGAATTTAATAGAAATGTAAATTGAATTTAAGTGAGATGTATATTGAATTTAGCTGAAGTGTAAATTGAATTTAACAGAAATATAAATTCAATTTGGCTGAATTCGTAAACACTACGCAGCTGTTTCTCAAAATGAAACAAATTTATATTAGTGAACACTTGAGTTAATCACGTTTGAAAGCCTAAACTTAAACCAATAATTTCAGAAAACACTATATTACTTATATGAATCCTAACGTATAACATAATCTTTCGGATAATCCATGATAGAAGGAAACGTGTCAATAGCCTCCTTATCTATATGATCCAAACGTTTCGGCACTTCACATGGTGTACGAATTTGATTGGTAATATTAGCCAAAATCGCATCGGGTATTTGGTCATCAGGAAATAAATGTAAACGCTGCATGGTATAGCGACGCTGTAGGTTTCCTTTCATTGCATTATATACAGCCTTCTTTAATACCATTGTGGGATCCTTCTCATGCAATTGCCACGCAAGTGTCCATGAGGCACCACCTGGGTAACCAGTATGATGGAAATAGACACGCTTAACCCATTCATCGCCTGGCAAAGCTATATCTTTTGTGTTTATAGCCACTACATGATCGCCACATTTATCTGTAAGTTGTCACAGTTAGAAAGTTAGTTGGAATACTTAAGCCGTTGGCGTTGTGTTACTTATTACTAACAAATAGAAACCTATGCGAAGGATGCTAACCTCGGCCTTACCTAGGTTTATATACCCTACACCCGTAATATCCCTACACTACACCCGCAATGAGGCAATGTAAAGATGAATTTCAACTACTGGAAGTACTTCATCATTACGTTTGCCGCTAAAATGAAAACAATTTAATTTTTTTTATTTTATTTCATCATACGCACATTTGACTTATGGCCTACGTTATCAATCTGGGAACATATTTACATAATCTTAGTAGCTCAATTTTTTCGCCTTTTTTATTGTTATGCTCTCTTCCTGACCTTAAAAATAAAAATGAATTTCCAAAAATAGTGATTAATATCTCCTAAACTGCAACATATACCCAAGTACCATTAGTACCCTTAGAAAGCTCATATGGAAATCAATATTTTTTTGTTGAAAGACATTTTATCGAAATGCTAAAAATTTTTGAAATAAACGAAATTTACACACTTTGTCAACTATTTTAGGAGTAACATTAAGGATGAAATAACATTGTTTTAGAAAATAAAATTTATTTACAAAAATTATAAATAAAATTTATTTACATTACTTTGTATTTCGGGCAGATTATTTTTTCAAAAACTTTTTTTATTTCCAGCTTAATATATCTGGAAAGACGGCGGTCGACGTCCCGCAGAGAGGTGGTTATATATGTCACCAAAAATCAGGAACCACTTGACCCAATATGTCAGTAGAAGTCGATGAGTCAAAATGCGGCGTGTATTTTCGGATTTATTAAGGGGGACCAACCGATGTTTTTTGGTCCATGTGGAGGAGAGAACAAACAAATTTATAAAGCCACATACCACCACTATCTCCGGCTGTTATTCTCCATAAAATAAAACGTTATTCGTGGAATTTTATTTGACTAAATACATGTTTAATTGCGTGATTTTTTCTTAAAAATTATATTTTCGAATAGCGCTATTCCATTTTCGAATAGCGCCACAGGCGAACATTTCCTTGAAAAAATGTACAAATAACTAATTGCAAAAAGTAGCTCGTGACAATTTAAATTGGCTTTTCTCCATAAATAAATCATCAAGCTGCATAAAAGCAATTTTCAATGAAAGCTTAAATAATCCAGTTTCTTATTTTACGTATAACTAGATTCACTGACAGCACATTTTATTTAGAATAAATTTTATGTGGAAAAGGTAGTAATATGCTAAAATTCCGTTTATTTCAAAAACCGTTAACATTACGATAAATTGTCTGGCTTAAGTTCAGGACCTGTCTCCAACTTCAATTTTTTTTCAGTTTCTTGTTATTTTTGCCGATGTTGGTGACCCCAACAAACGTCAAAACTTGCTTACCGCTACCGTTTCGTTTCGGAGTAATGACTCTTTAAAACTCTAAATTAATTTAGATGGCTTTGAAACTACAAATGGGAGAGATATATGAAATGCAGCAATGGAGATATAATGACAAGATCTGTTTAAGATATTTTCAAAAAAAGGTAAAAGGTACCCCTTTATTGAGCACCCAGTATTTCTTTAAGAATTCTTTACATTTGTATTTTTTGTAAATTTTTTCATTCTCTTTCAATTTTTTTCCACTGTAAAATGTGTTATTAACCTCCACAAATATGTTAATATTAAAATAGAATATTTCTTTCCACACGTATTTTTAAAATCGAAGCATGAATCTAAAAGATATCGTATTTTCAATATTTACATTCATCAAGAAAAAACAACCTTACTAATTTTTTGGTTAGTACGTTTTTTGTTCCTGAGCTTTTGTAAACCACACTTTATACAAGCAACTTTGTATTCACGATAGAATTCTAGTGACTGAAGGGCAGGATCCTTGCCGCGGCCGAAAGCCGCCGTATATATAGCTTATTTGGCCTCCAAAATGTAGCTTATTTAAAAAAGAAATTATTTTCAAATAGAAAATAGTTTCCTCGTGAATTCCGGCATCGATTTTGATGAAAACACAAGTACAGAAAACTTGAGAGCCAAGCTTTCTTAATATTCATATATTGGTATGGACTCATTACACATTTTACAGAGAAAAAATTTTTGAATACCAAAAAAGTGCTTAAAATGTAATTATGAAATTTTCATGAAAAGAATAAGCTTTTCGAGAAAATATAAGATATAAACAACGTGTGACCAACGGTGCCCTCATCGTATGTTTCACTCAAACAGTTAACGAGATATTGTCGAGTATTTTCTATTTTTACGCAAACAATGTTAAATTTACGATAATATTCTACGTGCTGAAGGTTGTGATCTTTGCAGCGGTCAAAGGCCGCTATATATGATTATATTTATACAAACAATATTATATTTGCTATAGTATTCTACGTGCTGAGGATATATGGATATATTAATGAAAAACAAAAATCATTACCGAGATTTATGCAGGCTGAAGTTTACTGACCATTCTGAGGACCAGTGGAAAAAATTAGCATATATAATTTTTGAGTATGCAACACCCAACAGTTATAAAAGAATGTAAGATAAATCTTCAGTTCAGTTCAGTTCAGTTCAGTTCGATTCTGTTCTCTATTCTCTTTTGTTATTTTCGTAAAACAGATGTTCCGTTGTCAGAAAAAAAATAAACTTGAACACATCACATCCCACGTCTTTTTGACGTTTGTATTTGCTAATTTTATATGCTTTTCGAGATTTTCCGAAAACACACGAATTCCATAACATACGACTGCATGCGTTCAAGTGTCATACAGATCCCATCAAGAAACTAGTCGTTTCTTACAGAATTTGTAGTTTTTGCTCATATGACAAATTGAACGCAGGATGTGAACGCAGGATGTGAGTTTACAGAATAACCTGGTATATATTTGGCAGTGTTGCCGTGCGAAAATGCACGATCATGATCAGTGATATGTTCTGCTACGAAGGAATTGAATTACGTGTTATTTAGAGCTTGGAAATGAGTTTTCTCCTCAATTATTACATCGATTTCGATGAAGTAATATACGCAGCAAGCTTGGAAGCCTTCCTTTCTACATGTTGAAACTTCTTCGGTTTATACATTTCGGGATAAAAAATTAATAAACACGGAAAAAAAGCTAAAAATGGAAATGTTTTCTTGAAATATAGAAGCTTGTCGTGTTTAGTTACACAAATGAAGGGTTAATGCCGGCTTCATTTTTGTGGATCAGCTTTACAATTGTTGTTTTTCGTTTACGGGAGCTTAAAGGATTTGAGATTTCAAGGACCTATTCGTATATTTGTCCTATTTATATAGGACAACATAAGTTGCTGAAAAACGGCAATTTTGTGTAAAAGTAATCCTGTTCCCAACGTTTGAGCAGAGTACTGCTCTGATGTTGCTGTAATATACAAAATTATCAAAAAATTGAAGCTGTAAGCAGGTAGCAAAACTGTTCCAATCCTTGTTTTTATGTTTGTTATGATTAAGAGAGACGCATAGAAACAATAAAAAACGACGAAGAAATTACTGCGATTATGTGAATATAAGCTATTGTCCTAATTACACCTGAACATTTATATTCTATACTCACTCATTGGATGATAGATGGGTTTGTGTAAACCCATTAAGTAGGTTTTAATGAGAGCCGCTGATTCAAAGGGATTTTGCCAAGTGCAATTGAAGATATGCCAAGTGGTGGTGAATGTCGCCCATTGCTACATTTTGATAAATATAATTTTCATTTTATTATTTTGCCACCGTTGACTAAAATTGATCATCACCTGGGTTCTCTTTAAAATAGACATTTCGAATTGCTTTTCGAGCAGTTATACAACTTAGCTTATTCTTACCCATCAACCACGCGCAACGCAATATTAAACTCCTTTCCAACAAATATGTGTGACAAATGATCAAACTTACCAGCAGAGATAAAGAGATAGGCACCCCTTTTCCCAGGAAAAAATATGACAAATCAATGCCAAAATTTTACACGACCGAAAAACACGAAAGGGGTTCTTGCATATGAATGCGTAGTTCACCCTAGATGTCACGTATGACATTTTATGAAAATGATTTAAATAATGATGGATTTTTCATCTTATATTGGTTTTTAGAGTATTACAAAATAAAGTCAACCAATATATCTAAAATAATATCCTATAATAATAACGAATTTGATTGTTAGAATTGATATTAAAAAAGTTGATATTGAGATTGAAAAGTTGATTAAAAAGTTGATCCAATTCGAGAGAACGAATGGATCCAATAGTAACAGAAATATAAGAAAGTAAAATTGATATTTACCAAAAAATATGGATGGATAATAATCATATTCCTCAAAGCGTAAAATATAGCGATAACAGTGCTGTAGCTCGTTTCTGTAACTAGTTTTCCCCAAGCTTTTCGATACATTTCTTCGATTCTACGTCACTGTGACGTCATTTTCATTGATAATGTTTCTATAAAAAATGAATCGAAAATAGAATAATTGAATAACTTTTGACTGCTGTCAAAGTTTTTTACAGATATTCGTTCCAATTCCACTGTCGTAGGAATGGATCGAAAAGACCGTTTCTGTAAAAAAAACGAATCGTAAAGATTTGATTTGACTTTTCACTTTTCATTTGAATTTCGAAAACTGAACAACAAACGACAGAAATGAAAGATGAACAACAAACAAAGGCATAGGGAAGTTATGGCCGCTTTAGGCACCTATTAAAAAATATCTATGATGCATTAAAAAATAAATTAAAATAAATATATATACTTTTTTAATGTAAATGACTTTTCATTAATATTTATTATTATAATATGACCCTTTTTAAAGTAAGTAAAATGCAAATATTAAGGAATATTAGAATTTTATATTATTGCATTCATAATATCATGTTTGAAAATAGTTACGAGTTATTATTTCACGCGCTGTCCTTGCTTCGTTAAGTACTGATGTTTCATCGATATGTTCATTGGAAAAGCATTCAGTGCCTACTACTCCCTCAGGATTTGCTAAATTATACCTCTTTCTAAAATTATGCAGTGAACAGCAGGCATTTATAATTGAGCCGGCGAAAGCAGGGCCCATCATCAGTCCACGTTCATGTGACAGACAGCCGAAAACCTTTTTTAAAACTCCATTCAAACGCTCTACGCAATTTCTGGCCTTACTGTGGGCATCGTTAAATGTACCATGTCCAGCATTTTCTACAATACGATAAGGAGTCATTAGCCATGGTTGTAGAGGATAGCCAGAATCACCAATTAACCAACCGTCGGATCGGTATTCATTATACTCTCGGCGGAGAAATGTTTTTATCATGCTGCTTTCACAAATAAAGGCGTCGCGTGTACTGCCTCCATACCTAGCATTGCATCCTAATATTTCATATTCTAATGTTCCGTTTAATTTCTGGCGAGTGTGGAAATCGTATGTATTTATGCATTAATTTATTCTGAATTACTTTAGTAATTTGGCGAATTATGCGACAAATCATAGTTTTGCTCATTGGACACGAAAAGTCTTGGCCTATATCTCGCAGAAAACTGCCGGTCGCATAAAAATGTAGCACTGCACAAAGTCGCAACGAATTCGGAATAAACGTTCTCCTTATTCCCTTATATAAAAAAGGAGAGATCTCATTAAGCAAATGACTTGCTGCTTCCTTGGAAAGTCTGAAGAGCTCCACGAATCGGGATTCAGGAATTTGAAAAGGATCTGAAGAATCTCTTAACTGCCTTCGCCGGATTCTCAGCATATTACGTCTATTATGTTTAACTGCATATAAATAAAGCAATATTTCATCCATCCTTCTTCAAAATTCACAAAATTCCATCCTTCTTCAAAACGATATCATAAAATTGATTAAATTCGATGATTCTTAATTAATATTAAGATATTTTGTCAGACAAATCTTAAATTCGATAAACAGATACGAATTGAATACTATATGATAGAAAACCGGTTAAAGAATAATCATAAATTATAAAGTTGTAAAATACTCTCCTTCATCTAATGCAAATATTACAATTTTTTCTAGAAATAAATAAAAAGATAATTAGAATAAGTTGGATGGAGGAGGAAAATTACCATTTCTAAAATAAAAAAATTATCATCGCCATACTAAAAAGGGTTTCTTACAAATAAAAGTTTTCAAAATGGAAATTATCTTATTGATCTTAAAAATTTTGTTTTTTAAACTATAAAATTTATTTTTCAAGTTGATAGTTGTTTCATATTCTATTTGTTTCTTTTCGATTAATATGTCATTACCAAATCATAACAGCCTTCTTTTCGATTTGTTGTTACAGAAACAGTAAACATTTCATAAACGAAAACTTTCAATCGAATCGAAATGACGTCACGGGAATCGAAAAACTTTTCGATTCAGTTACAGAAACGAGCTACTGGAGAAGATAAAATGGAGGAAGGTTGTGCAATTGCGGATTCGGAACATCTTACCATCAAGCAGTTCGATTTTTTATTTTTATTTTTGTTGGCTTCTACCCTGATTACAACAACTACAAAATTGTTTGTCTATACCCTTTGGGGGCATGGATACATCCCTTCAAAGTTAGAAATATACCTATTGATATCTCCCAAATTGACCCAGCTATTGGCCCAGACTTGGTACCTATGGAAAACCAAGGATGTGCTTAATTATTTATGTAATATAACATTTTATCAAAATCCTTACAGTTTTGGAAATAATAGCAACTTTAAGTTTTACTACCTTGTTCTTCGTATTCAAAAACTTTTTCCACAAAAAAGCGTAATTCACCCGTACAGCAATATAAAAATCAGAAGGAGAATATTAATTGCAATCTTAGAGACTTTATTTTATCCAAATTGGTGCTGGATTTTTGGAGTCTTCTTATAAAGTGGTGCACAGTGTACACTTTTTCAAACCTGTACCAGTACTGCACCTGTAAAGTATTCATTTGAACAGAAAATTTTTTTTAAAAATCGCGTAATTTCTATTCAAATGAATATAGCTTGAACACACAGAAATTACTGTTTCTGCCGGCAGTGGCAGAAATGTCAAAATTTACATTGGCTCTTATGGGAAGTGAGAAAAAAATAATTTCTATCGGGCAGTAAATGCAGTTTCTGCCAGGTAATAGATTGAAAATTTCTAATTTTACTGCCGTCTGCTACCTTTGTTCTTCTTATTTTGTTTTTTGTTTACATTTTTTGACAATAATGAAATTGTTTGAACGAGAACAATTCTATTTTATATTAATTTATGCCAGGGAGAAATGTAAGTATTTAGTTAAAAATGTATGTTAATTATTCAAATATATATTTTCATATTTATCTATACGTATCGTTATATTTAGCATGGATGTCGGCGAACGCTGGATTGAGCTGGTGAGAAGCAATCGTTTACAAATCGTGAGAATTTTGTAAGGCATTTTGACATTTACTGCCATCTGTCCGAGAAGTCTATGTGTTCAATGCTGAAATGCTGTTACTGCCGGCAGAAACAGTAATTTCTATGTGTTCTAGCTGTAATAGTTTACAGGTACAGAACTGGTCCAGGTTTGGAAGAGTGTGTCACAGACCAGGTTTGGTCTGTGTGTGTCCTTACACCAATTTAAAAGAAGTTTTCTCCAAAAATCCGGCGCCGATTTGGATGAAATAAATTTTCTAAGATTGCTATTAATATTCTCTTTATTAGTTCTTATATTGTTGCATGGGTGGATTACGCATTTATTTCTAGAAACAAATTTGAATGCGAAAAAGGTAATACATAAAGTTGGTATTATTTCCAAAACTGTAAGGATATAGATAAAATGTTACATTACACAAATAATTAGGTATATCCTTAGCATTCCAACGGTACCAATAGTCTGAATATCTGCGTGAGTTTGGGAGCTATCGACAGTTATATTTCAAATTTTGAAGGGCTCTGGTCACGCCCAAAATGGGATAGACAAAAAATATTGTTGTTGTTGGTGTCAGCAGGAAATAAAAACACCAACGAAAATAATTTGAAAAAAATCTAAGCGAATTGCTTGATGGTGAGATATACCGCAGATACATATAAAACTTTTGAAAGGCATATATATATATATATATATATATATATATATATATATATATATATATATATATATATATATATATATATATATATATATATATATATATATATATATATATATATATATATATATATATATATATATATATATATATATATATATATATATATATATATATATATATATATATATATATATATATATATATATATATATATATATATATATATATATATATATATATATATATATATATATATATATATATATATATATATATATATATATATATATATATATATATATATATATATATATATATATATATATATATATATATATATATATATATATATATATATATATATATATATATATATATATATATATATATATATATATATATATATATATATATATATATATATATATATATATATATATATATATATATATATATATATATATATATATATATATATATATATATATATATATATATATATATATATATATATATATATATATATATATATATATATATATATATATATATATATATATATATATATATATATATATATATATATATATATATATATATATATATATATATATATATATATATATATATATATATATATATATATATATATAATATATATATATATATAGATATATATATTTATATATATATATATATATAATATATATATATATATATATATATATATATATATATATATATATATATATATATATATATATATATATATATATATATATATATATATATATATATATATATATATATATATATATATATATATATATATATATATATATATATATATATATATATATATATATATATATATATATATATATATATATATATATATATATATATATATATATATATATATATATATATATATATATATATATATATATATATATATATATATATATATATATATATATATATATATATATATATATATATATATATATATATATATATATATATATATATATATATATATATATATATATATATATATATATATATATATATATATATATATATATATATATATATATATATATATATATATATATATATATATATATATATATATATATATATATATATATATATATATATATATATATATATATATATATATATATATATATATATATATATATATATATATATATATATATATATATATATATATATATATATATATATATATATATATATATATATATATATATATATATATATATATATATATATATATATATATATATATATATATATATATATATATATATATATATTGATACGGAAAATGGTAGAACGCACCCGAACGTTCTACCCTTCACGTTAAAGCGAAACTGACACATGTGTCATTTCACGATAATCATCATTCACACTACACAAACATTACACATGTTTGACATGACTCATACGTTTCACAATAACCACACCATACAACACAGCCACACTAAGAAATGTCAAGCACATTCCAGACCCTTCCTTTATCGCTAGAGCTGGGTATAAATACGACGGCTGCTGACAGCTGTCAATCAATTCGTGTCTGAGTACTGAGGTGAACACATCACGCAAGTGCAAGTTACAAAGTGAAAGTACAGAATTGTAAAGTAAATAGTTGCGAGTAAAAGTGGTTAAATAAAGCTGACAAATAAATTTAGATTAAACACAACAGCTAAATAAAGTGTTGTATTGGATTATTCACAATCCAGTGATCGAACCTGAAATATTCAGAGTAGAATTTTAAACTAACGTAACAAATGGTGTCAGAAGTGGGATTGCTGAATAATCCTGTACCATGGTGAGATTTGCAGAATTAAAAATTTCTCAACTAAGAGAAGAGCTGGAAGCTCGTGGACAGCCTGTGACAGGTAACAAGGCGGAGCTGCAAGTGAGACTGCGTGCATCGTTGGAAAAATATGGCATCGATGTAGATGGCTATGAATTCGGTTACGATGATGCCGGAGCGTCATCAAAGGTTGAAGAACAACTGCCAGAACCACAGCAAGCTCAAGGTTTCGATATAAACATGCTCCTTGCGGCAATGACGCAGGGGCTGGCAAAGAACACACAACAATTAAGCCATCGCATGGAGGAGCAACTGAAGAATAACAGCACACAATTGCAGCAGCAGCTGGCAAATAATACTTCAGAGCTGCAAAGCCAACTGTCACGGATAGAGGGTAACTCTGCTCAGCTGCAAGCAAGACAGGATAAAATGGAAGAGCAACTACAACAGCTGGAGACAAAAGTGTTGCGTCTTGACAGAGAAATGGCATCCAGCGGGCCAGTCACAACAGTCAGTTCAACGAAGTTGAAGGCTCCAACCTTTCATGGAACCATACCGTTGAAAATCTTCAAAATGCAGTTCGAAACCACTGCACAAGCCAATCATTGGAGTATGGCCGATAAAGTGGCAGCCTTAGTGGTATCTATCAAAGGATCTGCTACAGAAGTTCTACAAACTGTTTCTGATGATGAAAAGGGAAACTATGATGCAATAATGGCTGCCCTCGAACGTCGATATAGCAGTGACCACAAGAGGAAAGTTTTCCTTATGGAATTGCTGAACAGATATCAGAAAGCGAGCGAGTCGCTGCAAGAATATGCAACTGATATAGAGCGCCTTGCTCATTTAGCATATGCAGATTCGCCGGCAGAAGTCATAGAAACGTTTAAGATCGAAGCATTCGTCCGAGGAATAAGAGATGTGGACACTAAACGCGCAGCAAACATCGATACAAAGAAAACGTTTGCTGAAACAGTATCGTATGCCCTGGCGCAAGAAACAGCGAGTCTCATCAGTAAACCAACACATAGCGTTCACATAGTAGAGCTTGACCAAAACCAAAACATGGAAAAATTAATTCAGACGATGATTGCAGAATTCCGCAAAGCTTCCGGAAGTAAATGTTACAATTGTGGTAAGGCAGGTCATTTTGCAAGAGAGTGCAAATCATCTCGCAAAGTTGGAAGCGGAAGACAGATAGGCGGCGGAAATGGAAGTGGCGCTGCAAAACAAGACAAACCGTTAAACTAAAACGGGCCAGCCGTAAGGGGCGTAAGCTGGTCCCGCCTACCGATTGCCCCACTGTATCCGTTTCACAAATACATCGAAACAACAACAGCCTTACGGTAAACGGAACTGTGAATGGACAAATACTCGTTTTAACAATGGATACAGGCGCAACACATTCCATTATTAGGTCAGATCTTGCGGGAAATGACATAGAGCCATTGATTGGTTACAAATTGCATACGGCTACAGGAGAGGAGGCAAGAATTCATGGTAAAATGGAGTGTACCGTACAATTGGGAACACTTGAAGTGCGACATACCTTATTAGTGGCTTCAATAGTGGACGAAGTAATCATCGGTGTCGACTTCATGCTAGCCCACGGAATTACTCTTAATTTGAAAGAAAAATTGCTGACATACCAGAATATGGAAATACCATTGAATGCTGGCTATCAACACCTTCAAATAAGAAATGTGAGTATAAGTCGTCAACAGCAGATTCCAGCCAAATCCGAAGCAATTTTATGGGCACGTGTGGATGGGGATTGTGGAAATGGCAATCTATGGGTAGTAGAAAGGGCAGAAACATCATCGGATATAGTCGTTGGACGAACGCTAGTAAAAATGAACAATAATGGGTGCATTCCAATACGTGCGGTAAATGGACTCACAAGACCAATCACTCTCCAGCCAGGAGTGGTAATAGGAAAATGCCAAGCAGTGGAAGCTGTAGTCAATTGCGAAAACATTCCTCAGACGTCCAAAAACAATGTTTATGAAGAAAGAAGAAAAATCGCCAACACCATGAACAACTGGTTGAATGAGTTGAATGGTTCAGAAAGACGAAAAGCAAAGCTCCTATTGGAAAAATATAGGTCCATATTTGCCAGTGACGACAACAAATTTGGAAGGACTGCTGTGGTACAACACCGAATAGACACAGGCGATGCAAGATCAATTCGCCAAGCTCCACGAAAAGTTCCACTGGCAAAACGAGAAGAGGCAGCCCGGATAATAAAAGAGATGCACCGGGATGAAGTAATTGAACCATCGACAAGTCCATGGAGCTCACCAGTCGTGTTGGTTAAAAAGAAAGATGTACACGATTAGATGTACACGATGTACAGAAGTACACGATTTTGCGTGGATTATCGAAAGCTGAACGACGTCACCAAAAAGGACAGTTACCCGCTGCCGTGAATAGATGACACGTTGGACACATTATCTGGTGCGAAATGGTTTTCGACATTGGATCTGCAAAGCGGATACTGGCAAGTAGAAATTGAGAAAACTGATCGTGAGAAAACTGCCTTCAGCATTGGAGATGGACTGTGGCAATTTTCGGTAATGCCATTTGGGTTGTGCAATGCGCCAGCAACTTTTGAGCGATTGATGGAACACGTTTTAAAAGGACTTCATTGGAAGACGTGTCTGGTGTATCTCGATGACATCATTGTCATGGGTAAGAATTTCGAGGATCACCCTAAAAATCTGGAAGAGGATCACCTTAAAAATCTGGTCTTTAGACGAATTTCATCTGCCACTCTACGGTTAAACCCGAAGAAATGCGCCCTATTTAAAAGAGAAGTGAAATATCTGGGCCACAAAATTACTACAGAAGGAATTCACACGGATGAAGACAAAATAAAGTCAATAAAAGAATGGCCTCGTCCTAGAAATGTCCATGAAGTTCGTAGTTTCCTAGGCCTGTGCACTTATTATCGACGCTTTGTACCTGGATTTGCCAATATCGCCCGCAGCTTGCATAACCTCACAAAGAAGAATTGCAAATTTGAATGGAAAAAAGAAGAAGAAAATGCTTTCCAGCAATTAAAAGAATTGCTTTGCACAGCACTAATGTTGGCGGTGTTGGTTAAAAAGAAAGATATACACGATTAGATGTACACGATGTACAGAAGTACACGATTTTGCGTGGATTATCGAAAGCTGAACGACGTCACCAAAAAGGACAGTTAC
Organism: Physocephala rufipes; assembly: GCA_963966595.1. Classification (NCBI taxonomy): domain Eukaryota; kingdom Metazoa; phylum Arthropoda; class Insecta; order Diptera; family Conopidae; genus Physocephala; species Physocephala rufipes. The sequence goes on along the minus strand of OZ016502.1, from coordinate 14,182,209 downwards.
CCGCTGCCGTGAATAGATGACACGTTGGACACATTATCTGGTGCGAAATGGTTTTCGACATTGGATCTGCAAAGCGGATACTGGCAAGTAGAAATTGAGAAAACTGATCGTGAGAAAACTGCCTTCAGCATTGGAGATGGACTGTGGCAATTTTCGGTAATGCCATTTGGGTTGTGCAATGCGCCAGCAACTTTTGAGCGATTGATGGAACACGTTTTAAAAGGACTTCATTGGAAGACGTGTCTGGTGTACCTCGATGACATCATTGTCATGGGTAAGAATTTCGAGGATCACCCTAAAAATCTGGAAGAGGATCACCTTAAAAATCTGGTCTTTAGTCGAATTTCATCTGCCACTCTACGGTTAAACCCGAAGAAGTGCGCCCTATTTAAAAGAGAAGTGAAATATCTGGGCCACAAAATTACTACAGAAGGAATTCACACGGATGAAGACAAAATAAAGTCAATAAAAGAATGGCCTCGTCCTAGAAATGTCCATGAAGTTCGTAGTTTCCTAGGCCTGTGCACTTATTATCGACGCTTTGTACCTGGATTTGCCAATATCGCCCGCAGCTTGCATAACCTCACAAAGAAGAATTGCAAATTTGAATGGAAAAAAGAAGAAGAAAATGCTTTCCAGCAATTAAAAGAATTGCTTTGCACAGCACTAATGTTGGCGTATCCAGTTCCTGGCGAAAAATTCATCTTGGACACAGATGCTAGCGCTTACGGAATAGGAGGTGTACTATCACAAATAGTTAATGGTCAAGAAAAAGTAATTGGGTATTACAGTCGAGTACTTGGAAAACCAGAAAGGAACTATTGTGTGACCAGACGAGAGCTATTAGCAGTGGTGGAATGCGTCAAACATTTCCACAAGTACCTGTATGGGCAGAATTTTCTACTGAGAACAGATCACGCAGCGCTCAGGTGGCTTTTACAATTTAAAAATCCAGAAGGACAGATTGCGCGCTGGATAGAAAGACTGCAAAACTACGACTTCGAAATACAACACCGGAAAGGAGGGTTGCATGGCAACGCTGACGCGCTATCTCGCCGACCATGTCCATTGGAATGCAAACATTGTTGCAAGGCAGAAAGATGTGAAGGCGTAGTTGACGTCCGACTAACCAACCTGCCAACTGAAAGACAATGATTTAACCAGGGTCATGAGCGCTATCGAAATGAACCAAAGACCAACTAAAGAAGAAATGGCTTCAGGAAGCCCATTAGAAAAGGCATATTGGATGCAGTGGAATAGCTTAAAGCTGATAAATGGAGTACTGCATCGTACATGGGAAAGCAAGGATGGAAAATACACGCGCAATTTGATCGTCGTGCCTAAGTCCAGAATAGCAGATGTATTGATGGAAGTTCATAACGGGGCAAGCGGAGGGCATCTCAGTGTCACAAAGACACTAGAAAAGATAAAACAGCGGTTTTATTGGGCAAATTGCCAGGAATCAGTCGCAGAATGGATCAAAAGCTGTAAACAATGCGCGACTGCTAAGGGACCGAAGTTTAGAAGTAAAGGCAAATTCCACCAGTACAATGCAGGAGCACCTTTCGAACGCGTAGCAATGGATGTAGCTGGACCATTTCCGACTAGTGACTCCGGAAATAAATATGTGTTGGTAGTTATGGACTACTTCAGTAAGTGGCCTGAGGTGTACCCCTTACCAAACCAAGAAGCAAAGACTGTGGCAGAAACCTTTGTGCAGAATTGGGTTACAAAATTTGGCGTACCAATCGAGTTGCACTCCGATCAGGGACGAAATTTTGAGTCTGCCATATTTCAGGAAATGTGCTCATTGCTTGGAATCAAGAAAACTCGAACAACTGCCTTACACCCACAATCAGACGGAATGGTAGAGAGGTTCAACCGTACGCTAGAGGAACATTTACGCAAGGTAGTGGACAAATGTCAGCGCAATTGGGATAAGCACATTCAAATGTTTTTAATGGCTTATCAGTCAGCAGTCCATGAAACCACATCACATTCACCAGCACGAGTTATTTTTGGAACAGACTTGAGATTACCATCAGACCTGAAATTTGGCAAATGCACGAACCTTGCTGAAAAGGGTAATCCCTATTGGGAAATGCTGCAATCGGATATGGACGAAATACACCAGCAAGTAAGGGAGCACGTGCAACTGATGAGTAATAAAATTAAGGACCGTTACGATCGAGCTATGAACTCGGAAGGATTCCAGGAAGGTGAATTGGTTATGTTGTACAATCCACAAAGAAAAAAGGGTATGTCGCCAAAGCTACAGACGTCATGGGAAGGTCCCTATAAAATTATAAAACAGCTGAACGATGTTGTATATCGAATACAAAACCTATCACAAAGGAAGGGTAAACTAAAAGTTGTCCATTTGGAAAGATTAGCCCCATATCAACAATGCAATACGATGTCTGATCGGGACGATCAGACTTAAGCGGAGGGCAGCGATACGGAGAATGGTAGAACGCACCCGAACGTTCTACCCTTCACGTTAAAGCGAAACTGACACATGTGTCATTTCACGATAATCATCATTCACACTACACAAACATTACACATGTTTGACATGACTCATACGTTTCACAATAACCACACCATACAACACAGCCACACTAAGAAATGTCAAGCACATTCCAGACCCTTCCTTTATCGCTAGAGCTGGGTATAAATACGACGGCTGCTGACAGCTGTCAATCAATTCGTGTCTGAGTACTGAGGTGAACACATCACGCAAGTGCAAGTTACAAAGTGAAAGTACAGAATTGTAAAGTAAATAGTTGCGAGTAAAAGTGGTTAAATAAAGCTGACAAATAAATTTAGATTAAACACAACAGCTAAATAAAGTGTTGTATTGGATTATTCACAATCCAGTGATCGAACCTGAAATATTCAGAGTAGAATTTTAAACTAACGTAACAAATGGTGTCAGAAGTGGGATTGCTGAATAATCCTGTACCATGGTGAGATTTGCAGAATTAAAAATTTCTCAACTAAGAGAAGAGCTGGAAGCTCGTGGACAGCCTGTGACAGGTAACAAGGCGGAGCTGCAAGTGAGACTGCGTGCATCGTTGGAAAAATATGGCATCGATGTAGATGGCTATGAATTCGGTTACGATGATGCCGGAGCGTCATCAAAGGTTGAAGAACAACTGCCAGAACCACAGCAAGCTCAAGGTTTCGATATAAACATGCTCCTTGCGGCAATGACGCAGGGGCTGGCAAAGAACACACAACAATTAAGCCATCGCATGGAGGAGCAACTGAAGAATAACAGCACACAATTGCAGCAGCAGCTGGCAAATAATACTTCAGAGCTGCAAAGCCAACTGTCACGGATAGAGGGTAACTCTGCTCAGCTGCAAGCAAGACAGGATAAAATGGAAGAGCAACTACAACAGCTGGAGACAAAAGTGTTGCGTCTTGACAGAGAAATGGCATCCAGCGGGCCAGTCACAACAGTCAGTTCAACGAAGTTGAAGGCTCCAACCTTTCATGGAACCATACCGTTGAAAATCTTCAAAATGCAGTTCGAAACCACTGCACAAGCCAATCATTGGAGTATGGCCGATAAAGTGGCAGCCTTAGTGGTATCTATCAAAGGATCTGCTACAGAAGTTCTACAAACTGTTTCTGATGATGAAAAGGGAAACTATGATGCAATAATGGCTGCCCTCGAACGTCGATATAGCAGTGACCACAAGAGGAAAGTTTTCCTTATGGAATTGCTGAACAGATATCAGAAAGCGAGCGAGTCGCTGCAAGAATATGCAACTGATATAGAGCGCCTTGCTCATTTAGCATATGCAGATTCGCCGGCAGAAGTCATAGAAACGTTTAAGATCGAAGCATTCGTCCGAGGAATAAGAGATGTGGACACTAAACGCGCAGCAAACATCGATACAAAGAAAACGTTTGCTGAAACAGTATCGTATGCCCTGGCGCAAGAAACAGCGAGTCTCATCAGTAAACCAACACATAGCGTTCACATAGTAGAGCTTGACCAAAACCAAAACATGGAAAAATTAATTCAGACGATGATTGCAGAATTCCGCAAAGCTTCCGGAAGTAAATGTTACAATTGTGGTAAGGCAGGTCATTTTGCAAGAGAGTGCAAATCATCTCGCAAAGTTGGAAGCGGAAGACAGATAGGCGGCGGAAATGGAAGTGGCGCTGCAAAACAAGACAAACCGTTAAACTAAAACGGGCCAGCCGTAAGGGGCGTAAGCTGGTCCCGCCTACCGATTGCCCCACTGTATCCGTTTCACAAATACATCGAAACAACAACAGCCTTACGGTAAACGGAACTGTGAATGGACAAATACTCGTTTTAACAATGGATACAGGCGCAACACATTCCATTATTAGGTCAGATCTTGCGGGAAATGACATAGAGCCATTGATTGGTTACAAATTGCATACGGCTACAGGAGAGGAGGCAAGAATTCATGGTAAAATGGAGTGTACCGTACAATTGGGAACACTTGAAGTGCGACATACCTTATTAGTGGCTTCAATAGTGGACGAAGTAATCATCGGTGTCGACTTCATGCTAGCCCACGGAATTACTCTTAATTTGAAAGAAAAATTGCTGACATACCAGAATATGGAAATACCATTGAATGCTGGCTATCAACACCTTCAAATAAGAAATGTGAGTATAAGTCGTCAACAGCAGATTCCAGCCAAATCCGAAGCAATTTTATGGGCACGTGTGGATGGGGATTGTGGAAATGGCAATCTATGGGTAGTAGAAAGGGCAGAAACATCATCGGATATAGTCGTTGGACGAACGCTAGTAAAAATGAACAATAATGGGTGCATTCCAATACGTGCGGTAAATGGACTCACAAGACCAATCACTCTCCAGCCAGGAGTGGTAATAGGAAAATGCCAAGCAGTGGAAGCTGTAGTCAATTGCGAAAACATTCCTCAGACGTCCAAAAACAATGTTTATGAAGAAAGAAGAAAAATCGTCAACACCATGAACAACTGGTTGAATGAGTTGAATGGTTCAGAAAGACGAAAAGCAAAGCTCCTATTGGAAAAATATAGGTCCATATTTGCCAGTGACGACAACAAATTTGGAAGGATTGCTGTGGTACAACACCGAATAGACACAGGCGATGCAAGATCAATTCGCCAAGCTCCACGAAAAGTTCCACTGGCAAAACGAGAAGAGGCAGCCCGGATAATAAAAGAGATGCACCGGGATGAAGTAATTGAACCATCGACAAGTCCATGGAGCTCACCAGTCGTGTTGGTTAAAAAGAAAGATGTACACGATTAGATGTACACGATGTACAGAAGTACACGATTTTGCGTGGATTATCGAAAGCTGAACGACGTCACCAAAAAGGACAGTTACCCGCTGCCGTGAATAGATGACACGTTGGACACATTATCTGGTGCGAAATGGTTTTCGACATTGGATCTGCAAAGCGGATACTGGCAAGTAGAAATTGAGAAAACTGATCGTGAGAAAACTGCCTTCAGCATTGGAGATGGACTGTGGCAATTTTCGGTAATGCCATTTGGGTTGTGCAATGCGCCAGCAACTTTTGAGCGATTGATGGAACACGTTTTAAAAGGACTTCATTGGAAGACGTGTCTGGTGTATCTCGATGACATCATTGTCATGGGTAAGAATTTCGAGGATCACCCTAAAAATCTGGAAGAGGATCACCTTAAAAAGCTGGTCTTTAGACGAATTTCATCTGCCACTCTACGGTTAAACCCGAAGAAATGCGCCCTATTTAAAAGAGAAGTGAAATATCTGGGCCACAAAATTACTACAGAAGGAATTCACACGGATGAAGACAAAATAAAGTCAATAAAAGAATGGCCTCGTCCTAGAAATGTCCATGAAGTTCGTAGTTTCCTAGGCCTGTGCACTTATTATCGACGCTTTGTACCTGGATTTGCCAATATCGCCCGCAGCTTGCATAACCTCACAAAGAAGAATTGCAAATTTGAATGGAAAAAAGAAGAAGAAAATGCTTTCCAGCAATTAAAAGAATTGCTTTGCACAGCACTAATGTTGGCGGTGTTGGTTAAAAAGAAAGATATACACGATTAGATGTACACGATGTACAGAAGTACACGATTTTGCGTGGATTATCGAAAGCTGAACGACGTCACCAAAAAGGACAGTTACCCGCTGCCGTGAATAGATGACACGTTGGACACATTATCTGGTGCGAAATGGTTTTCGACATTGGATCTGCAAAGCGGATACTGGCAAGTAGAAATTGAGAAAACTGATCGTGAGAAAACTGCCTTCAGCATTGGAGATGGACTGTGGCAATTTTCGGTAATGCCATTTGGGTTGTGCAATGCGCCAGCAACTTTTGAGCGATTGATGGAACACGTTTTAAAAGGACTTCATTGGAAGACGTGTCTGGTGTACCTCGATGACATCATTGTCATGGGTAAGAATTTCGAGGATCACCCTAAAAATCTGGAAGAGGATCACCTTAAAAATCTGGTCTTTAGTCGAATTTCATCTGCCACTCTACGGTTAAACCCGAAGAAATGCGCCCTATTTAAAAGAGAAGTGAAATATCTGGGCCACAAAATTACTACAGAAGGAATTCACACGGATGAAGACAAAATAAAGTCAATAAAAGAATGGCCTCGTCCTAGAAATGTCCATGAAGTTCGTAGTTTCCTAGGCCTGTGCACTTATTATCGACGCTTTGTACCTGGATTTGCCAATATCGCCCGCAGCTTGCATAACCTCACAAAGAAGAATTGCAAATTTGAATGGAAAAAAGAAGAAGAAAATGCTTTCCAGCAATTAAAAGAATTGCTTTGCACAGCACTAATGTTGGCGTATCCAGTTCCTGGCGAAAAATTCATCTTGGACACAGATGCTAGCGCTTACGGAATAGGAGGTGTACTATCACAAATAGTTAATGGTCAAGAAAAAGTAATTGGGTATTACAGTCGAGTACTTGGAAAACCAGAAAGGAACTATTGTGTGACCAGACGAGAGCTATTAGCAGTGGTGGAATGCGTCAAACATTTCCACAAATACCTGTATGGGCAGAATTTTCTACTGAGAACAGATCACGCAGCGCTCAGGTGGCTTTTACAATTTAAAAATCCAGAAGGACAGATTGCGCGCTGGATAGAAAGACTGCAAAACTACGACTTCGAAATACAACACCGGAAAGGAGGGTTGCATGGCAACGCTGACGCGCTATCTCGCCGACCATGTCCATTGGAATGCAAACATTGTTGCAAGGCAGAAAGATGTGAAGGCGTAGTTGACGTCCGACTAACCAACCTGCCAACTGAAAGACAATGATTTAACCAGGGTCATGAGCGCTATCGAAATGAACCAAAGACCAACTAAAGAAGAAATGGCTTCAGGAAGCCCATTAGAAAAGGCATATTGGATGCAGTGGAATAGCTTAAAGCTGATAAATGGAGTACTGCATCGTACATGGGAAAGCAAGGATGGAAAATACACGCGCAATTTGATCGTCGTGCCTAAGTCCAGAATAGCAGATGTATTGATGGAAGTTCATAACGGGGCAAGCGGAGGGCATCTCAGTGTCACAAAGACACTAGAAAAGATAAAACAGCGGTTTTATTGGGCAAATTGCCAGGAATCAGTCGCAGAATGGATCAAAAGCTGTAAACAATGCGCGACTGCTAAGGGACCGAAGTTTAGAAGTAAAGGCAAATTCCACCAGTACAATGCAGGAGCACCTTTCGAACGCGTAGCAATGGATGTAGCTGGACCATTTCCGACTAGTGACTCCGGAAATAAATATGTGTTGGTAGTTATGGACTACTTCAGTAAGTGGCCTGAGGTGTACCCCTTACCAAACCAAGAAGCAAAGACTGTGGCAGAAACCTTTGTGCAGAATTGGGTTACAAAATTTGGCGTACCAATCGAGTTGCACTCCGATCAGGGACGAAATTTTGAGTCTGCCATATTTCAGGAAATGTGCTCATTGCTTGGAATCAAGAAAACTCGAACAACTGCCTTACACCCACAATCAGACGGAATGGTAGAGAGGTTCAACCGTACGCTAGAGGAACATTTACGCAAGGTAGTGGACAAATGTCAGCGCAATTGGGATAAGCACATTCAAATGTTTTTAATGGCTTATCAGTCAGCAGTCCATGAAACCACATCACATTCACCAGCACGAGTTATTTTTGGAACAGACTTGAGATTACCATCAGACCTGAAATTTGGCAAATGCACGAACCTTGCTGAAAAGGGTAATCCCTATTGGGAAATGCTGCAATCGGATATGGACGAAATACACCAGCAAGTAAGGGAGCACGTGCAACTGATGAGTAATAAAATTAAGGACCGTTACGATCGAGCTATGAACTCGGAAGGATTCCAGGAAGGTGAATTGGTTATGTTGTACAATCCACAAAGAAAAAAGGGTATGTCGCCAAAGCTACAGACGTCATGGGAAGGTCCCTATAAAATTATAAAACAGCTGAACGATGTTGTATATCGAATACAAAACCTATCACAAAGGAAGGGTAAACTAAAAGTTGTCCATTTGGAAAGATTAGCCCCATATCAACAATGCAATACGATGTCTGATCGGGACGATCAGACTTAAGCGGAGGGCAGCGATACGGAGAATGGTAGAACGCACCCGAACGTTCTACCCTTCACGTTAAAGCGAAACTGACACATGTGTCATTTCACGATAATCATCATTCACACTACACATGTTTGACATGACTCATACGTTTCACAATAACCACACCATACAACACAGCCACACTAAGAAATGTCAAGCACATTCCAGACCCTTCCTTTATCGCTAGAGCTGGGTATAAATACGACGGCTGCTGACAGCTGTCAATCAATTCGTGTCTGAGTACTGAGGTGAACACATCACGCAAGTGCAAGTTACAAAGTGAAAGTACAGAATTGTAAAGTAAATAGTTGCGAGTAAAAGTGGTTAAATAAAGCTGACAAATAAATTTAGATTAAACACAACAGCTAAATAATATGTTGTATTGGATTATTCACAATCCAGTGATCGAACCTGAAATATTCAGAGTAGAATTTTAAACTAACGTAACAAATGGTGTCAGAAGTGGGATTGCTGAATAATCCTGTACCATGGTGAGATTTGCAGAATTAAAAATTTCTCAACTAAGAGAAGAGCTGGAAGCTCGTGGACAGCCTGTGACAGGTAACAAGGCGGAGCTGCAAGTGAGACTGCGTGCATCGTTGGAAAAATATGGCATCGATGTAGATGGCTATGAATTCGGTTACGATGATGCCGGAGCGTCATCAAAGGTTGAAGAACAACTGCCAGAACCACAGCAAGCTCAAGGTTTCGATATAAACATGCTCCTTGCGGCAATGACGCAGGGGCTGGCAAAGAACACACAACAATTAAGCCATCGCATGGAGGAGCAACTGAAGAATAACAGCACACAATTGCAGCAGCAGCTGGCAAATAATACTTCAGAGCTGCAAAGCCAACTGTCACGGATAGAGGGTAACTCTGCTCAGCTGCAAGCAAGACAGGATAAAATGGAAGAGCAACTACAACAGCTGGAGACAAAAGTGTTGCGTCTTGACAGAGAAATGGCATCCAGCGGGCCAGTCACAACAGTCAGTTCAACGAAGTTGAAGGCTCCAACCTTTCATGGAACCATACCGTTGAAAATCTTCAAAATGCAGTTCGAAACCACTGCACAAGCCAATCATTGGAGTATGGCCGATAAAGTGGCAGCCTTAGTGGTATCTATCAAAGGATCTGCTACAGAAGTTCTACAAACTGTTTCTGATGATGAAAAGGGAAACTATGATGCAATAATGGCTGCCCTCGAACGTCGATATAGCAGTGACCACAAGAGGAAAGTTTTCCTTATGGAATTGCTGAACAGATATCAGAAAGCGAGCGAGTCGCTGCAAGAATATGCAACTGATATAGAGCGCCTTGCTCATTTAGCATATGCAGATTCGCCGGCAGAAGTCATAGAAACGTTTAAGATCGAAGCATTCGTCCGAGGAATAAGAGATGTGGACACTAAACGCGCAGCAAACATCGATACAAAGAAAACGTTTGCTGAAACAGTATCGTATGCCCTGGCGCAAGAAACAGCGAGTCTCATCAGTAAACCAACACATAGCGTTCACATAGTAGAGCTTGACCAAAACCAAAACATGGAAAAATTAATTCAGACGATGATTGCAGAATTCCGCAAAGCTTCCGGAAGTAAATGTTACAATTGTGGTAAGGCAGGTCATTTTGCAAGAGAGTGCAAATCATCTCGCAAAGTTGGAAGCGGAAGACAGATAGGCGGCGGAAATGGAAGTGGCGCTGCAAAACAAGACAAACCGTTAAACTAAAACGGGCCAGCCGTAAGGGGCGTAAGCTGGTCCCGCCTACCGATTGCCCCACTGTATCCGTTTCACAAATACATCGAAACAACAACAGCCTTACGGTAAACGGAACTGTGAATGGACAAATACTCGTTTTAACAATGGATACAGGCGCAACACATTCCATTATTAGGTCAGATCTTGCGGGAAATGACATAGAGCCATTGATTGGTTACAAATTGCATACGGCTACAGGAGAGGAGGCAAGAATTCATGGTAAAATGGAGTGTACCGTACAATTGGGAACACTTGAAGTGCGACATACCTTATTAGTGGCTTCAATAGTGGACGAAGTAATCATCGGTGTCGACTTCATGCTAGCCCACGGAATTACTCTTAATTTGAAAGAAAAATTGCTGACATACCAGAATATGGAAATACCATTGAATGCTGGCTATCAACACCTTCAAATAAGAAATGTGAGTATAAGTCGTCAACAGCAGATTCCAGCCAAATCCGAAGCAATTTTATGGGCACGTGTGGATGGGGATTGTGGAAATGGCAATCTATGGGTAGTAGAAAGGGCAGAAACATCATCGGATATAGTCGTTGGACGAACGCTAGTAAAAATGAACAATAATGGGTGCATTCCAATACGTGCGGTAAATGGACTCACAAGACCAATCACTCTCCAGCCAGGAGTGGTAATAGGAAAATGCCAAGCAGTGGAAGCTGTAGTCAATTGCGAAAACATTCCTCAGACGTCCAAAAACAATGTTTATGAAGAAAGAAGAAAAATCGCCAACACCATGAACAACTGGTTGAATGAGTTGAATGGTTCAGAAAGACGAAAAGCAAAGCTCCTATTGGAAAAATATAGGTCCATATTTGCCAGTGACGACAACAAATTTGGAAGGACTGCTGTGGTACAACACCGAATAGACACAGGCGATGCAAGATCAATTCGCCAAGCTCCACGAAAAGTTCCACTGGCAAAACGAGAAGAGGCAGCCCGGATAATAAAAGAGATGCACCGGGATGAAGTAATTGAACCATCGACAAGTCCATGGAGCTCACCAGTCGTGTTGGTTAAAAAGAAAGATGTACACGATTAGATGTACACGATGTACAGAAGTACACGATTTTGCGTGGATTATCGAAAGCTGAACGACGTCACCAAAAAGGACAGTTACCCGCTGCCGTGAATAGATGACACGTTGGACACATTATCTGGTGCGAAATGGTTTTCGACATTGGATCTGCAAAGCGGATACTGGCAAGTAGAAATTGAGAAAACTGATCGTGAGAAAACTGCCTTCAGCATTGGAGATGGACTGTGGCAATTTTCGGTAATGCCATTTGGGTTGTGCAATGCGCCAGCAACTTTTGAGCGATTGATGGAACACGTTTTAAAAGGACTTCATTGGAAGACGTGTCTGGTGTATCTCGATGACATCATTGTCATGGGTAAGAATTTCGAGGATCACCCTAAAAATCTGGAAGAGGATCACCTTAAAAATCTGGTCTTTAGACGAATTTCATCTGCCACTCTACGGTTAAACCCGAAGAAATGCGCCCTATTTAAAAGAGAAGTAAAATATCTGGGCCACAAAATTACTACAGAAGGAATTCACACGGATGAAGACAAAATAAAGTCAATAAAAGAATGGCCTCGTCCTGGAAATGTCCATGAAGTTCGTAGTTTCCTAGGCCTGTGCACTTATTATCGACGCTTTGTACCTGGATTTGCCAATATCGCCCGCAGCTTGCATAACTTCACAAAGAAGAATTGCAAATTTGAATGGAAAAAAGAAGAAGAAAATGCTTTCCAGCAATTAAAAGAATTGCTTTGCACAGCACTAATGTTGGCGGTGTTGGTTAAAAAGAAAGATGTACACGATTAGATGTACACGATGTACAGAAGTACACGATTTTGCGTGGATTATCGAAAGCTGAACGACGTCACCAAAAAGGACAGTTACCCGCTGCCGTGAATAGATGACACGTTGGACACATTATCTGGTGCGAAATGGTTTTCGACATTGGATCTGCAAAGCGGATACTGGCAAGTAGAAATTGAGAAAACTGATCGTGAGAAAACTGCCTTCAGCATTGGAGATGGACTGTGGCAATTTTCGGTAATGCCATTTGGGTTGTGCAATGCGCCAGCAACTTTTGAGCGATTGATGGAACACGTTTTAAAAGGACTTCATTGGAAGACGTGTCTGGTGTACCTCGATGACATCATTGTCATGGGTAAGAATTTCGAGGATCACCCTAAAAATCTGGAAGAGGATCACCTTAAAAATCTAGTCTTTAGTCGAATTTCATCTGCCACTCTACGGTTAAACCCGAAGAAATGCGCCCTATTTAAAAGAGAAGTGAAATATCTGGGCCACAAAATTACTACAGAAGGAATTCACACGGATGAAGACAAAATAAAGTCAATAAAAGAATGGCCTCGTCCTAGAAATGTCCATGAAGTTCGTAGTTTCCTAGGCCTGTGCACTTATTATCGACGCTTTGTACCTGGATTTGCCAATATCGCCCGCAGCTTGCATAACCTCACAAAGAAGAATTGCAAATTTGAATGGAAAAAAGAAGAAGAAAATGCTTTCCAGCAATTAAAAGAATTGCTTTGCACAGCACTAATGTTGGCGTATCCAGTTCCTGGCGAAAAATTCATCTTGGACACAGATGCTAGCGCTTACGGAATAGGAGGTGTACTATCACAAATAGTTAATGGTCAAGAAAAAGTAATTGGGTATTACAGTCGAGTACTTGGAAAACCAGAAAGGAACTATTGTGTGACCAGACGAGAGCTATTAGCAGTGGTGGAATGCGTCAAACACTTCCACAAATACCTGTATGGGCAGAATTTTCTACTGAGAACAGATCACGCAGCGCTCAGGTGGCTTTTACAATTTAAAAATCCAGAAGGACAGATTGCGCGCTGGATAGAAAGACTGCAAAACTACGACTTCGAAATACAACACCGGAAAGGAGGGTTGCATGGCAACGCTGACGCGCTATCTCGCCGACCATGTCCATTGGAATGCAAACATTGTTGCAAGGCAGAAAGATGTGAAGGCGTAGTTGACGTCCGACTAACCAACCTGCCAACTGAAAGACAATGATTTAACCAGGGTAATGAGCGCTATCGAAATGAACCAAAGACCAACTAAAGAAGAAATGGCTTCAGGAAGCCCATTAGAAAAGGCATATTGGATGCAGTGGAATAGCTTAAAGCTGATAAATGGAGTACTGCATCGTACATGGGAAAGCAAAGATGGAAAATACACGCGCAATTTGATCGTCGTGCCTAAGTCCAGAATAGCAGATATATTGATGGAAGTTCATAACGGGGCAAGCGGAGGGCATCTCAGTGTCACAAAGACACTAGAAAAGATAAAACAGCGGTTTTATTGGGCAAATTGCCAGGAATCAGTCGCAGAATGGATCAAAAGCTGTAAACAATGCGCGACTGCTAAGGGACCGAAGTTTAGAAGTAAAGGCAAATTCCACCAGTACAATGCAGGAGCACCTTTCGAACGCGTAGCAATGGATGTAGCTGGACCATTTCCGACTAGTGACTCCGGAAATAAATATGTGTTGGTAGTTATGGACTACTTCAGTAAGTGGCCTGAGGTGTACCCCTTACCAAACCAAGAAGCAAAGACTGTGGCAGAAACCTTTGTGCAGAATTGGGTTACAAAATTTGGCGTACCAATCGAGTTGCACTCCGATCAGGGACGAAATTTTGAGTCTGCCATATTTCAGGAAATGTGCTCATTGCTTGGAATCAAGAAAACTCGAACAACTGCCTTACACCCACAATCAGACGGAATGGTAGAGAGGTTCAACCGTACGCTAGAGGAACATTTACGCAAGGTAGTGGACAAATGTCAGCGCAATTGGGATAAGCACATTCAAATGTTTTTAATGGCTTATCAGTCAGCAGTCCATGAAACCACATCACATTCACCAGCACGAGTTATTTTTGGAACAGACTTGAGATTACCATCAGACCTGAAATTTGGCAAATGCACGAACCTTGCTGAAAAGGGTAATCCCTATTGGGAAATGCTGCAATCGGATATGGACGAAATACACCAGCAAGTAAGGGAGCACGTGCAACTGATGAGTAATAAAATTAAGGACCGTTACGATCGAGCTATGAACTCGGAAGGATTCCAGGAAGGTGAATTGGTTATGTTGTACAATCCACAAAGAAAAAAGGGTATGTCGCCAAAGCTACAGACGTCATGGGAAGGTCCCTATAAAATTATAAAACAGCTGAACGATGTTGTATATCGAATACAAAACCTATCACAAAGGAAGGGTAAACTAAAAGTTGTCCATTTGGAAAGATTAGCCCCATATCAACAATGCAATACGATGTCTGATCGGGACGATCAGACTTAAGCGGAGGGCAGCGATACGGAGAATGGTAGAACGCACCCGAACGTTCTACCCTTCACGTTAAAGCGAAACTGACACATGTGTCATTTCACGATAATCATCATTCACACTACACAAACATTACACATGTTTGACATGACTCATACGTTTCACAATAATCACACTATACAACACAGCCACACTAAGAAATGTCAAGCACATTCCAGACCCTTCCTTTATCGCTAGAGCTGGGTATAAATACGACGGCTGCTGACAGCTGTCAATCAATTCGTGTCTGACTACTGAGGTGAACACATCACGCAAGTGCAAGTTACAAAGTGAAAGTACAGAATTGTAAAGTAAATAGTTGCGAGTAAAAGTGGTTAAATAAAACTGACAAATAAATTTAGATTAAACACAACAGCTAAATAAAGTGTTGTATTGGATTATTCACAATCCAGTGATCGAACCTGAAATATTCAGAGTAGAATTTTCAACTAACGTAACAATATATATATATATATATATATATATATATATATATATATATATATATATATATATATATATATATATATATATATATATATATATATATATATATATATATATATATATATATATATATATATATATATATATATATATATATATATATATATATATATATATATATATATATATATATATATATATATATATATATATATATATATATATATATATATATATATATATATATATATATATATATATATATATATATATATATATATATATATATATATATATATATATATATATATATATATATATATATATATATATATATATATATATATATATATATATATATATATATATATATATATATATATATATATATATATATATATATATATATATATATATATATATATATATATATATATATATATATATATATATATATATATATATATATATATATATATATATATATATATATATATATATATATATATATATATATATATATATATATATATATATATATATATATATATATATATATATATATATATATATATATATATATATATATATATATATATATATATATATATATATATATATATATATATATATATATATATATATATATATATATATATATATATATATATATATATATATATATATATATATATATATATATATATATATATATATATATATATATATATATATATATATATATATATATATATATATATATATATATATATATATATATATATATATATATATATATATATATATATATATATATATATATATATATATATATATATATATATATATATATATATATATATATATATATATATATATATATATATATATATATATATATATATATATATATATATATATATATATATATATATATATATATATATATATATATATATATATATATATATATATATATATATATATATATATATATATATATATATATATATATATATATATATATATATATATATATAT
>OZ016502.1:14157886-14165739 GCA_963966595.1 Physocephala rufipes | reverse complement strand
AAAACCAGTGTTAATATTTACAATTTAGGAAAATTGGTTTTTTCGAACTCAGTGTAGTTGGCAAAATATTATTTTTGTTTAATTCATTACATATTAATTATTAGCAATATTAATTGTGCTTATTTCAAATGAGGGTGCTTATTATGAACATTTGAAATTTACATTCACGGCAATGATAATTATTTTCAAGTTAGGAAAACTTGCTTTTGTGCGCTTACTGTAGTTGGCAAAGAATTACTTTTTTAATTTACTACTTCTACTATTACTATTTTATTACTATTTTAACAATAATTCAAAATTGAATGCTATTATTATCGTTAGAAACCAAAAAGCGGAAGTGGTATGGGTTTTTGATAGAGAAAATTACTTTTTGCGGACTTAGAGCATATTAGTATTATCATTCACTTTTGGTCTTAAAGCATAATTCTGGTTGCACTAGCGGGAGTAAATATTATTTTGACTATTTCAAATAGAGCTCTGCGATAATTATTTTATTAAAATAGAAAACTAACTAATTTATCTCAAATTGTTTTATGTCGTGAATCCTGTTTCAATACTTACCTACGGAAAAGGTCAGATTTCTGCCTTGCGTTTTACGTGTACGCCTACCATGATTGGTTTAAGTACACGGCGGGCCATCCCGCACGGGGTTGCAAGTGCGAACTTTGTGAACGCACCTTTTGTCTATATGGCGACAACCGACGCCCAGTGCCTCCGGGTTACCAAGCCGTGGCGTTTGTACCTTTGGAAGCCATATGCATGGTATGGACATTCCACTAAGGTATACTCGAGGCCGATCTAAAACCTCTGCCGGGCTGTGGGGCCCAACACCCGGTAATGTTTTAGTGCATTACCACACCCGAGCTGATCCAAACTCGTACCCGCCTATATTTGGGTATTAACCACAGCCACCACGAAGCTCCCGAAGGGCCTACTCAATGACAAGCTGTGGGGCTTGGAATAAAACTTTGCCAGATGGTGTGACTATTAGCCTAAGCTATTAGCACACATACTGGCTGTATGAACCAGATGGTGTGACTATTAGCCGAAGCTATTAGCACACATACTGGCTATGAATCTCATCGCTTGCCTCCCGTGGTACCAATTTTAAGCCATATGGTAGGCTCCGGAACCAGGGAGTACCACAATCGTGGTAAGTGACCGCCTTATACCCTCTGGTCACTGCCATTTTGGGCCCATGCACCCGGGACTGGCACCCTACGGAAAAGGTCAATAATAAAACATGTACCTTACAAGCAGGTAACCCTTAATCGACTGAATTCGATGCCGAGGTGAAGCATAGCTTAAAGTATGCCAACGCCGATTTTTAATTATTATTTTTTTACTTTTAGATTTGATTGTATCTTAATTTAGCCTAGTTGCAGAAGTTAACAGAAATGTTAGGAGAACTTCTAGAATATATTGCGAGTACATTGGGGCCTTGGGTTTGCCTTGTTTGGTTCTCCTATTAAAGTTAAATAAATAAAATAAAGTTAAATAAATGAAATAAAAGAAATAAATTAAGTGAAATATATATGTATCGTTATAGTTCAATAGGATTTTTATCAGACCGAGATGCCTTACGATTGTTATTGTTTAACTACGTAAGATCAGACCGTTTGAACTTGAATGACCAGATACTTGTATTTCTTACGATATCATAAATATTTCCCAATTGGAAGAAATTCTACCACTCATTAATGATTTCTGGCCTAAAATTCAGCAGGGAGAAAGAGAAAAAGCTAATGGAAAGTTATATTACGCTTAACTTGTAGACACTATACGCAGAGCTATCTTAAACCTTTACACATGCTCTTTGTTTTATCCTCGTTTGCGGTTATCACGTCTAAACTATTTCGGGAGTCGTGCAGGGAATAAAAATAACCTCCATAATAAAACACATTTTCCACTTGGTTTCTCACAAATAACTTCCCTTATAATGATAACACGTAGAGAATTTTGCTTACGCAAGCAATACCTTCAAATTGAAGTGCATATAAAAACTAGAAAAATGTACCTGAATGGGATTGTTTTTATGTGTAAATTTTAACTAAGTTGAAATATCAAAGTAATTGGATAAATAGTATGTCAATAGGGTCTACGACCAAATTTTTTCACTAAAAGACTAACGACATTGGCGGCACCGTAGGTGAGTTTGAGCGGAAAACTACGTCATTGGGGGCCCCAATGTTGAGTTTGATGAGTTTCTAATTGAAAACCTCATCAATATCCGGCCCTTTCCACTAACACTAATTTGCATTTCTAAGTCAAATCTACAACCAAAGTTGCTTTCTTCAAAGGTTTCCTATCTCATTATCTCTGTTCGATAGTTCTCTTCAATAGTTTTTATTAACTCAGAAATCATTCAGCGAACAAATCTGTCTCCCAGATCTAGAATTACTAGAAACTATCGATTAATACAGTAGTCATTCGCTTAGTCCTTAGTAATTCAGAAATCGTTCAATGAGCAAAGGTCGATACCCAATTAATTAACCAAGAGCAACGAGTTAGTTGATTATGTTGTAACCGGTGATAAAGAGATAGAACACTCACACTAAACCATACGCATTTTTGCCTTACATTCACAAAACGTACATGTTTCTTAAGTAATTTATACAACTTTCTCCAGGAATTTGTGGCCACATCTACGACCCTCACACGTGCGTCTCTGCTCTGGTATCGATTCTAAGAGAATTGTATTGAATGAATGAATGAAAAACCATTCGATAGTTAAAATCATTCAGTAATTAACTATCGATAGTTAAAATCTGCCGATAGTTGCCAACACTACAACATTTCCAATTGTTAATGGGAATAGGTAAATTGAAAATTATATTTTCCATTTTAAAATGAGAATATGTCAATTGAAAATGAGATTTTCTCTTTGAAAATGAGATTATAACAATTGTAAATTAGAACATTTTATTTTTAAATATAAGTCGGTTTAATGTACATAGTTATGCCAAATTACTGTATTTAATCAAAACAGATCATAACAATATAATAATAATGTAATATATATGCCAGCAAATATTTATAACTAACCTATAACTATGTATAATATAACTAATATAATAAAAATTTGCTTTTCATATAAGAACTTTTACTTGATCTTTATATTAAAACAAATTGCATACAAATCAGAAGTGAAAGATCAAGTAAAAGTTTTTATATAAAAAAATGGAACTCCGTGAAAATTGTGCAATTTGTTTCCTAAGAATGGCTCGCAGAAATAATGTGAGTTGTCCTTCGCTATGCAATCACAAATTTCATAAAGATTGTGTGCATTCGACGTTAACATGTTCACTCTGAAGAGCAGACATTGATGGTAACTGCAATTCTAATTTCATTTGAAACAATTCGTTAAAATTTACAATTACTTTAGAATTTCAGGGCATTGAAAGATGGACATACAAGATATGTACACAGTTATGGCTTAGTTGTAAATATGTATTGATCTTTTTGTAAGTTTGAAATTTTGAAAATTGAAATTATCTGTTTTAATTGAATGCGATAAGTTGGGGATAATGCAATGATATGCACAATTTGTAACCGATTTAGATTTCCAAATAAAATGTTCTCATTTATTTATTTATTTATTTATTTATTTATTTATTATTCATTAAATAAATAAAGATTTGAAACTAAGCCTATCTACAGCTTTATAGTTACAACAGTATTAATTAGATAGATATTGTAATATTTTATGTTTAGTCGTATTTACAGAATCAGAAAAATTTATAACTGGATATACAAAATTAAAGTCAATACAGGCATTCCGAAATGGCTCATACATTAGATATGATGACCTACAAAAACTAAGATACAGGAAATCATTCCTTCTACTATTACTACGAGGTATGTAAACTTGAATTTTGCTTAACAAATATGGACTATCCATGGCGCCTTAAAGTAAATCCAGTATAAAAGTACTGTTAGGCATTTTTCTTCGATTAACTAATGAAGGTAAGTTAATAAGCTTCAATCTGGACTCATAGGGGGGTAATCTCCGAACAGGATCCCATCGAAGATTTCGCAGGCAGAAAAGCAGAAACTGCTTTTGCACTGATTCGATTTTTTAGATGTAGAAATTATAGTATTGGCTCCAGACGGGCGAAGCATACTCCAGAGTAGGCCTTACCAGTGAGGTAAATAAAAGTTTTGTAATATAAGGATCGTTAAATTCTTTCGCCCAACGTTTTATACATCCTAGTACACTGTTGGCTTTACTACACATGCGGTTTATATGCACATGAAAGCGTAATTTATGATCAAGAACCACTCCAAGATCATTAACAGTTTCCAATATATCCAATTTCTTATTAGTAATAGCATAATTGAAAATTACAGGACAGGATCTAGAAAAAGTCATCTGGTAGCATTTCTTTAGATTCAGGTTCATGCAATTTACATTGCACCATCTACTTAATTGATCCAAATCAGATTGGAAAAGCACGGCATCCATCTCATTCTTATGCGAAAGAAATAACTTTACATCATCAGCGAACATTAATACATTCGCACTTTTTAAAATTGTTGGCAAATCATTTAAAAATACCAGAAATAATAATGGTCCCAAATGACTTCCTTGAGGAACACCAGAGGTAACAGGAAAATCATATGACATTTCATTTTTGTAAAGTACGGTTAGAGACCGATTTTGAAGATAGGAAGCAATCCATTTAGTAAAAATTGGAGGAAATCCGAATAATTCCAATTTTAAAATAGGTAGACTATGGTTGACCACATCAAATGTCTTACTAAAGTCCATATAAATGACATCAGTTTGTAAACCTAGGTTGAAGTTACTTATTGTTCTAGAAACAAATTCCAACAGGTTTGTTGTAGTTGATTTTCCCGCTCGAAATCCATGCTTAACTGGTGAGATAGAAGCATTAACTGAACATGAAATTTGATCCAAAATTATCTTCTCAAAAAGTTTAGGTAGCGCACTAAGTTTTGCGATGCCACGATAATTCTTAATAAGTTGTCTATTTCCAGATTTATGTATTGGGATAATAAACGAAGACTTCCATGCAAGAGGGAAATAACCAGAACGTAGAGACGAATCAAACAAGGCAGTAATGGGTAGAATCAGTTCATCGGCACAATATTTCAAAATACACGATGGAATATTGTCAGGGCCTGGATTATAAGAGCACTTAATATCCTTTAAGGCATTCAGCACTGTGGACTTTTCAACTAAATATAAACTCAACTTATATTTGTTCTACTTTCATTTTCAATTGACCTATTATTATTTTTACACGGAATATTTCATTTTCAATTGACCTATACTCATTTACAATTGACCCATTGTCATTTACAATTGGAAATGATGTAATTTATATCAGAGATAAGGAGATAGGACACTCGTTGCTGTAAATTATAAATTCGTTATAATGACAATTTTTTACAGTCAGTTAAATTCACGGACACAATGTTTGAGAACTCGTTCGATATTGTTCTTGTTTACTGTACGTTTGCTAACGAGTATAACGCTATATTTGTCATTGGGTGTGTTGAAAACATTTTGCCCAGTTTCCATTTCTGTATAATTTTCACCAAATCTTAACAATAGTGGTAGGCTTTATTTTAAGGAAATCATTGGTGTGCTATGAAGATGGACGATCCCCCAAATCAATATAAAATATATAATTATTAAAATCTTAAAATAAATATATAATTCTTAAAATCCTAAAGAAAATTATTGATCTGTATAATTGATTTTTATATCAAGACACCACCAAATATATTGCAATGAAATAAAATTACCCGAGTATCGTTTTATACTGGAGAAATAGAAATAATAAGAAATAAGTAGAAATAAATACTAGCTGTATTAATTTCGAGTTTTTGTTTACTGAATCGTAATATTTCATTTATCAAATGATTAAAAAATAAGAAATGACCCTATTCTGGCTTTTCTGTTATTCTGTTATAAAATGCTGTTATGCATTCATAACAGATCGCGATCATAACAGATTTGTTAAAAGTGGTATTCTGTATCGTGAACTTTTATGATAGTCTGTAAACGCATATTCAAACAGGAAATCTACTACGAATTCTATTCAATTGACGGATGTCAAAGAATTTAAAAATTTTTCATAACAGATACAAAAATCTGCCTTTTATTCTGTTACAGATTATAGCAGATTCTGTTAAAGATTTTGCCGCACAGAATACGAATTTTGGTTATGATAAAAGATAATTTGACAAATAGAAATTTTGTATGTAAAAACATAACAGAATAACAGATCTTTTACATAAAAGATTTGCCAGAATAGGACCAAATATTTTTTATATTCAATGAATTCATACAAATCTATCGCTTTTCACCTACAACTCCCTTAGAATCGGTACCAGTGTAAAAATGCACATGGGAGTGCCGTTGCCGTGGCTACAAATTTCCAGTGAAACTTGTACTTTCTTATGAATGAATGCCAAAAATGGGTATGGATTAGTGCGAGTGTCCTATCTCTTTATTTCTGGTTTATGTGCTGACTTCTTCAACTCTGTTTGGTAAAAATTCAGACATTCATTTAGGAATTTATTGTATGCGTATATGAGCACTCTTGCGCAGATCAAGTCATGGTCTTCAGACCGGTCACAAGAATGTAAAAGAAATTAAATTGAATTCACGGACAGACCATGAAGATGTTGAGGAGCAATAAATTGAAATGGATATTTGGAAAGGGCTTTTACAGATGTTCACTTTAAATGGTGCAAGTAGTCAAGTCGTAGAGTAGCGGGACGTGGCGTCGAATATTTGGTGGTGACTAGTGAAGACGTCAAAAGAGAATCAAATTTGAATATCGGCTTTCGTTCTTTTATCTGTCATTTATTTGCTGCTGAACTCGGACGAGATAATTAAAAAGCTGTCACTGTCACCCCGTACCTCCCATACTTTGTACACAGGAAATATAAAGAACAAGGATAGCTGCGTGAAATGCTTCCGTAATTCGATGGAGGAGAAACAAATTTCAATAGGTCTCTCCATTCCGTTACGATAGTAATAACCGTATTCATTTGTTGCCATAATTAGAGATAGGGACTCTCAATTCATCACGCGAAAAAGTGATTCGAGGTCTACCTTTTATGCATTGTTTACATCACGTACACTATACGTGAGCTAATACCAGATTTTTGTTATTGTTTGGTTTCATCTAGTTTGCAGACAAAAAAACAACATGTTTCACCGCACATAAACAGAAGTGGTGAAACTTCTGTAACGATTGTGACGGGGTCTCCTAACGAAATCCTAACGGCGTCTTGTAACGAAGTGTCCTATCTCTTTATCTCTGGCCATAGGATGTGCTGAGGTCTACGCCACATCCCGTTGCTTTACGACTGGACCACATGTACCTTAAAGACTTGCCAGTTACAGATATGTTATGATTGCGAGAGTGGTCTAATAAGAATTTTTTGTTAGAATTATTTCCTGTTTAACGAAAATTATTGTAATCATTTAATTAAAAAATGGCTAAAAATATTCAATTGAAAAAATCGTGAAAATAAACGATTCGATTAAAAATAAACAGCAGAAAATATTCCGTCACTTTCACCTCTGTGGTAGCCAGTATATAGTAAAATATTTCCATAATTCACGATTTTAAGAAAAATAATACGCCACAACTTTTGTGTTCATATAAAGGTCATACAGGTTCTTTGTCCATAAATTTTGAGTAAAATTTTTTACGATAATGGGATAAATTTCCATGAAACATAACGGAATGTGTTCTATAATTTACATCGTGTTTGAGGTAGAAATAATAAAATATGCCGAATAGCAACACCCATTGTAAATGTCCAATGATTTCACAATAGGCGTTGCGAGAAACGTTCATAGCCTT
>OZ016502.1:14150386-14152886 GCA_963966595.1 Physocephala rufipes | reverse complement strand
AAATCAAACAAACTAAAACCGTCCGTTGTTGCGGCGACAAACAACGGAGATTTAAATGTTTCAACCCGTCGCCTCTTTATATACGACAAAGACAATAATTTAAAATTTCTAATTGACAGTGGGGCAGAAATTTCGGTTCTACCCTCATCAAAATTCGCAAATACAAAGCGTTCCAATGACATAATTTTAACTGCTGCGAACGGGTCAACAATAGCAACCTTCGGCAAGAAATTATTAAATATAAATTTGGGACTACGGCGAGAATTCCCGTTTATATTTCTAATAGCAGATATTGCAAAACCGATCATAGGAGCCGATTTCTTGCACAAATATGACCTACTGATTGACATCAAACATAAGCGCCTGGTCGACCCACTCACAAATATATCAGTTAACACTACATCACACACATGCAAAATTCCACTACCCAAATTATTCGTAGTAGAAAACAATACACAAAACTTCTAAAAGAGTTTCCTACACTCATCTCCGAACCAGACTACACAAAACCGGTTAAACATTCAACAGTACACAGATTAATTACACAAGGCTCTCTTCCATTTTCCAAACCAAGACGTTTGGATCCTATTAAATACAAAATCGCTAAATCCGAATTTGATTTTCTTGTGAAATCAGGGATCTGTAGACCATCAAACTCATCAGTAGCTTCCCCGCTCCATTTAGTACCAAAAAAGGACCCCAATGACTGGCGTCCTTGCGGTGACTTCCGGAGATTGAATGTAGTAACAGTACCAGACCGATATCCACTTTCACACATACATGATTTTAACATGAACGTTAAAACAAACATATATTTTCAAAACTCGACCTAGTCAGAGCTTACCATCAGATACCGATGGCAGAGGAAGACATTTACAAAACCGCGATTACCACACCGTTCGGAATGTTCGAGTTTACACGCATGCCATTCGGCCTCAGAAATTCTGCACAAACTTTTCAGCGATTAATAAATGAAGTAGTTAACGACTTAGACTTCGTCTTCGTCTATATCGACGACCTACTGGTTGCTAGTGAAAATGAGCAACAACACATGAAAGATCTCCAAACATTATTTAATCGCCTAACAGAGTACGGTTTAAATATTAAACCAAGTAAATGTACTTTCGGCGTAACAAACGTTGATTTCCTAGGGCATAACATCTCGAATACAGGAATTAAACCAACAGACGAAAAAGTGTCCGCTATTTGCAACTTCGAAAAACCCAAAACAATAAAACTAACACAGAAATTTATCGGCATGGTAAATTATTACCATCGATATATCCCAAAACTAGCAGAACTAACGAACGAAATTTACAAAATAATAACAAAAGCAACTAAAAGAAAAGATAAGTTATTGATTTGGGATAACAAAGCAGAAGAAGCCTTTAAAGACATCAAAGATAGATTCGCTTCAAAGATAATGTTGAACCACTTCAATAATGAAGCGAAACTATCTTTAACAGTGGATGCATCAAATACGGCAATCGGTGGTGTTATACAACAACACTTTAATCACAAAATTGAACCTTTAGCATTTTTTTCAAAAAACTTTCGCCTTCTGAAACGAAATACAGTACATTTGACCGCGAATTATTAGCGATTTACCTCAACATTAAACACTTCAGATACCTACTAGAAGGACGAAATTTTACCGTATACACTGACCACAAACCTTGACATTCGCGTTAAATACAAAGACTGAACGAAGCCCAAGACAAACAAGACATTTGGAGTTTATTTCCCAATTTACAAACGACATCCAATACATAAAAGGAGAAATGAATATCGTAGCATATACACTATCAAGGTCATTTGAAATTCAAGCTCTTAAAAATACCGAAATCAATTTTAAAACACTCCAAAATGAACAGCAACAAGACCACGAAATCAACAAACTATCCTCAGAAAAAACCGACAAACAAAATTTCAAATTAATAAAAATTCCACTTTTAAATTTTGAAATTTGGTCCGAAACGTCAGGCGAGAATCCCAGACCATATATTCCAAACAAATTACGTAAAACGATATTTGAGATGCTACACAACATTGCACATCCAGGTACTAAAGCCACCCGACAACTCATAAACAAAAAATATTATTGGCCAGATATGAGCAGACAAATAAATATATGGTCAAAAGAATGCATAAATTGTCAAAAGTCGAAAATTTATCGACATACAAAAACACCTCCACACAAAATACCAATACCTAAAGGGAGATTTGAACACATACACCTAGATATTGTTGGACCACTACCACCTTCTCACGGACACCGCTACATTTTAACTATAATCGATAGGTTCACACGTTGGCCAGAAGCTTATGCTCTAAAAGATACCTCAGCGACTACAGTGGCTAAAAAGTTTATAAATAATTACGTATTACGACTAGGAGTACCACTGACAATAACGACAGACCAAGGAACTCAATTCACTTCCGGACTATTTTCAGAATTGGCAAAATGGTTAGGAAGTCATAAAATAACCACTTCCGCTCA
>OZ016502.1:14080386-14147886 GCA_963966595.1 Physocephala rufipes | reverse complement strand
TGTAAATATTTCGATACATTATATGGATATCCTCAATAAAGCGTTGTATTAGTGAAACATCAGGTCCTGGTGAATAATTTCACTAGTTGTTATTAAAAATTACCAATTAATTCTCTCAGCGCAGAGCCGTTCGATCAAGCGTTGTGTTGCTCCAACTTTGTGTGAGGTAACAAGCGGTAACATGCGATAAAGCTGGGATGTCAAGAATCGGAAAGAAAATCAAACTTACTGGAATGGAATCATCACTCAGAGCTCTTCATTCAGTAAGAGACTAAACGAGGACTTGCCGTTATTGCAATCCCGAGGAAATGCTAAAAACGATATGCCGTGAACGACAAATATCTGAGATCGAACCTTGACTAATGGAGATTCTGCTAAAAATAGCGTATTAGTAACGTATTATATTGGTTTCTACGCCAATAAAGAACTTATTGGGAAGGGTAAATATAAAGAAATATATTCAAAATCTTAATTTTCTTATTCACATAAATAACTTACTTGCGAACTTATAGGTTTCGGAAAGAATGTGGACACTGCAGTCAAAACTGCAACCCTAGGTGCATTGCGATCTACATTCAAGATTCAAGATAAAATGACTCCCTTTAATTTCCAACTGCAAGCCGAAACATCGTCGGTAAAAATTCCGTTGAAATAATTAGTTGAAATAAAACAATGGATATGCTTTAATTATAAAATTGTTACATTCAATTATTTTTCAGTTATTTTAAAATTTTTAAATTCAAATATTGCGTGCAGTGTCTTCAATTGATTAATTTGATATCTGTTAGTTTACTTTAACAGAATAATTTTGTACTAAGTTTATAACTTAATTTGTTTGCGGAAATTAATATATGTAATTTATATATTTAATTAATATGTAAATATTATATGTAAATAATACATGTAATTTATCTTTGCCATTATTATTTTATATTTGCTATTTTGTATTTATATTTGATATTTTATTATAATTATATTAATTAATATTTTAATAAAAACTGTGTATTTTTGTTCTATACAAATATGTTTTATATCCTATTCCCTTTAAAAAAGGAAAAGGATATATTAACGTTGATACCAAGTTTGTAGCGCAGTGAAGGAGCTACAATAGATATAGAAAAGTATATATAATCTGGTTCAGAATGATCCCCTGAGTCGATTTAGCCCTGAAGCTATGATAATGAAATTTGGTATGAATATTTCGTGTTAGGATAGGCTAGGTGGGCGATATCGCACAACTGGGCGATATCGCACAACTTCCACGCCTACTTTTGGTATTTAATGTGATTTAAATCGTGTTTAGAGCTCAATTTCTCAGCTCCGAGTACGAACTTAAAGATGAAATTTTATAGCCGAGTATATTACCTCATTTGAAAATGAAATCAAAAATTGGGCGTGGTCCGCCCACTAGAGAAAAAATTCGTACAGGCATAAAAACAGAGATAATGATATGAAATTTGGCACAAATATTCTTTGTCATCATAGGGTGACTGGTATTTGAAATGGGCGAAATCGGACAACTTCCACGCCTACTTTTGGTATTTAATGTTTGTTTACCTTTATTAGAACTAAACATTATGTTTTATAGTTCATGAATAGTTTAAATACAAAATTCAATAGTTCAGTAGTTCAAGTAAATACAAATTCAGTCAAATAGTTTAAATAGTTTAAATACAAAAGTTTAAATACAAAATAGTTTAAATACAAAATTGGAGAAAATTAACACAAATACAAAGACAAAAATAGATTAAATATTTGATAAGAAATTCAAAATATTCCGTTTTGTTACAGCAAAAGAATCACAAAAATTAATAACAGAATACACCGTATTAAAGTCCAAACAGGCATTCCGAAGAGGTTCGAATTGTAGGTATGATGATCTACAGAAAGTCAACTGAAGCGGCTCATATCGTCTAGATGAGCGGCGAGGAACGGTAAGATGAATGTTTGATAGCAAATGAGGAGAATCAGTTGCACCAGATAAGCAGCTCAGGATGAAAATAGCATTAAACATTTTCCTGCGATCAAAAAGTGTTGGTAGGTTAATTAATTTCAGCCGGGATTCATATGGTGGTAAATGAACTGATTCATCCCAGCGGAGGTGACGAAGGCAGAAAAGTAAAAACTGTTTCTGAATTGATTCAATTTGAGAAATATAACAGCTGTAATAAGGACTCCAAACTGGCGATGCATACTCCAAGATTGGCCTCACCAGCGAGGTGTACAATAATTTCGTTACATAGGGATCATCAAATTCCTTCGCCCATCTTTTAATACAGCCTAAAATACTGTTAGCTCTGATAGATATGCCATTAATATGAGTATGAAAGCGCAGTTTCCGATCCAAAACAACTCCAAGATCGTTTATAGAATCAACAACTTCCAATTTATAAGATCCAATAGAGTAATTCAGCAATGCAGGTTTCAAGACGCGAGCGAAAGTAATTTGCTTACACTTCTTCAAATTTAAATTCATACAGTTTAATCTGCACCAATCAGTTAATGAGTCCAAATCAGCTTGAAGTAGCAAAGCATCACACTCTGTTTTGTAAGATAAGAACAGTTTAACATCATCCGCAAACATGAGAATATTCCCATTACTGATAGAAGTTGGGAGATCATTTATGAAAATGAGGAATAATAATGGACCCAAATGACTCCCCTGCGGAACTCCAGAAGGTACCGAAAATTCTTTAGATATGGCATTGTTAAACACAACCATTTGAGAACGATCACTGAGATACGATTGGATCCAACGCAGCAAAGATTCAGGAAAACCAAATAGTTTAAGTTTTAAATTTAGAAGTTTGTGATTAACTACATCAAATGGCTTGCTGAAGGCCATATAAATAACATCCGTCCACATAGAATATTTAAAATTGTTTATTGTGTGAGACACAAATTCAAGTAGATTTGTAGTAGTAGATTTCCCAACTCGAAAACCATGCTGAACAGGTGATATTGAAGAATTCACAGAAAAAGATATTTGATCGGTAATTATCTTCTCAAAAAGTTTAGGAAGTGCACTGAGCTTAGCGATGCCACGATAGTTATTTATCATATGCTTACTTCCAGACTTATGCAAAGGAATAATAAATGATGCCTTCCAACTGTGCGGAAAATAGCCAGAGCGTAACGAATAACCAAATAACATTTCGACAGGTTTTACTAACACGTCAGCGCAGTTTTTCAGGATACAGGATGGAATATTGTCCGGACCAGGATTAAAGGTGCTCTTGATGTCATTCAAAGAGTTAAGAATAAGATCTTCATTTAAAATTGGCTGGGCAATAGAACCAGATATAATACTGTAAGGGTAAGAATCCGAGACGTAGCTAGATGAAGAATATGTAGATTTAAAAAAGTCAGCAAAGAGGTCACAAATCGTTGCAGGATCATCCGTCTCAATATCACGAAACTTCATAAATGTTGGAAGAACATCACTCTTTCTCTTAGTATTTACAAACCTCCAAAATGATTTAGGATCACGTCGAAGATTATGTTTCACCTTTAAGATATAACTTTGGTAAGCATGTTTACATAAGCGATGATATCTGTTCCTTGAAGATAAATAATTTAAGAGACTTAAAGTTGAACGCGATCGACAAAACATTTTATAGCTCTTTGCTTTCATATTTCTCAAAATGCGTAGCTCTTTAGAAAACCAGGAAGGATATGAAGATGATCGAACTATCCTCAATGGAACCGATGATTTAAAAGCTGTCAATAACGCATTATTAAAAGTTTCGACTGCCAAATCTAAAGAAGCAGATGAAAGAGTATCCACATGCAGAAGAGAGCACCAATCAATGAGAAATAACTCATTCCTTAATCTTGAATAATTAGTGAATTTAAAACAAAACTTCTTTGTTAACCTCTTATTAGCTTTTTGGAACCGAAACGGTTGACAAGGTAACGTTAAACTAATTTTCAGAGTTGGATGATGCATGTCCTCTGGTAACGCAAGAGCCGCGCAGCGCGATAAATCAAAGATGTCTCTATCATCAATAAAAACCAGATCCAACAGGCGATTGTTCCCATTCCCAATGTGATTTAAATCGTGTTTAGAGCTCAATTTCTCAGCTCCGAGTACGAACTTAAAGATGAAATTTTATAGCCGAGTATATTACCTCATTTGAAAATGAAATCAAAAATTGGGCGTGGTCCGCCCACTAGAGAAAAAATTCGTACAGGCGTAAAAACAGAGATAATGATATGAAATTTGGCACAAATATTCTTTGTCATCATAGGGTGACTGGTATTTAAAATGGGCGAAATCGGACAACTTCCACGCCTACTTTTGGTATTTACTGATTTAAATCATGTTTAGAGCTCACTTTCTCAGCTCCGAGTACGAACTTAAAGCTGAAATTGTATATCGGAGTACACTACCTCATTTGAAAATAAAATCAAAAAATGGCCGCCCACTACAGACAAAATTTGTACAGGCGTAAAAATGGAGATATTCACATGAAATTTGGCACCAATATTACCTGTCATCATAGGTTGGCTGGGGTTGAAAATGGGTGAAATCACAAAACTGCAACGCCCACACCTCGATTAGAACTATTTCAGAAAAAATGAGCGTTGAAAAGAACAAATAAAGCATGAAATTGGTTATGGATGTTCTCTGTTATAACAGGCTGGTTATAAATGTAAATATAATAATTTAAATATAAATATATAATATTGTTACGTGTGCTTTCTCTTTTTAAATAGACAATTACTTTATCTTGGTTATCTGCGGGGCCCGATCACTGGATTGCTGATAAACCCTCACAAAAATACGCGGATTCTTATAGAGTTACTAATACTCTTTTTACTTTGTCTTCTTACTAACACAATTTTATACATCAACAGTTGATGCTTATCTTTAATTCACTCGTCGGTATGTATCATGGCTCTACGTTCTTCACCAGAGTTCGGAAATCGAGCACCGAGTGCAGCACACTCCGGCATCGACTCCGCCTATTTCATTGTGTCCTCTCACTGGCACCATCTCCGCAAATGTGTTTCTCCAAAATTTCTCTTCACATTAGCGGTGCCTGTGTTTGATCGGACGGAATTTCTCTGTGTTATGTGACGATAACCGATCACCAAACACAGAAACAGTGTGAAGCAGTTCAACTCCCGCGAAGTGTGCTCTCACTTTTTTCACCAGCCAAATTAATTCCACACAAATTTCTCCGAAATGGTGATAAAAATTGTGAACGTCGTGTGCTTTTGGTCGGTGCAGCTGGTGCTGCTGGATTTCACACTTTGGGATTGTGATACTGGTAGGTAGCAGAAGCAAGAGTAAGCAGAATATCTGGGACTACGTTTTCAATAGACAGAAAGAAGAAGGATGACAAATTATGTTTGTATATAATTGCAGTACTGCTCTAATGGGTAGACGACTTTACTATTATTCTTTTCTTGTAATTAAGCTATGATTTACAAAATTTATTAATCATTAAGCTTAATAAACACATATTCAAAAATGTCAATATGTAAACGTAGAATATATTATAATACAGATAAACAGGAAAAATAAAAAACAATTATAAAAGTAATATACAGCAAAGTAATATTTTTATATTTTTTTTAAATAACATGAGGCTAAAAACTGTTTTTAGAACTTTTCTGATAGCTTTGTAACAGATACACTGATTCATCCTTATTCTTTCTGTCTATCGTTAACAAAATCCCAAAGTGTGAAATCCAGCAGCACCGCCCGCACCGACCAAAAGCACACGACGCTCAAAAATTTTATCACCATTTCGGAGAAATTTGTGTGGAATTAATTTGGCTGGTGAAAAAAGTGAGAGCACACATCGCGGGAGTTGAAGAGTTTCACACTGTTTCTGTGTTTGGTGATCGATTGTACTCACAAAACACAGAGAGGCGTCGGCAGAGCAGCACATTTCTCAGAGGAGGTGGTTGCATGTGCTCACCGAAAACTGTGAACACATATGATGTGTTTTCACACGGTGCTGAACGAAAAGAGACTGGTGCATTTAAGAGAGCACATTTCCGAACTCTGTTCTTCAAAAAGCCCAGAATATCACTCGTACGTTCTTCACAAAGCCTAGAATATCACTCGTACGTTCTTCACAAAGCCCAGAATATCACTACTCTCGTTGAGATGCCCGTTCGCTATTTATATGCGTTCGGCTTCCATTACCCAATATAGTTTCCTTAACTGCCAGATGTCCTTCAGCTCTATATAATTACCGCGTAATCATCTGCGTATCCGCTTAATTATCTGGTGTGGAAATTCCAATATTTCGTAATTGTATGCTGTCCTTCCGAGAATTTTGTCTATGCGCTATTATGTGCTGTGCACGTTCTGACGCCGCCGTGTAATTACAAACTGGGAATTCTAGTATCATTTTGAATTCGTCACACTGCCCTCCGCTTAATTCTGATCATCCCGATCAGACACCAAATTCCCAGATCCGTATGAGGCCAATCTCTCAAGATGGGCGACTTTCATTTTCCTTCGCCTCGCCACGTAGGATTGTATGCGGTATAAAACATCGTTTAGCCGATTTCCGATTTTGTATGGCCCTTCCCACGACGTTTGTAGTTTTGTAGACATTCCCTTTTTTCGCTGCGGATTGTACAGCAGCACCAGTTCGCCCTCTTTAAATCCCTCGGAGTTCATTGCTCGATCGTAACGATCCTTCATCTTGTTGCTCTTCAACTGTGTTCGCTGCCTCACTACTTAATGAATTTCATTCATTTCGGCCTGAAGCGTTTTCCAGTAGTCGCCTCCAGCTCCAGAACGTTCACTGCTGCTTCCAAATTTAAGGTCCGATGGGAGCCGCAAATCTGCTCCAAAACTAATCCTTGCAGGTGAGTGGCCCGTAGTGTCGTGGACTGCCGATCGGTAAGCCAGTAGAAATATTTGGATATGTTTGTCCCAGTTCCGCTGACATTTGTCAACCACTTTCCTCAAGTGTTCTTCCAGTGTGCGGTTAAATCTTTCTACCATGCCATCCGATTGCGGGTGTAGGTCTGTCGTTCGAGTCTTCTTTATACCCAACAATGAGCACATCTCTTGAAATATAGCAGACTCAAAGTTCCTTCCTTGATCTGAATGTAGCTCCATTGGTATTCCAAATCGCGTGACCCAGTTCTGCACGAAAGCCTCAGCCACAGTTTTTGCCTCTTGATTCGGTATTGCGTATACTTCTTGCCACTCGCTGAACTAGTCCATTATCACCAGCACATATCTGTTTCCTGAATCACAGGTGGGAAACGGGTCAGCAACATCTAGAGCAATGCGTTCGAATGGGGATCCCGAATTATAATGCTGCAGTCTTTCTCTACTTCTCGTTTTCGGACCCTTGGCCGCCATGTTTTGCGGGCAGTTTTTAATCCACTCTGAAACTGAGTCCTGACAGTTCACCCAGTAGAACCGCTGCTTAATCTTTTACAGGGTTTTCGTAACGCCAAAATGACCTCCACTTGGTCCATTGTGGAATTCCTTTAAAACAGTCGCTATCCTGGATTTCGGGATTACAGTTAGATCTCGGCTACGTTTTCCATCCTCACTCTTCCATGTTCGGTGCAGTACTCCATTGATCAATTTTAAGCTGCTTCATTGCACCCAGTACGCTTTGGCCAACGGATTTTCTGGTGCCATCTCTTCCTGAGTCGGCCTCTTGTTTATCTTCTTTCCTTCCATTATGTTCACCAAGTTTGCGTCCTCCAGCTGGCTTCTCCTGACCGCGCTGGGCTCCCACTCATCAGCAGGCTGTAGAGTCATTAGTTGGATGTCGACTATACCTTCGCTCCGCTCGGCTTTGGATCAATGATTGAATTCCAGGGCACATGGGCGTCGAGAAAGTGCATCTTCGGCGGTTCTCTTTCTTGGATTTTCATTCCTCTTTCCAGCAGCATTACAATTCCGTGCGATGTGTCCCATTTTTCCGCAACTGTAGCATTTAATTTCCTTATCTTTACGCGAGACTAATTGCGATATAGTCTGCATAAGATCCCACTTGGTCTTTTCCATAGATTCACTTGTTTCGACCTCCAGCCGGTGTACTTTGTGCGCCTGTTTGCCGAGAAATCCGGCTGTTTCCTGTGTCAAAGCAAACGTTACTGTTTCGGCGAATGTTTTCTTTGGCGTGGAGTAAACGTTTCTTTGGCACGTTTGGTATCCGTATCCCGTATCCCATTCATAAATGCCTGAGTTTTAAGTAGCTCGATTACTTCCGCTGGTGCTTCTGCGTTGGCCACATGTGCGAGCCGCTCTATTTCTGTTGCATATTCTGACAACGACTCGTTAGCTCTTTGCTGGCGATTCATCAACTCCATATGGAATATTTGTTGCCTATGGCCGCTACCATATCGCCGCTCGATTGCTGCCATTAACTCATCGTAGCTGCCACGTTCATTGTCAGGGACTGTTTGTAACACTTCAGTGGCCTGACCTTTTATTGATACTACCAAAGCTGCAACTTTCTCTGCCGTATACCAGTGATTAGTACCTGCTGTTGTTTCGGATTGTAGTTTGAAAATTTTTAACGGCATTGTTCCGTCAAACGTTGGCGCTTTCAATTTCGTAGCACTGACAGCTGCAGCTGGTCCGCATAACTGCCTTTCTTGGATATGACCCTCTAGTCGCCAAATCTCCGATTCCAGTCTGCGTAGTTCGTCTTCCAAGACATCCTGTCTGGCCTGTAGTTGGGCGGAATTCCCTTCGATGCGTAATAGCTGTTCCTGCAGCTGTGAAGTGGTTTGTGTTAACTCTTGCTTCAAGTATGAAGATTGCTGCTCAATGCGTATGGAAAGTTGCTCCTGCAATTGCGAGGTGTTTTGTGCTAGCTGCTTTCCATACGTGTGGAAATTTGTGAGGTGTTTTGTGCCGGCTTCTGCTCCATGTGTGTGGAAGGTTGCTCATGCAATTGCGAGGTGTTTTGTGACAGCTGCTGTGCCATAGCTGTCAAAAGCATGTTCATATCGAACGAAGACGTCTGCTGGTCTATCGACTGCTTCTCCACTTTTGATGCGGCTTCGAAAGAAAACTCGTATCCATTCACTTTGATGCCTTTACTCTCCATTGCATTTCGTAAGCGTAATTGCAGGTCTGTTTTATTACCTGCTTTAGGCAATCCGCGAGACTCCAACTCGCTCCTTAGCTGAGGTATTTTTAAGTCATTTTTCATATTTACTAATAACGCTGCAACTTCATTAGTAATGCCTTCCTATATTGGTAGAACACTAACGCCGAACAACGAGTGGGTGATATATTAAACACTAAAGGAAACCTAGAAAACCAAAGAAATATTTATTTAGAAATACTG
Source organism: Physocephala rufipes (assembly GCA_963966595.1). Classification (NCBI taxonomy): domain Eukaryota; kingdom Metazoa; phylum Arthropoda; class Insecta; order Diptera; family Conopidae; genus Physocephala; species Physocephala rufipes. The sequence continues at coordinate 14,138,590 of OZ016502.1, read as the reverse complement.
GTTACATATTACTAAAAATAAACAAATAACTATAAAAATTATTAATATTGTTAGTTTGATTTGATTTCAATACCCTCAAAACCCTTGTTAGTTTGATTGAAACACAATATTTTTAATTTAACCAATATTTGTATATTTAGTATTTATTTCCAAATAAAGTATTATAATTATAATTTATTTCCAAATAAAGTATGAATACGTTTCTCTTTTCATTTTGAATGAAAAACGACGAGCTTTCTTTGTTTTAGACCATAGACCAATTATATTTTGACCAAATATAATTCTAAAAAATTATTTATATCCGTAAATATTACAGTAGCGCAAAAAATTTTATTAGCTAAAATAAAGGCACTAAAACCTTCTTTCAATTGGTGATGATATTATACTGGTATCTCAATCGGTTCCAAGGATATACAAACTGAAGTTATAAGCATGCAGTTGACTATAACTTTTGAATCACAATCAGCACCCAGTAATTTTTACAAGAAAGACGAGAAGGACAACAATTTTTTCGTCCGGAAACTTGCACATGTGCGGACCCCCGGACAACCATCCTGGCGCCATATTCGCAACTCTGGCATATTTATTTTTATTACCTTAGTTAGTATTTAATTAATTTTAACAAAAAAACTAGTAAGAACGTTACCTTCGGCCTGGGCGAAGCTTATATATCCTATTCCCGAGTCTCTTCATAACAATGTTCAAATAAAATGTCGGCGCTTTATTTAAATTTATTATATATTTATATTCAAATTATTATATTTACATTTATACCCAGCCTGTGATGACAGAGCACATTCGTACCACATTTCATACTTTATTTTTTCTTTTCAACGTTCACTTTTTATGAAACAGTTCTAATTGAGGCGTGGGCGTGGCAGTTTTCTGTTAAATGTACGCCTGCACTCATTTTTAAATATATTTTCAATTGAGCTAGTAGCCTCGAATATACAATTTCACCTTTAAGTTCGTACACGGAGCTGAAAAATTGTGTTCCAAACGTGATTTAATTCACATTAAGTACCAAAAGTGGGGGTGGAAGATGTCTGATTTCGCCCATTTTGAATACCAACCAGCCTATCGTAACACCAAACATGCCGAATTTCATGATCATAGTTTTATTCGTTCTCTTGTAATTGTGATTTCCACAGACAGACAGACATACAGATGGACGGACGGATAGGGCTAAATCGACTCAGGGGACCATTCTAAGCCAGAATATATACTTTTCTATATCTATTGTAGCTCCTTCAGTGCGTTACAAACATAGTATCAACGTTAATATATCCTTTTTCCTTTTTTTAAGGGAATAGGATATAATTGTAGTAAAATTATTTATATTTTAAGGTATGGAGAAAAAAATCATTGGCGAAATTATCACAGCGGTGCAAAATAAGTTAATAAATGGAGCAAAAACAGAATGAAATAGACAAAGTGCACTTAAGTAAATGCAAACATTTGGTGAGCATTCTTAATGTCCCAATTAAAATAATCTAATCTACAAATAAATGGTTTAGCTAAAAGCTATGTTAATATAGCATAGGAACTATCGAAGCGTTTTATATTACAATCCAAAAAACTTGGATATAATACTTATTTCTGAATGCTGGAAACACTGCTTTAATGTGAATACCCAAAATGGCCAATTAAGTAATTAGTGCCGCACATGCTGACAACACGAAAATCATCGAATTTAAGGGAGAGGTGAAGAAATAATTAGGGTATGACAATGCCACATGTTTTACACAGTTGATTTTTCGTGAATTTCTCTTGATGATAATAAATAAATAATTCCGTGTAGGTCTAGTTATTAAGTTATTGATAATAATACAATTTTATTTGAAGCTAAAAATAGTAACGTTTGTGTATTGGTATGCTCAAGTAAAATCTTTTATATTTTACATAAATTAGTGCGTCTAACACTTGGCTTCAAAGTGATGGTGCAGAATTGTTAATAAAACAATGTGAAGAATTTTTTCAAATAAATTATTTGATGTAATTTTATTTTTAAATTATTTTTAGATTCTGGTGTCCAAAAATGTGTTTAAATGATTTGAGTGTTCTATTGACTAAGTCAATCGAATTTGTTATACAATAAAATATTTAATATAATTGAATTTCGTTTATATTCTTATGCATATGAAATAACTGCATTTTTTTGTTCCTAATCAATTTATACAAATATTTTAGTCATCAAATAAAACATGCGCACAAGTGGTCTACACATTTTAAATAATAAAAGTGTACATGAAAAATAATTGATTTTTATAAACCAATAATTACGTTGGCATATCAAAACAAAACTGGTGAACTTATAAGTTGAATTGTCATTCGGGGTCTGAAAAAGGTGTAATGGACGGGTCTTAAGCTTGAATTTCTAAAGTTCTGATTATACTCGACTTGGCGTGGCGTAAGAGCTGTCAAAATTTCATTTAACTATATATGTTCGTATGAATATGTGTCATTACCCCGCAAATATCAAAATGATTTTGATATTTTCTGCAAGCCAGCGAGCATGCAGCCAAAATCGCGCTGCCATATCGATTTTCATTTTTTTTAATAACAAAAGTAGCCAGATTATATGAAATTAACACTTCGGTTGTTAAAAACAATGTGATATAAATAAAAACTTAACGTGCAAGTGGGAAGTTCAATGATTAATCAATCTGGCAGATTTATGTTATTGTCTGCTAATAAAATTGCCATTATATTGTTTATATGAAGCCAATAAAATGGACCGTGATGAGCTCTTCATAAATCTGGTGTAACAGCATCCATTGTTATATGATAAATTTTCAGCGGGCTATCGTTTTCCCCAAGAAAAAATGAAGGCATGGGCTACTATTAGTATAACAATGGGAATATCAAGTAAGTTTTTCTACTTTTTTCTATATAAAACACTATACTATTTTCCAACATTAGTTGCAGGAACACTTTTCTAAAGTGTGCATTAACATCCCGATCTCGGTTTACTGGACGAATGCTCCAGCGTCTAACTGGCCTACATCGCTTCCACTCTAAATACAGGGCCAAAATTCTGAAAAATTGAAGGTCTTCCAAAAGCTCTTGCTCCATCGCTAGTCACAATTGAAATGTAGTTTTGCAAATTGAGGAACAAAAATTATAAGGGTTGCGCGTGTACGTGTTGGGTAATATTTGGGAACACATTTACTTGAACGAACCCTAACGGATGTTGTTCTAATTTTTGCTGTTGTAGCCGGGCTTAGTGCTTACCCCAAAACCAGCAAACATTTTGGTTGCCCGCCCCCCTTGTGGGCGGGGTTAATGCCTCTAGAAGTTGAAAATATAACCGTCGATTTCTCAAAAACCTGAATATATATTCCAACAATATTGGTACAATTGGGAAGGCAATAACAAAAGAGTATTTTATGTTAAATAACATTTTATCGAAATATTTATGGTTTTGGAAGTAAAAGCGATTTTCTGTTTTACTACGTTTTAACGTATTCAAAGATTTTACCCACAAAATAATATGTAATTAATCCTAACAATAAAGACATGAAAATCATTGAAATCGGTGCAGGAGTTTTGGAGAAATCTACATTTAAATCGAAATACGCACTGCACTTATTAGGTATTATTTAAAATCCTAAAAAAGCTTTGCAAAGCCCCAAACAAAAATGTTCTTTTATGTATGGTGGCAACATTTAAAAACCGAAAAGCAGTCGCAAATGACATTTCTTTGCAGAAATTTCCTCTCTCCCCGATTCACGCCACGACAAGTCAAGTCGAGTATAATCAGGCCTTAAGAGAAAATCATTAGTCAGGGTCTTAAACATAAAATTTCCAGGGAAGAAATTAATAGTCAGGGTCTTAAACTCACAAACACTATCTTAAATCAGAGTTGCAGTTAGAGATGTTTCCGATATCTTATTACTGACTTATTACCAGAGATAATGAGATAGGAAACTTCTGAAAACTACAACTCTGGTTGTAGATTTAACGCAGAAATGCATAGTAGTATTAGTGGAAACGGACGGAAATTGATGACGTTTTCACTCAGAAACTCAACTACGGTGCCCCAATGACGTAATTTTTACGCTCAAACTCACCTACGGTGCCCCCAATGACGTCAGTCTTCCAATGAATAATTTTTGTCTTAGACCCCATTGACATATCATTTATGCAATTATTTTGAGATTTCAACTTAGTTAAAATTTATACATAAAAACATTCCCATTCAGGTACATTTTTTTATGAATGTGTAATTATGAGTGTACATGTTTTTTAAATGCACATAGATTTGAAGGTATTATTTGCTTAAACAAAAAATTTGATGTAATTTGTGAGAAGCCAGATGGAAAATTTGTTTTATTATGGATGTTATTTTTAATCCCCGGTCTACTCCCGAATTAGCTAAATCGTGATAACTCCGAACGAGGATAAAACAAAGAGCGAGTGTGAAGATATACACGCGTATATTATACGCGTAATATAGTTTTCCATAAGTTTTGCTTCTCTTTCTACCTGCATAATTTTAGGCCAGAAATCATTAATGATTGGTAAATATTTTTCCGATTGAAAAATATTTATGATTTCGTAAGAAGTGCCAGGTAACTGCTTATTAAGATTCAAATATCCAGTCTTGTGTATTTGAACTATAAAAATCGTAAAGCATCTCGGTCTGATAAAAATCCTATTGACGTTAACTATTACGATATATATTTAACTTAATTTATTTCTTTTATTTCATTTATTTAACTTTATTTTATTTATTTTACTTTATTAGGAGAATCAAACAGGGTTATTCTAGAAATCCTCATAACATTTCTGTGAACTTCTGCAACTAGGCTAAATTAAGATAACATCGAATCCAAATGTAAAAAAATTATAATATATAGAAATCGGCGTTGGCATACCTTGAGCTGTGTTTTACCTCTGCATTGAATTCCATCGATTAAGGGTTACCTGCCTGTGAGGTACAAGTTTTATTATTCACCTTTTGCGTAGGTAAATATTGAAACAGGGTTCACGACATAAAACCATTTGAGATAAATTAATTAGTATTCTATTTTAATAAAATAATTATCGCAAGGCTCTATTTGAAATAATCACACCTTTCCATTACATTAATTATTATTTAAAATAGTAATTCTTTGCCAACTAAAGTAAGCGCGCAAAAAGTACTTTTCCTAACATGAAAATAATTATTATTGCCGTGAATGTAAATTTCAAAAGATCAAAGTAATTACCCTCGTTTGAAATAAGCGCATTTAATATTGTTATTAATTAATTAATTAAATAATAATAATAGTTTACCAATTACACAGAGTGCTTTTCCTAAATTGTAAATGTTAACTCTGGTGTCATTACGTCACTGATATTTTCACCACATTGTTTTTAAAATAATTGGAACAAGTACAATAATAGATATAATTAAGTGAAATATATAGTGGACAATGACAAAAATAAGGATTTGCTGCAGAAGCTGCTCCAGCGGGACAAAATTATATTCGTTCCCGAAGGAAAGTATCCAGTGCCAAAGGTAAGCTCAAATTGTGATTATGCTTATGTACAGAATTTAATTATAATTATAATTATTTAATGTAAGGGTGAAATAGGCCTACTGGGGAACCGGACACCTAAAAAAATCGGTAACGCATCGCAGTGCATACCTCATGGGTGATGTGGAAATGCACCTATTGTTCACATAATTATATAAAAGTATTTACACAATTTTTATAAAAATGTTAACTAACTTAACAATTAATAATAAACTTAGCTCAATTAAAATAACATATTAATTGAGCTAAAAATACTCAAAAATTCAATTATTATATTATAAAACAAGAGTATTAAAAAGAGTTTTTAAATTTAAATAAATTTATATTTCTATTTTATGTAGGCTGCTTTATACTATCTTGATTACAAATTATTCATGGCAATATTGAGTTCATCTGGAGTAATGTTAACATCACCCTCAACTCTTTCTTGCTATTCCTTCCTACTTGAGTGCCAGGCCCGTCGTGGATGAAAGGCGACAAAATGGCAGTGACTAGTCGTGCTTGCACATAGCTCACTTGCCAGGAACTATGCAGGCTAGTTCCGACACCTTACCAAAGGTGTAAAAATGGTGCCACGGGTGGTGTGCATCTCAATTCGGGTCTTAATCCAACCCCGCTAATATAAATGCCCACGTACACAGCACACCAGTGGGTAGGCCCCCTTGTGGGAGCTTCGTGGTGGCTGTGGTACAACCCAAAGATACGCGGGTAGAGACTATAGAGTCTCCGCGTGGAGTTGCGTGAGGAGGCAGCCTCCGACAACTCAAATGCCGGTGAGTGTCCCCACCGGCAAAAGAGGTTTTAGATAGGCCTCGATCGTCAACCTGCGAGGAATGTCCTGCACGTCCCAGGCTTCCACAGGTACACAAATGGCGCAATAAGGATAAGTTGATGCCGTGGTCGTTGATTGCCGAGATATAGGGTATTCACAGAGTCTACCCAGCAATCCCGATTGTGGGTAGGCCCACCGTGAGGTTAAGCCAATCGTGGCAGGTACTCACGTTAAGCACCTAGAGGCATCTGTACCTTCCTACATGGGTGCCAGGCCCGTTCGTGGATACGGCGACAAAATGGCAGTGACTAGTCGTGCTTGCACGTAGTTCACTGCCAATGAACTATGCAGACTAGTTCCGAGGCCTTACCAAAGGCTGAAAAATGGTACCACGGGTGGTGCACATTTTATAGGGTCTTCAGACCCCCTCTAATCCAAAGCCCACATATATAGTGCATCAGTGGGTAGGCTTCTTATCACATGATGAGAGCTTCGTGGTGGTTGTTGGTGCCACCCAAAGTTACGCGGGTAGAGACCAAAGAGTCTCCGAGTAGAGTTGCGTGAGGAGGCAGCCTCCGTCAAATCGCCTCGGCACAAGGAAACACGATGAACACATAATCTTCTGAGTTTGTTCCATAACCAAAAAAATTTTCGATATTTTACGAATTTTCATTGTTTACTATAGAAAGCTATATTTCTTCCTTCTTTTCCTTCTCTACAGTTATAGGTAGGAAATACTGTATTATAGGTAGGATTATACAGTATAATCACTACGGTTAAGGTTTCATGTAATTTTCTTGTATTTTCCCGCCACTCTGGGACATTCTTTCGACTAGATGTGTCAACTGTCACTGTTGACGTATAACTCATCTTATTTTATTGATGTTGGCTGTCAATAAACTTTTTGAATTCCAAGGTTACTGGCCTTTCCTGGGACCCTGAAATTTTCCATGAAACGTTTCCCAATTCTTCTTTGCCTGATAATTAATTACCATATGTCTATTGCACCAATGAAAAGTTACGGTTGTGTTATTTTTTCCCGTATTTGGTACCCTACATTTTACTTCTTGCGTTTTATTATTATTCAATTTACTTTCGCACTTTCCTGACCATTGGTTAGTTTTCTGTGAGGTGTCTTTTATGGGTACGAAATCTGTTTCTTCGTCTGTTCTTGTTTTCTACATATTTAGTTGGTTTCATGCCCATACATGAAACATTTTTAACAGAATGGCGAATTTTTCCTTGTAATGCAATCTGCTCTTGTGTGTCCATTTTTGTTGCATAAACTGCAAACTACACTTATTTGTACATTATTCTGATACCTGTTGCTATGTACAATGTTATTATTTTTCTCTATTTCTGGCAAACCTTAATATGCGCTTGACCCATTTGTTTATCGCTCATTTTGGGAATTTCGTTTTGCGCCAATATAGCTAGATTGTCTCATTCCTGCTTTACAAATGTCATCTGCTATTTCTACCGCTTGCTCGATGAGATTTTCCAAAGTTTTTGCCCTGAGCCAAACATATACATCCTTAGGGCCTCTTCTGAAAAGCCCAATTTAAAAACTTTCATCACGGAAGATTTCATTTCTAATCTAAAGGCCTGATTAGTCTGACGTGTTGGTAGGTTTTGTTAGGTGGAAGCTGTCAAAAAGCCTATCTACCTTATGGGATCCTGTGTCTTTGATTATACGAACGTGCACGCAGTAAAGAAGAAGAAGAATATCAAATTCATTTTGATATTTTCGCGTTTCGCAAATGAGTTCCAAGTTTGGAAGCCTAAAAATCAGACCCACGGTTGCTTATATCGACATTATTTATTATTAAAAGTACGGGGAATGGCCACTTGGTTGTACGGCTTTTTATATTTCCGGGGATTTGTTAAGATTTGACTTCAGTTGCTTTGTGATTTTGTTGAAGTGAGGTTGTGTTACTGCGTACTAAAAAGTTGTTTTTTCCTCTAACTTATCATTTGAGAAGGCTTCTCCAAATAGGGTCTGATTAAAGACAGCAACATATCATACACCGGACGCGTCATTCTCGTATGCATAAAATATTGATCTTCATCACCACACTTTATTCTCATGAATACCCTTCTAAAGTATCCATGGACCACACGATCAGTATTTATAGGGCGGAAGCGCCATCGCCTTCTTGCTCTGCGATTGAGCCACTCAGAGCAGAGAGTAGCAATTAATAAAAATTTCTAGTCCTCCATTTCTTCTTCCATTAAACGATCCATTTTAATTCCAAAACCTTTATAGATACGCAAATAAAATTGAATTGCGTTGACACAGATGTTTGTGTAACAACAACAATGTTAAAGAAGAGGCTGTATGAATTCTATAAGCATTGTTTTAATTGTTAAAAAAAATTAAGTCGAAGGAAATAATTTATTTTGTACCTTTTTAAATATTATTAATGTTAAAAATAATTGCATTATTTCCACAACAAATGTAATTTAATATATGTATATAATTAAAAGCCTTTAAAATTTATGCAGATAATTTTTGGAAATAAGAATTATACACAGCCCTAATAATTCCCAATTTTAAACAGTCTGGCAGCGTCTTGTACTGCATTTCGACAATATGCTCAAACAACTTCCACGTAACAAAACGTACCAACACCAGAGATAATTATGGCCTTACTAATCAGGCCTTAAGGGATATATCTGATTGCCCCTTGTATATGCTGGTAAAAAGATCGTCGGCTTGCGAATTAAGGTTTTGTAACCTTTCAGCGAATTGCCTGATTTCCTCACCGGTCATTTATCCCATGCTCTGGATTTCTACTAGCACTGAATCTAGATATGTGTATTGAAGGTAGTTTTTCTTAATAGTTGAACAAAGCTCGTCAATGCTATTACTTTTTGTTGTGAAGTAGAGTATAGGCGTTTCCATGTAACCTTTGTTTAACGCATGCGAAGAAATCTTGTAATAATTAATATTATTTGTTAACATAATATTTATACATAATTTTTACCCACAACAGCTCAATTATGTGAATATAAACCAAAATGTTATTATTCAGTAAACAAAAATCAAAAATTAAGGTAATTAGAATATATTTCATTATAATGAACGAAAAACTGAAATATAAATTACTTCATTGTATTTCACTGGAATAAATTTGGTGGTGCCTTGATGTTATAAATTGATTATACATGTCAATAATTTTCTCTAATATTTTAAGAATTATATATTCCGTATTGATTTCGGGGATCGTCCATCTCCGTAGTTTCCCCATTGATTTTCTTAAAATAAAGCCTAAGGTTATTGTTTATATATATATTTATTTATTTATTTATTTATTAATTCAGTGACTAAGCCAAAGAAAGCTTTATAGCCCAAAAATAATCAAAATTACAAAAAGTTTGTATAAATTACAAAATAATTTTAATTAGACAAAAATCCCAAGATTTTGTTTTTGGATACAGGAACGGAGTCACATAAATTTATGACTGAATATACGGAGTTTAAATCGGAACAGGCATTCCGAAAGGGTTCTTGCTGTGCATAGGAAAAACGGCATAAAGGAAGGTGAAGAAAAACGTGTCTTCTGGTTGTACGGCGAGGAACATTGAGCTGGATATTGCTCAACAAAGGCGCAGATACAATAGCACCATTCAGCAATTTCAAAATAAAAATGGCATTAAGCATTATTCTCCGATTTGCCAAGGATGGCAGATTAATCAGCTTAAGCCTAGACTCATAAGAAGGCAGCCTTACATTTGGGTCCCAACGCAAACCTCGAAGACAAAAGAGCAAAAACTTCTTTTGCACCGATTCAATTGACGAAACATAACAAGCACTATTCGGGCTCCAGACCGGCGAGGCATACTCCAAAGTTGGACGAACCAGCGAAGTATACAGCAACTTCGTTATATAAGGATCCATAAATTCCTTTGCACAGCGTTTCATGAATCCTAAAACACTGCAGGCTTTACTAGAAATATAATTAATATGAATGTCAAAGCGCAATTTCCGATCCAAGAGAACTCCCAGGTCATCAACTGTTTCCACAATATTCAATTTATGGTTATCAATGACATAACTAAAGTTGTAGGAATTTGAGCGATAGAATGATATCTGCTTACACTTATCCAAATTCAGCCTCATACAGTTTACTTTACACCACTCAGATATCTTATCCAAATCCATCTGTAGTAGCATAGCATCACTTTGAATAATATATGGAAGAAAGAGCTTAACGTCGTCTGCAAATATAAGAATCTTGCTATCTCTGACTACCGTTGGAAGATCATTTATAAAGATCAAAAACAGCAATGGGCCGAGATGACTTCCTTGAGGAACACCAGAGGTCACAATAAATTCAACAGATGTAGAGTTTCTAAACAAGATCTTCATAGTACGCTCCTCCAAATATGAAGATATCCATCTTAAAAGATATGCAGGGAAACCAAACATTTTAAGTTTCAAGAGAAGAAGGCTGTGATTCACCACATCAAACGCCTTGCAGAAATCCGTGTAGATAACATCAGTTTGCATTCCCAAGGTGAAACTTTGAATTGTCGTCGATACAAATTCCAACAGGTTGGTCGTCGTCGATTTGCCGCTGGAAAAACCATGTTGAGACGGTGAAATAGACGACATTACACTTCGAGATATTTGGCTCGTGATTATTTCCTCAAAGACCTTAGGAAGAGCACTAAGCTTAGCAATACCGCGATAATTGCTAATAACACATTTATTTCCAGATTTATGTAGTGGTACTATATAAGAAGACTTCCATGATTGTGGAAAGTACCCGGAGCGCAAAGAATAAGTAAATAAAGATGTAATAGGAGCCGCATATGAAGAAAATTATATAGAAATAGAGGCTAGGCAAAATGTTTTCAACCCACTTGGTGACAAATATGGCGTTATACTCGCTGACAAACGCACAGCGAACAGGAACAACTTCGAACGAGTTCTTGTTGGAGAATTAATTATTTCTACTTGTTCATTTACTTAATTATTTCTACTTGTTCACAACTCATCTCATCAACATTGAAAAACCTATATGATTTTATAATATAATCAATTTACATTTCCAAGCATTCCGAAATAAATGCTTTAAGTATTCACACGTCTTTTATTTAAAAGTTAATCACTGCAATAGGTTATGGGCCCAGGACCACAAAATGGAGTTCCTGAAAGCTTCGTTTACTAAATTGAACGCCGACAATTACCATATATGGAAATACAAATTGGAATTGATCCTACGCAAGGAAGAAGCTTGGAAATGTATTATAGAGCCCGAACCAGCCACACCCGATTCAGCTTGGAAAAAGTTGAATGAAAAAGCTACAGTCATCATCGGTTTATCGGTGGAAGATAATCAGCTTTTACTCATAAAGAAAGCTGCAACAGCAGCAGAAGCATGGGAAATCTTACGGAATCATCACGAGAAGAATACTTTGGGTAGCAGCGTCCGCATAATGAGAAGGATATGCACCATGAAGTTCACAATGGAGTCGGACATAGTAGACCACATTATGGAAATGAAAATACTGTTCGAAAAGTTGGAAGCCCTTGGGGAAAGTTTTTCGGAGCGTTGGCTCGTCGCTATGCTCTTAAGTAGCCTACCATCATCATTCGATACGCTCGTAACTGCTTTGGAAGCACGAAAGTTGGAGGAATTGACACTGAAAGTAGTCGAGGCCAGCTTGATCGAGGAATATCAACGACGGACAGGTAATCTCGCATCCAATTCGGTAATGAAAACGTCTGAAAGCATAGATCGTAAAAATCTCGTAAAGAGATGTCATTTCTGCAAGGGAAAAGGGCACCTTAAGAAGGATTGCTGGAAACTAAAGAATTCACGGAACAATAATCAAGCCAACAAAGCTAAAGGCCACGAAGAGGAACGCGAGGGTAACTATTGCTTTACAATGCGCAATAATAATAATTTCTGGGTAATAGATTCTGGAGCAACATGTCATATAAGCTCACGAAGGTCAAATTTCATTTCTTTAAACATCAATACGAGAGAAGGTTACAGTTGCGAACGGGGAAGTAGTTACTTCAAGCGGAAAAGGACTGTGCCGTGTCACTATGCTTAATAGTCTTGGTCAAAGTTTTGATATCAACATGCAAGGGGTCCTGTTCATACCTTCCTTTCATGGAAGCCTGCTATCTGTTAGCCGAATGTTAAAAATGGGTTACAAATTAAATATTAAAGAAATGGAATGCAGAATCAACGACAGATATGGTAAGGAAATCGGAATTGCTACATCATCCGATGGATTGTTCAGCTTGATGTCAAGTCCTATGGAGAAAGCCATGATCGTGAAATGCAACATGCAGAATTGTCAACATTATTGGCATTCAGTCTTTGGACACCGGGATATTGACGCAATAAAAGTTATGCAAAAGGATATGACGGTAAGAGATTTTAATATTATGGATTGCGGTGTTAGGAAAAACTGCAACATTTGTACTCAATGTAAGATGACCAGGGCACCCTTTAAGAGACGCTCAGAAACAAAGTCAGACTGTATTAGAATTAGTGCATAGTGATGTTTGCGGTCCTATGCAGACAGCAACACCAGGAAAGAAAAGATACTTTCTTACATTTATCGATGATTTTAGTCGATACACAGTCGTGTACTTACTTAACAACAAATCCGAAGTTTTTGAAAAATTAAAAATTTATCTGGAATTTGTTAAAAAATAAGTTTTCAAAATATCCAAACATCATAAGATCCGATAATGGTGGAGAGTATACATCCCATAATATACAAAGGTATCTAGGTAGCAAAGGGGTGCAGTATCAGTACACGGTTCCTTACGCTCCACAGCAAAATGGCGTGGCTGAACGGAAAAATAGGACACTTGTAGAAATGGCAAAGTGCCTATTGTCAGAAGCTAAGCTGCCAAACCTATATTGGGGGGAAAACATTATAACGGCATGTTACCTGCAAAATAGATTAGTTACTCGATCAATACCTACTACTCCATTCGAAATGTGGGAAAAGAGAAAACCGGATATATAAAATTTAAGAATTTTTGGAAGCAAAGCTTACGTATTCATTCCAAAAGAAAAACGACGAAAGCTCGATGCAAGGTCAGAAGTCTTAACCTTTATTGGTTATGACGAGCATTCGAAAGGGTATCGCTTAGTTGATCTAGCATCATATAAAGTCACTATCAGTTGAGATGTAAAATTTATCGATGATACCAACCATATAAAAGATAAAAATGAAGATAAATGGAATATGGAACCACTACATAAATCTGAAGAGATGCCCTTAGAAATATTTGACCATAAGATAATATCCCACGAAAGCAATGAGTCAAGACAAAACTTAGAAAGCAAAGACAATGATAGTTCATTTCAAAGTTTAGACGATTGCTGCGAGATAGAGAATAGTCCAGACGAACTAAATATATCAGCGACAGAAGACATTAATGAAAATACAGAAGATAAAGACCAAATAGAGCTCAGAAGGTCGACACGTGAAAGAAAACCTCCAAAACGATTTTTGTGTATTGTTAGCACCACCGATTTAGTAGAACCAAAAACATATACTGAGGCGATTAGATCTGAACAACACAACGAATGGGTTAACGCTATGAAAGAGGAAATCTCAGCTTTAAAATTGAATAACACATGGAACTTAGTAAAACCCCCAGAAAACGTCAACATTGTTGGTTGTAAATGGACATATAAGATAAAGACTGATTCAGAGTGTAAAATTCAGAGGTACAAAGCTCGTTTAGTAGCACAAGGGTTCAGCCAAAAGTATGGATATGACTATGACGAAATATTCGCCCCTGTCGTTCGTCAAACAACCCTAAGGACTTTACTATCTGTAGCCGGAGTAAAGCGTATGTCAGTAGTACACATGGACATAAAATCTGCATTTCTTAATGGTAACTTAGAGGAAACTATATATATGAAGCCGCCTGGATTTGAGGAAGGGGGAAAATACCTAATCTGTAAATTAAAAAAAAGTTTATATGGACTGAAGCAAGCTGCCAACGTTTGGAACAAAACGTTGCATAAAGTAATAACTTCCGTAGGATATACGCAGAGTATGGCAGACCCATGTTTATATACAAAACACACCAACGAGGAAGGGTTAACATACATTTTAATATACGTTGATGATATTTTGGTAGCTAGCGAAAGGCTAGAGAATATAAAAGCAGTCGAAGGGCAACTACGAAACAATTTTAATACTAACAACTTAGGAGAAATTCAATATTACCTTGGGCTCGAAGTTTTTAAAGACAAGAAACATAATTTTTGTATTCGTCAAAAGAAATTTATTCAAAGTATTTTGGCAACGTTTGGGCTAGATAAAGCTAAACCTTCAAAGTATCCACTGGATCCAGGATACGGAAAATCAGAGTCGAATTCACTACAGAACAACAGTGACTACCAACGTCTTATAGGTTCGTTGTTATATTTAAGTGTAAACTCAAGGCCGGACATTTCGGCAAGTGTATCAATTTTAGCCAGAAAAACGAGTTGTCCAAATCAAGAAGACTGGACAGAATTAAAAAGAGTGCTAAAATATTTAAAGGGCACCGCAGATCATTACCTGCGTTTAAGCAGCAGCGATGTCAAACCAAACATATTAATTGGATATGCTGATGCGAATTGGGCAGAGGATACACAGGACAGAAAATCTAACTCTGGTTCCATATTTCAGATCAATGGCGGCTCGATCAGTTGGTCATGCAAGAAACAAACCTGCATCTCGCTTTCTTCTACAGAAGCTGAATTCATCGCACTCTCCGAAGCATGCAAGGAGGCAATATGGATTAGAAAACTTCTCTCGGACATGCTAATAGACCAAAGAAGAGCAACATGCATTTTTGAAGACAATCAAAGCTGCCTACGCTTGATCAAGGAAGAGAAATTGAGCAACAGAACAAAACATATCGACACCAAAATATATTTCGTTAAGGATCATGTCAAGATGGAATCAATCTGCTGTTTATATTGTCCTAGCGAAGATATGATAGCCGATATGATGACAAAGCCATTACGTCCAATACGGATCGAAAAATTACGGAAATTAGCTGGAGTAGAATCTAATTAAGGAAGGGTGTTGGAGAATTAATTATTTCTACTTGTTCATTTACTTAATTATTTCTACTTGTTCACAACTCATCTCATCAACATTGAAAAACCTATATGATTTTATAATATAATCAATTTACATTTCCAAGCATTCCGAAATAAATGCTTTAAGTATTCACACGTCTTTTATTTAAAAGTTAATCACTGCAATAGTTCTCACGAATCCCATGAATTCAACAGACTATACAAAATGGCCATTATAACGAATTTCTAATTTACAGCATCGAGTGTCCTATCTCTTTATCTCTACCGATCTTATGCAGTCTTATGTAGATCTATCAAACACGTGAAAGGCACAAAAACGAATTCCAAATAATTAATTTCGTCTTTAGTAAACGACTTGTAAACACTACACAATTGTTTATCAATATAAAACCAGTATACGTTGACACTTGACAATTTATCATGTCATTTATCGTAAAGCTAACCTATAACCAAAACCGCTTTAAGGAAACATCATATAAGGTCGTCTTATGTACAATGTAGAAATAAAGTGCGGGGCCTGTTTGCATGAGTTACATAGAGTTGCGTTAGAAGATATTGCACTGATACAGAAAATTATCAGTGCAACTAGACCAGAATTAGAGATTTGCTTTAATTTTAGGAAGCAAAATAGCACCGTCCTGTACTAGATTCATTATTTCATTGGATGTTAGTTTTATTTCCTTAAGAATTTCAAACGCTCCCTCCTCTGTTTTATCAATTTCTGGTACACTTTTGCCAGGTGTTCTACTTAAACGAGGTGCTGGTGCAGGTGCAATGACACCATCAACTACCTGAAAAGTATTGCGATCCTTGTTGTGCCCATATTCCGCAACTTCGTGGTATTCCAACACAGGAAAAACACATGCGTCGATATCTTGAAATATACTCGACCACTCTTTCTGAGTTTTCTCCAAAAATTTCAAACGCACCTGCTCCTTCAGAGTTTTATGCTCTTCTTCGTCTGTTATGGTTTGCTTCAACTGCGGTAATTTCAAATACCTCCTCAACAATTCAAAGAATTGTGGTTCTAACGCCCCTACTGACATGTATTTACCGTCTTTGGTCTCATATATATCATAAAAATAAAGACCACCATCTAATGCGTTCCTCCCTCTCTCATTTCCCCACAACGGTAGTTTTTGTGACATCAGTACCCAGCTGGATAGGTAGGCAGCTCCATCGACCATAGCAGCGTCCACTACTTGGCCACAACCAGATCGGTGCCTTTCCAATAGCGCAATACATATGCCAAGAGCGCACATAAAACTTCCCCCAGCAAAGTCGGCTAGCAAGTTAATTGGCGGCATAGGTTTTGTTCTATATCGACCTAGCATAGATAGAACTCCAGACACAGCACTGTAATTTATGTCATGACCGGCGCGTGCTGCAAGACGACCATGCTGACCGAAACCAGTAAGACGAGCATAAATGAGACGTGGATTTTCGGCACACAAGAGCTCGGGTCCAAGATTTAATCTTTCCATAACACCCGGGCGGAAGGGTTCAATGATAACGTCACACTGTTTAGATAGAGCACGTAATAGTGCTTGCCCTTTCGTATTTTTTAAATTCACTGCCAAGGTGCGTTTACCGTGCTGCAACACATCCAAATGATTATTAAGGATCTAGCAATTTAAAAAAAAATAGATTTTAGATTGGTTTTAGAAAATCTTAATAAAAGTACTTTATCGATACGTGTTACAGTTGCTCCAAAGTCGCTCAGAATTTTTCCACACATTGGGGCTGGTGCCAAGCCTATAAATTCAATAACCTTTATTCCCTTTAATGGCATTTGAGCGAAGTTCGATGCAGCAATACGGACGAAAAGTTCGGAATATGTTTTTTTTTAGTTGTTGGATGTAGTCACACTCGCCGCGACTTCCTTGGGCAATCAGAGAGATTATAACGTCATTCACACTGTTTGTATAAGGATAGTGTTGGAAACAAGGATAGTAAAGATGAGTGATACTTTCTTATTCACATGTTTTTTTCTAAAACTTTTAAATGTCATTTCGCTGATTTAGGTCCTCATGATATAAAACGAAACTCGGGCATTTCTTCTTTTCCCTTTTGTGTTTTCCTTAATTTTTTTATTTGACAGCTTATAGATAAGCAGCAGATAAAAATTCGGCTCACATGCATAAACAAATGTACTTATCAAATATTAAATTGTTAGTACTTATCAGTGCATTTCAATCGAAAACTGGATGTCGAAGCCGAATATTGTTGGGCAGAGATAAGGAGATAGGAAACTTCTCTAACTACAACTCTGATTTAAGGTAGTGTTCGTGAGTTTAATGGCTTGATTATGCTGCCTTAAGGGCTACTTTAGAATTGTCAAAACGCTATCATTATATGGTGTTCGTGTGTGTGTTGCTGCAAAACACGACACTTGACCCGAACCTCAACCAAAATATCAATCCGAACTTGATATTTTCTCAAGTAGCGTCAACTGACAGTTCAATCGTGCTGCCACATCGCATTTCTTCAAAATCCGATGGTGCAATGTAGCCATATCTTTAAGAAATTGTTCTTTAGCATAATAAACGTTCAAAAGATTGGTCGTAATTCAGACTTTTACCATGAAACCCAATCTGGCACCAATTTGAACATTTTTGAAAACATTTTGAATAAAATTTATAGTAAACAATAGAAATATTTGTTATTTGCTAACATGAATGAGGAAAAACTCATAAATCTAGTCCAGATGAATCTGGTTCTATATAAAAAAAACGCTCCAGCGTCTGTTTCTCCTCCTTCGCAAACACTGCGCACAGTTGTATAAATTCCAGAACAATGCATCACTCTCTGATTCTATACTTGGACAGTATTGTTTAGTCAATAATTTTTTATTTCAATATTTAGTATTTTAATTAGTGTTAGGAACTATCAAATAAAAACCACCGAGTTATTCGATAGTTGTTAATTATTCATCATTCGATAGATTTTGGTAATCCAAACATCATTCAACGAGGCGAATCTGTCTCCACGAATTCGTAGTTACCAGAAACAATCGAATAATTCATTCCATCAACAATAATTCTAAGTAATTCAAAAATCTTTCAGAGAGTAAAAGCCGATACCCATATAATTAAAGACGAGAAACGAGTCAGTTCATTATGTTGTCAACACATGAGCTGAACACGCCTAAGTCGTGTAAATGAATGGATGAATGAATGAGAAAATCATTCGATAGTATCCAACATTAATTTTAATATTAATGTATTATTATCGTAACCACAAATTAGCGCAGACACAAGGTAACATAAAGTAAAAGAAGTATATCGAATCAATAATCAACTTAAAATGTCCCTTACTTGACAGCACGTGGCCTGTCAGAAAATTTCCAAATATATTTAATTTATGAAACGGGATCAAATTATTATGTCTATTAACAAAATATGTTCAACTTTTGGATGGAAGAAAAGAAGTCTATATATTATATAATACCTGCATAAATTTAGGGCCTTAATACGGAATACAAAACAAAAGCAAGAGACCATTCACTCCGGACACTTTATCTAAGGAAGCTGACTAAAGTTTTGCATACTACAAAAATTTGGAGGTTTCGTCAAAGCCAGCGTCGCTGTTTCTCCAATCGTTACTTCTGCGTAATAAGGCCCTTAATGGGTAATGTTTTAAAACAATGAATTGACTATTAAATACTTGGAGAATATAATACAATACTTTTATTGATTTTATATTTTATTGGAAAATATAAAATAATACTTTTATTGGTTATAAAAACAAGTAGGGTAACGGGAAATAAAGTGCGTTATATGAGTAAATGTGTACCAATAATTTACCAATATACCCAAAATAATTTGATAATAACCAAACAGAAATGTTTGATTCATGCTAGTGGCAACACTCGAAAAATTGATAAGCAAACACGAAAACAGTGTTCGGTTATCTCATTTCCCCTTTTTTAAAAATTTCTCCTGCTCAGCTAAGTTCGCGCAAAGGCAGCATAATCAGACCATAAGACCCTGGCTCATGATTTCTTCCGTGGAAATTTTATGTTTAAGACCCTGACTAATAATTTTTTCTTAGAAATTCAAGCATAAGACCCGGTCATTACACCTTTTTCAGACCCCGAATGACAATCCATTTTATAAGTTCACCAACTATGTTTTGATATGCCAACGTAGTTATTGGTTAATAGAATTCAATTATTTTTATGTACACTTTTTTATTTAAGATGCGTAGACATGTGCATGATTTATTTGATAACTTGTTTGTATAAATTGTTATAACTAATATTTGTATAACATAACTAATTATTATAATAACTAATTATGGTAACTAATTATTTGTATAAAATATTTATATAAAACACATAAATGTATGTATTTCATATGCATAAAAACATAAATTAAACTCAATTTTATGAAATATTTTAATGAATAACAAATTCGATTGACTTCGTTAATAGAATATTCACATCATTTAAGCCAATTTTTGGACCCCAGAATCTAAAAATAACCTAAAAATAAAATTACATCAAATAATTTATTTGAAGACATTTTTCACATTGATTTATTAACGACTCTGCTACCATTACTTTGAATCCAAGTGTTAGCCGCATTAGTTCATTTAAAATATAAAAGATTTTACTTGAGTATATCAATACACAAATATGACTATTTTTAGTTTCAAATAAAATTGTATCATTATTGATAAGTTCCTTTCTTCGTCGTAATTCATTTAATATAACTTTTGAGCTTCTGGTTCTGACATTAATAACCACACCTACACGGAATTATTTATTTATTATCATCAAGAAAAACTCTTGAAAAATCAAATGTGTAAAACATGTGGCATTGGCATACCCTAATTATTTCTTCACCTCTCCCATAAATTCGATGATTTTAGTGTTGCCAGCATTTGCGGCGCTTACTACCTAATGGGCCATTTTGGGTATTCTCATTAAAGCAGTGTTGCCAGTATTCAGTAATAAGTATTATATTCAGGTTTTTTGTTAATTATTAAAAATATTAATAAAATAATAAACTAGTATTGCTGGCTATGTATCGAAGAACAATAAAATTTACCAAATTTCATAATTTTTGGTACTGCATACAAAAATTTGAACTAATTTTGGATTGAAATTTTAAACGCTTCGATAATATCTTTGCTATATTAACATGTTTTTAAGCTAAACCATGTATTTTCAGATTAGATTATTTCAAGTGGGACATTAAGGATGCTCATAAAATGTTTGCATTTACTTAAGTGCATTTTGTCCATTTCATTCTGTTTTAGTTCTATTTATGAATTTATTTTGCACCGCTGTGATAATTTCTCAAAAAATTTTTTCACCACACTATAAATTATTTGTTATTTTACAAAAATTTTAAAATTCAATAAATTTAAGCAAAAAAATAGGAATGCCGGACTTGCGAACATGTTGCCAGGATGGGTGTTCCGGGGATCTCCACTTACACAAGTTTCCAGACGAAGCCACTGATGGAAAACGGTAAGAATAGTGGTCATTGATTTTATGTAGTTGTAAGATTCCAACCACTCCAATTGGAAACATGAAATAAAGTGAGAATATGTGCCTATCTAGTTTAAAAAAATGTCCGCGCTATTTTTGCGAAAATTACATGGTGGTCGGGTCGGTTTCGGTTTAGAAGATTTAGTCAACTGCATGCTCGAAAAATATAAGATCTATACTTAAAAACAAGGAAAACCGTCGTTTTTCGTTCAAAACAGAATTGAGGAACATATTCTTTCTTTATTTGGAAATACATACTAAGTATATAAATAACGCTAAATTAAAATTATTGAGTTTCAATAAAAGTAACAAGGGTTTTGGAGGTATTGGGTACTAATTAATCTAACAAAATTAATAATTTTTAAATTTATATATTTATTTTTAGTATTTGTAGTCAGTATTTCAATATATATATATATATATATATATATATATATATATATATATATATATATATATATATATATATATATATATATATATATATATATATATATATATATATATATATATATATATATATATATATATATATATATATATATATATATATATATATATATATATATATATATATATATATATATATATATATATATATATATATATATATATATATATATATATATATATATATATATATATATATATATATATATATATATATATATATATATATATATATATATATATATATATATATATATACGTTTCATTTCTCGTGCATGTTGGCACACTTTTGACTTGTAATTTTGTCTTTTCTACTTTTGTATATATACCAAAATGAAAATAGATTAGAATGGTGTCGGCTTTTGGGTGTGGATGACCATAAAAGATGGTTATATGCATATACGAAACACTTTTCAGTTCATTCTACTGCATTAATCCTTGGGGTACGTATATGTATAATACTAAAATATATTTGGTGTATATTATATTATATATGTATATTATATTTGTGAATGCACTTTTTATATTTGCTTCGTTTTAACTCTTTAACTGTGCTTAACTAAATTTAACTGTGCTTAACTAAATTTATTTAACTACTAACTATGCAACATTATATCATAAATTATCACCAACATCTATTAACATTCATAAAATGTAACATCGTAACAATCATTTTAAATTTCATATATATTAACGTTTGTGAAATGTTTTACATATCATTGTACAATTTTAATTTCCTAGCAATTTGTTATGTATATCTAATAAAATAAGTGTGCATTGAATATTTGTATATGGGTGTTATAGGCCTACTGGGGAACCGGACATCCAAAAAAAAAACTGGTAACGCGCCAATGTGCATACCTCTTGGGTGGCGTGGAAGTGCACATAGCCCTCTGATGGAAATTTTATGTTTTCATTTGTTTGCTATAGGAAGTTTCACTACTACTGCTCTCATCAAATAAATTTCTTTCGGCTACTTCCATTTTTGATACTGTTTCCTCCGTTGTCTTTTTTGCGTCTGTTTTCTCTTCACTTCTTTGCTCCTTCTTTTCTAGAAAGGAAAATGTTCAAAATTAATTAGAATTCGACCATTATATTGTTTTTACTTTTTGGATTACTTCGCGCTTTCTATACGTTTTAAATTATTTAAAGTCTCATTGCCATTCTTGAGGACTTCATGCAGGAGAGGCATTGATTCTATGCAGGTGCTATCTTTATAACTTTCTTCTATGAACACTGTTTCCGGTTTGGGAGTTGACATTATTATAATGCTTGAGTTACTATAAATTGTTTAGCGTTCTGAATTGGTTAGAACTAGAGGAAAGTTTAGCTCATTCGCGCATTAAAATCAATGAAAATCTGAATTTCTGAAAGACCAAAAAAAAAACAATTCTGAAAGAATTGAATGTATTAATCGATTCGAAACGACGAAATGAAATATTTAATAGAATTACCGTAAATTTTAAAAATTATGGAGCCTGATTTTACTTCCATGACTGAGTTCTTGTGAATTGAATAATTAGTTAGGCGCGGCTGTTTCAATTTCCTTTTCGAATTAAGTGGAGTCTTTCATTTGATTATTTCTATTCTGTGTGGGCTGCTTTATAGTATCTTGATTGCAAATTAATTTTTTGCCTTCCAGCGCTCCCAAAAATGTTTCTCCCTTGTTTTCGTGGATTTCTTTTTGCAGCCATTTACTTCTGGTGCTTTTTACTAAATCCATTTTTGGTTCAATATTCTCAGCATCAGCTGATTCTTTACGCACTTTCTTCCTAGGTTTCCGAAACAACGTTTGTAACGGCTCGATTTCTACATTTTCGGTCTCAAAAATATCCGCGCATAGTATTTGATTTTGCTGTTTGCCATCACCGAAGGACGAGTTACTGCCATTATTCATGGAAATATTGAGTTCATCCGGAGTAATGTCAACATCGTCCTCAACTCTTTCTTGCTGTTCCTTCCTACGGGATTCCAAAATATTCATCAGCTCTTTATTCTATTTTGGGGTTTGTGGTGACATGAAAATAAGACACGTGGTGTTGGCCAGCTCAAAGTGGTGTTGGCCAGCCCATCCGAATTCTTACTGAAGCCCGTGTTATGTTCTACTTTTACGTATTAATAATTTTTGAATTTAAATTCTTGTTCGGGACTCTTTTTCTTATTATTTTCACTTTAAAATAGAGCACAAAATGTGCTTTCAAATCAAGCCGCGGAACGAACTGTTGTTTACAAATTTTCGTGAAAAGTCATACGTGACATTTAATTTGGTGAATAACGCATACATATACATAACCCCTGTACGTGAGTTTTGTCGGGTGCCAGTCCCGTTGCGGTGTGGGCAACAAAATGGCAGTGACCAGAGTGCAAGCTGGTTCACTAGCCATGAACATATTGCACCCTGGTTCCGAGGCCTCACCGAAGGCTTAAAAGCGGTACCACGGGTGATGCGCGATGTAGAAGGGTCTTCTAATGACCCCGCTAATATAAAGCCCACGCAGATAGCGCATCGTGGGTAGGCCCCCTAGTGGGAGCTTCGTGGTGGCTGTGGTTACCACCCAAAGTAACGCGGGTAGAGACCTCGAGTCTCCGCGAGAGTTGCGCGAGGAGGCCGCCTCCGTCAACTCAAGTGACGGTAAGTGTCCCCACCGGCACGAGGCCTTAGATAGTGCCGAAATAGTTACCTGCGAGGAATGTCCCGCCCACACACAGGCTTCCACAGGTACATGATAAAGCTACGGTTGGCTACCGTAAGCGAAATGGGCGTCGGTTGTCGCTATATGCAAAAAAGGTACGTTCACAGAGTTCGTACTCGCAACCCCGTGCGGGATGGCCCGCCTTGGACTTAAGCCTATCATGGCAGGTGTCCAAGTAAAGCACCAGACAGCAATCTGTACGTGAGTTTCGGTCGTGTAAAATTTTGTCATTTTTTTGAGACATTTTTTTTCGGGAAAAGAGTTTCCTATCTCGTTGTCTCTGCTTTCAGGACGTCGTTTAGCAAACAAATGTAAAGCTAATGTAAAACGTCGTAACAAACAAATGGATGGAAATTTAAAACAGACTTTACCTAAGTAGACACGAAAGTTTTGCATAAGAAAAAAAGTTCGATCGTCTTAATATGGAAAGCGTCTACGTATGGAAAGACCCGCTTCGCAGTCTTTCCATACGTTTCGATTTATATTATATGGCCTTTAACGAACTTGGCAAGTGCCATTATGTCACAAATAATCCTGCAGTGAAAAATCTTGTTTATCCGTGTTATTACACAAAGCGAAACCATGCTGCTTTATCGTTTCCCTTTTGTATTTGCTGTCATTTTTCTCTGTTTTGAGAGCTTATAGATAAGCAGCAGACATTCGTTGGGCACGAATAGACAAACGTTGTTAGTGCTTATCAGTGCATTATAGGCAAAAACTGGATGCCGAGGCCGGGTGCCGGTTGAATGCTAGTACCGATACAGCTAGTGAATAAAACGCGAGCAAGGAACCTTTCTCTTGGGTCTGAGTGAAGCGGCGTCGTAAAAATTTATTCAGTAACATTTAGGCAAAGTGCAGAATTGTTCGCTCATGAGCCGCTCAGTTCACGAGCGCGAGCCGACTGAAATTTTTCATCGGCTCACATCTCACGAGCGAGAACGAACCAAATTTTTTTCAGGTCACGCTCATGAGCTGTGAGCAAATCAGATAGCTCGCGCTCGTGAGCGTTGAGCCGAAGAAAAACTTCAGCCAGCTCGCGCTCGTGAGCTGAGCAACATCGTCCAGCTCACAGCTCAGAGCGTGAGCTGAAAGTTCAGCTTATGAGCGCTGGTGAGCATACTGAAGAAATATGTATGTATTGATAAGCGTTGATACGCAAAGTAGCAATACGTTAAATGTGGGCGCTGGGAAGTGGGTGGTGATAACCTAAGTGTTCATAAAAGGGTTTTTTATCCAAAATTTTTTATTGCGCCAATATATATCAAATGTAATGAAACAAATGTCGAACTTGGTGGGCGTGGACGCTAAAAAGTGGCCTATTTTTTTGGAGAACTGTTCTAATTATGGCGTGGGTGTGGCAGTTGTCCGATTCCACCCATTTTCAACAAACACCATTTTCAAGGGAATGAGAGGGACAGGCCTGTAGTCACGAATTGTGTCTCCAGTGGGAGGGCCGCGCCCATTTGTGGAGTTATATTTTCATATAAGGTAGTATCCTCGTATGTACGATTTCATCTTTAAGTTTGTACTCGGAGCTAAGAAATTGAGCTCTAAACACAATTTAATTCACATTAAATATTAAAAGTGGGCGTGGAAGTTTCCCGATTTCGCCCATTCTCAATATCAAATAGCCTATCCTAACACGAAATATTCGTACCGACAGAGAGATAGACGGATGGACAGGGCTAAATCGACCCAGGGGATCATTCTGAGCCACAATATATATACTTTTCTATATCTATTGTAGCTTCTTCACTGGGTTACAAATTTACTATCAACGTTAATATATCCTTTTTTCCCTTTTCTAAAGGGAATAGGATATAAAAATAATGAAAAAAGAGTACTAAAAATACAATTGTGAAGATAGTTTAAAAATAACAGTTATTTCAATGAAAGGGTTATTACCTTAATTCCCACCTAAAGATGTGAATTACTAGAAGTCGCCGCTATTTCAAGTGAGATTAAACCAAAATGAACCAAACGAATGATGTATCCATGGCTCCCATACTCTGGACGGAAAAGCAGTGCCCTAAAAACCCTCTTTAGGAGCAACGCAAAGTTCCAAAAATTGTGCCCGAAAGTGCGATTAGAGTGGGAACGGATTAACAAATTTAAAATAATTCCCGAATCAGATGTTCTTTCGAAGATTATGTTTACATAGATAATTCGAGATACAGTTCGAGAGATAGAGAAAATCGAGACATTCGAGATATAATTCGAAGATGATGCAAGAAACAATGAATATACCTTAATTACACAAAATTGTTACGTTGAATTTTCATACTGCGTGCAATGCCTTTAATTGATTAATTTGTTAATTGTTAGTTTACTTTAATAGAATAATTTTGTACTGAATTTATAATATGATTTGTTTACGGAAATTAATTTATATATATAATTTCTCTTTGCCTTTTTGTTTGATATTTTTACGCATTAAAAAAAAATGTGTATTGTTTCACGTGCGCTGTCCGAACGAGCAAATGATTTGAAAAATACGCTTCTCCCACAGGAACCTTTTGTGCGGAAGCATTGTTATCTCCGTCGCTTTCTTATCTGCCTTATGAAGTATGCCCAAATAAAAACAATTACGTTTTATTTAATTCTTTAGTAAAAATAAAAGTAGTAAGATCGTACCATATTTTCAGTATTCCCTTGGGCGTGTAGAACTAGACAGTAGCGGTTTCGTAGCTCTTGTGATCTTATGACATGGTAGTTGCAGGAGACCTTTCCCTTCATCCATATTATTTTGTTTTAATTCAAGTTTCTTGGTATTAAGCGAGCGCATGCGTTGACATAATTTGTTACTACATTACCATAAATTGTTGCACATTTTCCATATTTAGCAACTTCATTAGTAATGCTTTCCTATATTGGTAGAACACTAATGCCGAACGACGAGTGGGTAATATATTGAACACTAAAGGAAACATTGAAAACCTGCATGCTAAAAACGAAACAAATATATATTTAGAATATTTATTTATTTATTCTCCCTTTATACTATTGATTCACGTTTTCAATTTCACGCTTTCCTATTGGAGCGGTTGGAGTCTTCCAACTAGACATTTATCTATTATCAATTCCTATTATAATTATAATTATTCCAATGACCGCTATTATTACCATTTTCCATTAATAGCTCCGTCCGAAAACTTGCACCTATGCGGATCCCCAGGACAATCATCCTGGCAGCATAATCGCAAGTGTGGCATACACATTTTTATAATTTTACTTAATTCATAATTAATTTTTAAAAAAAATAATAGTGAAACTGTTTATATTCTAAGGTTTGGTGAAAAAATCGATGGCGAAATTATCACAGCGGTGCAAAATATATTAATAAATGAAACTAAAACAGTTCGAAATGGACAAAGTGCACTTAAGAAAATGCAAAAATAATAATGTAATCTGAAATTAGATGGTTTAACTAAAAGCTATGTTAATATAGCATAGAAATTATCGAAACGTTTAAATTTGCAATTCATAAGTGTTTCAAATTGCTGTGTGCATTACCAAGAATTATGAAATTTGCTAAACTTGATAGTTGATTGATGCATAACGCAGCATTATTAGTCTTAATAATAAACAAAACTTGGGTATAATAATTATTGCCGAATGCCAGCAATATTATTAGGAAACATATTAAGAAACGTTTAATTTTGAAAATAAATTTATTTTCAAGAAACTACTTTTTCGCATGGCACTACTTCTGCTTTATGTTACCTTATGGACGTGGTAACATTGAGAAATGTTGAATTATAATAGAGTCAGCATAGCTTTCTGCAAAAATCATGATACTTCGGCTACGGAAAGAATTACAATCCTCAGCAGGTAGAATACCAGCCGTTTTCTGTTTTCGCGCGTACACGCTTATTATTGCCGTTACATATAAAACGGCATTTACGCTTGCGCTTTTCTTTGAATAAAACCTGGGTTACAAAAACTCAAGAGAAAAAACGTGCTAACCAAAAACTAGTGAAGTAGTTTATTCTTAATAAGTTCACATATTGAAAATACAATATTTGTACATTTGTATTTCCGATTTTAATGAAAAAAATACGCGCAGAAAAGCAAAGAAATATACTTTCTTAATATTAACATATTTGTGTAGGTTACTTACACAGTTTACAATGTACAAAATAAAAATAATGAAAAAATACTAAAAATAAAATTGTGAAGAATGCTTTAAAAACTGCGGTTAATTCAATAAAAGGGTTATTACCTTAAAAAATTCTTGTTATTGCATCTCCATTGGCGCATTCGATGTATATCTCCCATTCATAGTTTCTGAGATATAGCTTAATTCATTTAGATTTTTTAAATAATCATTACTCCGTAGCTGTAATCAAGACCTTGACACTTACACTTTCTTTGAAATTATTTTCGTTGAAATCGCGAGAATTGTTTTCAAAATTTTTCTAATTTAGAGTGGCACCGCAGCCAGAGATTTTCTTGAAAAAGTGTACAAACAATCAATTGCATAATGTAGTTGCCAAATTAAAATTGGCTTTCCTTGGTGAAAAAATTAGCGAACTGTATGGAAAAATCTTGTATGATCATACAAGAATTTTATTTTGAAGAATTAATATTATATTCCTATTTTGAAGAATTGTTTTGGTAGAAACTAGTAGAATTTTCTCGTATATACAAATTTGTTTGTATGACACATATGTATATATTGGCGCCTTCGGTCGCGGCAGGAATCGCAAACCCCCAATCAGTAAAATTCTCTCGTAAATAATAAGCTGTGTGCATAAGAGATATTTATACATAATACTTTGTACCTTATACCGCTTCGAATAAAAGGCAAGTTTTCGACAACAAAAATGGAAAAAAGAAACTAATTTTATTTAAAAATGTATATATATGTATATCCCATTATTTAGATATTACGTTGCCTGAAAAGGGCAGATTTTGTAGGCGTGTTAAAACTGTAACGCGTCCTGGTCAGGCATATCTATATATACCGATCAGTTCGAATCTGATGAATTATAGAATTCAACAGTATTTTTAAACATTTGGAAAAACGTTTTTTGGTCTGGTCTGCATTGCCTTTTAAACATATATTTCTCGAAGTACCCAAGGAAAAATCAGTTTTGTTAACTGCGGCAAAAAAGGTTTTACATGTCGCCATAGTCCTTCAGTAGAGTTTGTATGGGCCCATTTCTGGATCTTTAAATTCCATAGAATGGTTGACGATAAAGTGCATGAAACCCTCATAATTCAAACAATCAAAAGACTAGAAATATAAAATGAGTTAAACAAATTGAAATTTAAAGATATTAATGTAATACAATGTAAAGAAATGTAATAGAGCAATCCGACGTAATTACCGGAGGAGATCATCCTTCGACAGGCTTTACACGGGCACCAAGAAGCATCTATTTGTCTCCTGTTCGACGTCGCCGAACACCTATCGTTCTTTCTCTAAATGATCTCAGTGATATTTCCGCCGACCGAACTTGTTCTGGCATATTTCCAGAATACGTTTACTGCCCCACCAAGCTTTTGAAACTTATCGGAATGTACGGCCACTTCTCGGTGAATAGACGTTCAGCCAATCAGTCTTTTGACTTATATGGAGCTAGAAATTCAGGAAACTTCTGTGCTACGATTCTGGGTATTTCTGAAAAACTGGCATCGCACTATACTATTTTGAACCAATAAAGATATTTTAAAAAGTTAAACTGCATCTGAAAAAATAAAATCCAAAAAATTTAAAAAGAGCATAAGAACAGAGTGCACAGTAACAGGGTGTAACATCAACGCTTTTGAAGTCTTTTTGATTCTTTCTACAAAAAGAATTTCGTCTTTCTTTTGTCCACATTGGCATCTGCCACAATGTAGACGAAGGATTAGTTAGTTGATTTAAAACTTTCCCGTTAATCATATTCAGGAGAAAATTATACTTGATAGTGATGGGTTTCGCTTCACCGATATCAAATAATGTTGGTTTTATGCCGGCAATATGATTTTTATATCACGCACTACTCCAACAATTGCCTCCTGTAATTACACACTTGTAAAATAAAACTGCAAAATAGCAGGTGTATTACGCCTTTTGTAACCAGAAGATATTATATTATATATAAATGGCAACAACAAGAACGCATTTTTGGTCGTACCGAATGTGTGTGACTGTTCTTATACCTCCGTAAAAGTGTTTTTTAAACCGAGGTTATGTCACTTTTATTGCTATAGAAGGTGAAGGTGCACCTCGGGCCAGCCAATTTTCGGAAATTAGGTAAATAACTAAATAATAATTAATCACCCTAAATTTTGCGGTCATTTCGGGTCTATTTTTTTATACTCCACCAAATTTGGAAAAAGGGCAAAATATAGACATTTGGAAAAACACGTAAATAGAACTAACAACTTTTAATACAAAAACATTTATTTTCTATTATACTTGGGACTAACGCGACTTTTAGAGAAACTAACAAATTGCCGATTAGTCATTTTATTTACATACAAATTAATCGTAAAAGTGACAAAAATAAACGCCGAATACACATTTTTCTCAATGTGGATAAATTGTCAATTTTAAGCGGTTATACCTCCCAAACTACTAATCTAAATTTAATACAAGTAATATTTTCTTAATTTCTTAAATTCTCAATATGATACGTGTATTCACTTTATCGAACGTTTTCATGCAATTTTGGATTTTTGCATCGTTTTCTGGCAGATGCCCTATAGTGCGTCGGTAAAAACAAATTATTACGAATTTTATTTCAATCTTTGAACTTTGAACTATTCAATCTTTCAACTCGTGAATTTTCGCGAAAGCGACCACGACGTGTGTTTCACGGCAACGCAACTAATGCTATAAACACAACCTCGCGACAAGTTGTCGTACACCGCCGCGATTTGTCAAAAAACTCTGCCGGCGCTGAAGCAAGCAGAGAACATATATTTGTTTATTAATTTAAGTAAGCTTGTATGTTTAAGTTTTATACATATATCTACCCAACTTTGTTTATCCAACTTTGTCTTTATAGCAATTTCCTCCCAAATTTTTTTCTTCTGCAAGATGTTTTTGTAACCAGGGTCTTGCAAATTGTAGAGGCATTTATATTGCCTGACCTGCTCAATTATAGTTTCTTCAATACCAGTCATTCTAAAATACAGAATAATCATTTTAGGAGATATATTTACATTAATTAATACTTACACAAGAAAAATTTCAAAGAAAAAACAAAAAAGAGACTATTCAATTATATTTGCATTATAGAATAATACAGAGTAAACATTATTCATTAGTCATTATGGAGTAAACAAACAGAGAAAAGAAGAACAAGATGCGCGACAACTGAGAAAAGTAGAAAATTTTCGACTACAGTCGCTGTCGTACGCGTCGGCAGAGCGACAAGTTTATCTCTTTCTCAACTCCCATAAGACTCCATGTATTTTTGACAAGTCGCGGCGGTGTGCGACAACTTGTCGCGAGGTTGTGTTTACAGCAGAAGTCACTACACTAGAGATCATAACAATTACAGTAGGAACTTGCCAGCTGATTCTAAAACCTACCATTCCATTGGCTCTGTGGTATAAATACGGCGGTAACTGCGTCAACTGTCAATTCGTATCTGGCTGTTGAAGTGAGCACATAGTATGTTTATACAGGGAAGTACAATATTTAAGCGGTGTAAAGTAGAAAGTACCGCATTTGAAATAAAAGTGGCAAATAAACTCAGACAAATAGCAACAGCAAATTTAATTGTTTTATTGAATTATTCACAATCCAGTGATCGAACCTGAAATATTTTCAAGAGAATTTTCAAATAACGTAACAATATTTCCATTTGTAGCACAATGGAAAATAAAATTCAATGACCGAAAACCATAACCTAGAAATTAATCGTGTAATTTTCATACATTTCTTATTTTTATTTATTTTAATTCTAATGAAGATTCTTCAAAATTTATTCGACATTGATAGTTCAGGCTTTTATAGGATTTTGCTGTTGCCAAAAATCGTAAAGTAATCACAAATTGATCTTTGGCTCTGTTGGCCTCCCTACAATTTGTATCCCTACAATTTGTATAATGTCATCCTTAATAAAATATAAAACCAACTTAAAATTTGCACCTGTCGTAAATAATTCCGGTAACTGGAAATATGATCAAATCGAAGTTGCAAAAATTTGAAACATCCGTTATTTTTCCCATTGGATCTTGTTCCTAACGCCATGACGATGAAATCAAACATTTGACGTGATATGTTCTGCGTTGCTTCTGTCCAAAACGTGACGCTGTTCGCATAATTTATGGCTATTGTAATGTTTTTTTACCTTTTGAAAACGAAAACGTTTTTTTTTCAACAACTTATTTCAAATAATTATTTGGATTTGGAAATTGAAATTAAATTGAATTCAAGGGTTGGCACGAATTCCTTTTAACCCCCTTTTCAATGAAGGGGAAAAACATTGCAGAGGATATGCCGCCTGATAAACCGGGCACAATGGATATTCCAGCACTTTCTTTGGAACAATTAGTGGGCGAAATACATTCAACAAAGCCGATAGAGACTATTTCAGTCAGCATGGACATTTGTTCTCCTGAAAAGGTAGCCGAGAAAGGTATATTAAAACGCCGAAGGAAATCTAGTGACGTCTAGGTCGACCTATCCAGTTTTACGACGCACCATAGAGATCAGCAGAGCAAATATATTCAGCAAATTTCTCAAAATCGATTTTCAATTTTGGGCGAACTTAACATTGAGGCGGATCCATCTTTAGAAAAGGCAGATCAGGTAACTAGAGCCAAAAGGGTCTCTAACGTTGTGAACTCTTTTTGTCCCCCAATTTTCTTGTATAGGGTAAATATAAAACATCTAATACAACAATTAAATGAAAAAATGTTACTTTTAAAATAAATAATAAGAGCAGATACAAGAGTAAGCCCTATTTGAAAGATGCGTCAACTCATACCGAGATGATGCAACTACTTAAAGATAAAAATGTTGAATCATACTCTTATTCCCCAAAAGAATTGAAGAGCGTTAGAGTTATCCTACGGGGTTTGTACTACAAAACAGAAACAGAAGAAATCAAGGCGGCTATTGATTCCTTGGTCCCTGATACAGTTGACCAAGTATCAAAATTTTCAACAAAATTTTCTCGTAAAAATAATATTGACACTGGATTATTCTTGGTAACCATGCTTTTAGGAAAACCCTCTAATGAGGTTATTGGTCTGAGATCTCTTCTTAACCAAAGAGTTTATTGGGAAGCTCCCAAAGCTTTAAAAAATGAGGTCCAGTGTTGGCGTTGCCAGAAGTGGGGCCACATGTCTAAAAATTGCAATAGACCTTACTCCTGCGTAAAATGTGATCAGAGTCACAAACCCGGTGAGTGTCAATTCGTTTCAAGCAAAAATAATTTACCTTTTTGCGTAAATTGCCACCAACACAGTCACCCCTCAAATTTTAGAGGTTGTTCAGTTTTTAAAACATATCTTGACATCAAAAATAAACGGAAACTGGAAGCTTCTCAAAGAGACTCTTTGGTTTCGGCTAATGTTTCGTAATCTTTAAAAACTTCTAACTTTTTACAACATAACAAGTCATTCGCAAGTCTTTTTAAAAACACTGAAATTAAAACAAAGACAGTTTTAGTTGATGAATTCTTGAAAATTGCAAAATATTTGTGTGAACCTGATGAATTATCTCTAGAGGATAGAATAAAATCATTCCTCGCAGATTATAAGACTACGTCTAGAACTGAAGCCAAAAAGCGTTGCATAAATCTATTACGCGAGGTAAACGAGACATATGGTCCATAAATCTCTCAAATTGCTTTCTTTTAATGTAAGATCACTAATTGAAGTGAGTCGCAGGCTTGATCTCTGGCATTTATTGAAGTCAAATAACATAGACGCTGCCTATATACAAGAAACTAATCTCAGATCTAAGCATCAAGTATACTTAGATGGACACACCTTCCTATGAGATAACAGCCAACAGGGAGTTGCTATAGCCTTAAGAAGCTCGTTCAAATTTGATAAAATTAACGTCAGTGGTTTAAATTTTCCGAATATTTTCGTAATAATTAACTCATTAGTAAATGGCAGTTGCAAAAAATACTTATTAGGATCAATTTATATTCCATGCAACTTTAATCAATCGCAAATTTATGATGCGCTTTCTAATTTGGCGCGTTTCTCATTGAATTATGATGGATCTTATATAGGAGGAGATCTGAACGCTAGAAATGTCGCTTGGGGTGATAGCCTCAACAATTCGAATGGAACTGTTGTTTTTAATTGGCTTCAACACTTTTCCTTGTCTTTCGTGAGAATTTCTAACGTTACTCCTTCTTACCCCAACGGGTCTTCATTCCTTGACCATTTCCTTATATCCTCGAATGCAATCGATTCTATATATCGTAATTTCAAAATTTCTAGCCTTCCGACCTTTTCTGATCATTTTCCTCTCAAGCTAGAAATTAAAATCAATAATTTTGAAATTGTTATGCATCCTCCAAAATTTTTTACTTCATTCAGAAATTCCAATTGGGAAACATTTCGAAATGATTTATTGGAAGAAATTTTAATTAATTTCCCACGTTCTTGCAAAAATTTAAATAATGTTGAAATTGATGAATCCATCATGAAAATCACCAATTCCATAAATCAAGTATCTTCCTTCCATTCTGATGTATGTCGCGTAAAGAATAAAAAATTTTATGTATCAGATGACATTAAAAATTTATTCAAAGTTAAATATCGTTGGCAAAGAACCCCTAAGAAGCTGTTTCATAGAAATATTAATCGCACAAATTCCGAATACATGCTTCTTTCTAAACAAGTCCAACTTGTGAACACATTAATAAAAAGACAAGTAGAATTAGAGCAAATCCAAAGTTTTGGTAAAATGTTAAATAAAATACGACCAGGCTCATAAGGACATTTATAAACTGCTAGGAAAGAATAGAAAGGGATTCGTGAAGAATCTATCAGTTAACGGTGTTGTTATTGAAGATGATTCAAACAGATTAGATGCTTTGAAAAAACATTCTTCAAATATCTACTCAGGCTCACCGCCCAGAAGAGACACTACCTTTATTGCAGATACACTACAAGACACCTATTCCCAACACCCTAGAAATGAATTCTTCTTTGACCAATCTTCCTCAGCTCTTATTTTATTTATTTTGACGTCTCTTGAGGAAGTCAAATCAATTTCAAAAAATCTAAATAATAAGAGATCTTGTGGGTTGGATAATATTTCAAATTTTATTATTAAAAAACTTCCACATAAAGCATTTGAATATCTAACTATAATATTCAATAACTGTATCACAATTCATAATTCCCGGAGTCATGGAAAATTTCAAAAATTGTTCCTATACAAAAGAAACCGGATAATTATGACATACATAACTTTAGACCAATTTCTTTATTATCTAATTTGGGAAAACTTTTCGAAAAAATTATTCGTGTGAAAATGGATCAAGACGCTGGTGAAACATATATTCCAGATTTACAATTTGGCTTTAAGAAAGGCCACTCCACGCTAGACGCCTTATTGAAATTTCATAATGATATAATATCCAACTTGCGTAATAAATTTTGTACAGTTGCTATATCATTAGACATAGAAAAAGCTTTCGATCATGCTTATCATGATGGAATTTTGTATAAAATAACAAGGATTGGATTCAGTCTATTTATTACAAAACTCTTTAAAAGCTTTTTTACTAACAGAACATTTCGAGTCTTATGGGATGGATATTTATCTGATTTAGGCCAAATTTATTGTGGTGTGCCACAGGGTTCTATTCTGGCTCCTCATCTTTACAACATTTTTATGTACGATTTTCCCCACTTTGGACCAGCTTCTACTGGCTTGTTATATGCTGATGACTCTCTCCTATACTCTCATAACGAATCTCCATCAATAGCTTTACAACAGTCGTTACAACATCTTGAAATGGTTCAACAATTTTATAACGACTGGGGTATAAAAATTAACTCATCGAAGTGTGAAGCTATTTGTATAAGATATGCGTCAGGCAAATGTAAGTACCAGACAGTTGTACCAGACAGTTGTATTTGTTGTACCAGACAGTAAGGCTCTTAGTATATTAAATTCTGAAATTACTATCAAAAATAATATTAGGTATCTTGGCATTAACTTTTATAACCTCTTCAAATTCAATAAACATGCCAGATTAGTATTAAATAAATCATACAAAATGTCAGGTATTTTTTCAAAAATTCTTAGTAACAAAAATCTACCAAAAGAAACAACTTTTATTTTATAAAACTTGCATAAGACCAGTATTTCTGTATGATTTCCCGGTATGGTTCAGTGTCTCTCCGACAATTTTTAGGCAATTTGAAATGTTGGAACGAAAAGTTTTAGGATACTGTACTGGAAAGTATTTTAAATCTCCCTTAAAACGATATTCAAACCGTTTTCTGTATTCTGAAACAAGGATAACTCCAATCGGTCTATATGTTTGCGATGTTTTAAAAAAATTTATTAGCAGAATTTCAAGTCATGAGAACAGGTCAATTAAAGAAATTTATAATCAACAAAAGCTGTTTAATTGGAATAATGTTAATTATCTTTCTCCAATTGGATTCCAAAATGAATTGCAACCAAATTTTGATCTTAATGTCTCCTTATGCTGCAATTTTTATGTAAAATCGGAGCAGGGGATTCATCGGGGATGACTTTTCTGGTAGAGCTTGCTTTTGTTTCTGCCCTCACTCTTCTATTAATTTTGTTTTAGCATTAAGTTTAATTATGTTAGGTTAAGGTTTTTGTTATATATATAAACTTAATAGAACTGTAAGCTCCGGGAGCAAGAGCGTTCTTCTTAATTGCTATTATTTAACCTGCAAATATCTTCCTATTCTGTAAAATCTGTTATTGCTCTTGCTAATAAGTAATTTGGATAATACATTACAGTCCAAATTTGTTCTGTTTTACACGTTAATTTGGATAATTGTTATAAACTTATACTGTACTGAAAAAAGGCTCAATAAATTTCAACTTCAACTTCAATTTTATCTTTTGATGAAAAATTAACTACCTAAAATTATAAGAGTCGCCCTCAGGAAAATTTGAGCCCGGCGTGAAACGCCGTTGGGTAGACAGGATGTCTATGAA
Organism: Physocephala rufipes; assembly: GCA_963966595.1. NCBI lineage: Eukaryota > Metazoa > Arthropoda > Insecta > Diptera > Conopidae > Physocephala > Physocephala rufipes. Next base: position 14,101,441 of record OZ016502.1, on the reverse strand, counting down.
AGCAGAAAATATTAAGAGCCTATTACTGGTTTTGGCTGTACGTCATTTCTTGCTTTATTACTAAAAATCCCGGGCTATTATACCCTTGGAATTTCTATTCTGATACTTACCCCCCCTATTCTGGTTGAATGACAAAACTCAACTCAATGACACATGTCATTCCAATGTTCCTTCTCAACTTTTAAATACTACAAAGAGTGATGTCTTCCCAAGCATAACTATGCGAAATAGTTGAGAAGCAGCCGGAAAAAGCAAATGAGACAGAACGAATCGAATCTCGAATAATTGTTATCAATGGTGAATATAAAGAGCTTTCGTGCTGTCACTGCTTAACCAGAATACCGATCACAAATTTGAATGACAAAAATTATAACAAATTTGTTATAAATGACTTGTGTCATTGCTCGACAGAATCGGGGGGGTTAGAGTAAAGTAATAGTATTTTTACAAATACATCTCTGTGCTATTCTAGCTTATTGTAGGTTTATTCAAATTTCCTTTGTACTCAAAATTTTCTTTAATAATTTTAAAAATTTACTTATTTATTGAGTATTTATTGATTATTAACCAATCACAATTTTGTATTTGAATTTTAATTAATTAATTTTGAATTTGTAACAGCTTATACAAAAATAGCGGTCACTCTAGATGCAATCACAGCAAAAATGTATTGGTTCTTTATAATTTTTTTATCAAAAAAATGTATGTGCTGAATGATTGTTCCACTACACTACATATATCCATTTTTATGTTCAATTGGACTTTTTGTTCATTCTGTCGGCTAGTGCTAAAGGATAGCTCGTTAACGGGGTTGTTAAAAATCAAATTAAGATTTTTCTGCCATTTTTTATTTGAAAAAAATTTGACATTTTGGCAGCTTTTAGTACATTTTAGTACAAAAAGACCTAATAAAAATATTTTAAACGATTGTGAAAGTATCTTTTGATTGATTGAGTCATCACTATTACTCCAAAAATATAGTTGAAGTTGACACTTTTTCCTTGTGGTAAAACTAAAACGGCAGCGCCGATCATCGACAAAATAGTAATTATATTTCAATGACTCCTCAATGTAAATATATTATCCAGAAACAATGTGAAATGAATGAAAATGTTCTCGAAAATGTTGCCCTGAAAAAAATGAGAGTGCAAAGCTGTCGTACCGTCGATGAATTTGAATTAAATTACAACTCTAATGCTATAAACACAACCTCGCGACAGTTTGAATATCCTCGCCGAAACTTGTCAAAATTACATAGTCTTACGGGAATCGAAAAAAATACAACTGTCATACTTCTGACGCGTACGACAACGACAGTAGTAGAAACTTTTCTACTTTTTTGTTGTCGCTCGTTTTGGTCTTATTTTCTTCGTTTGTTTACTTTAAATCACATTAGCAATTAATAAAATTGTGTTGAAATTACAGACATGTTCTCTGCTAACTTCAGCGACAGCAGAGTTTTGAACTGTCGACGCGACAACTGTCGCGAGGTTGTGTTTATAGCATTTCAATATAGCATTATAGCAATATAGCAATATAGCATTATTATTATATTTTTCCACCTTTCAATACTTTTTTGCTAAATGGTAACGTTTTCACTATTTTCGAATATTATTTGATTACATTTCATTTTGTGATGCGCGCTATGTTGATTATGCGGGATGAAGATGCAGATATAGTAAAATAAATTTTGAATTCTGTGGACCAATTGAAGGTCGAGCAAAGCTCGTCGGAGAAGCGGCTAATTTAAATACTGGTGAAAAAAATTATAATGAAGCTTTCAAATGAAAGCTTTCAAAGTGTGTGATAAATATTCTTACCGGAATTATTTGCGAATGTCAGAGGAAAAGTTTGCTGACTTTCTAAAATTGGTCGAAACCGATTTCCAGAAGGCTGAAACAGGTACGAGAAACGTTGTGCCACAGGCTGAACAGCTAGGCGTAACCTTGCAATATTTAAGCACCTAACATCCTACAAAAGACTGGAATACCAAACTAAGCTATCGACAGGATTCTTATTTTTATTAATTTATTAAATTATTTTTTAATTTTTATTATTTTTATTTATTAGTTATTTAGCTATTTTTAATTAGATACCTTGTAGTTTTTATTTATATATTGGTTACTGTTAGGGTTGCCTTAGAATTCGATGGACTGTTCGATTCCTAATTCCTGATTCGATACCTAAAAAAATGCACTTAAAGTCCAAATATTTGTAAACACAGTATTTTGATACCGATATATATTCGTTAGTATGGAAGAATGAATAGCTATAATATATAATATAAGATTTTGTCAAAAAAAAAAATCAGTAAAAATAATATAGCTTATGTTTTGCAGTCCCAGCAACAACCCCGATCGATGATGCCCTTTTGCAAGTACATGAAAACTACATGCCTGACTGCTGCCGTCACATTCTGCTTTGTCGATACGACAACCCGCTGCTTGGTGTCCCAAGTAAGTATCAAGGGACACAAGTGTCGTACAAGGGACGAATTCGACATTCGTTGATAGTCCACAGTTAATTTCGTCGTTTTGCTGGTGAAACAACAACAAATTTGACGTGTCGGAGACAAATGTCCCCCGTGTGAGTGCGGCATTAAACGAAATGTCCCCTGATATGTCTCTTCAATGTAAATCGGCCCCTTTATAAGAGATAAAGGATAGGAAACTTCTGCAATTGTAACTCTGGTTTTTGTAAAGAAGGGTTAGTGAGTTGCAGTCCAAAAATCTATAGAATTCCTGGAAATTGATATTTCAGTCCCAAACAAAACGCGGAATTGCAAGTTACAGGCCCAAACAATATTTCAGTTTCAGACCTTGATCACATTTCGGTCTAAAATTCCCGCCACTTTTTTTTTGATATTCCAACATAGTTATTGATCTATAAAATGAAATTCTATTTCATGTACACTTTTGTGATTAAGCTATGTGCATGCTTTGTGTGCATATTTTGTTTGATGACCTTAATATATCTATTAATTTATCGGCGAAAATATTGCACTTTTATAGGATTGAAAAAATAATCGAAGCGAAATTTCGTGTAATGTTTTAGTGATTCGGAAAATGGAGTGACTTACTTAATGTAGCAAAGCATGCTAAAGAGGGTAAAATAAGTTAAAAAATATCAATAACAATTACTTAAGCAAATTCTGCATGTTGCTTTATTAACATTACCCCGAAGATAAGTGGTGGGCTTTGTCTTGAATTTCCATGTTTGCTAATCACACGTCGAAGCAATTACATTGCAGTACACGTGTTTTAATATACTGCATCAATGCATCAATTTTATATTTCTATCTTCACTTTAAATTAATAAGATTGTTAAATTTTTATGAGAATATAAACGAAATGAAGTGTGGTGTAACGCTTTAATGGTTTTTTAAATTGAGTGACTCACTTAATAGGCCAATGAAAGCATTTAAGTCAATTTTTTTGCAATTGGTAGTAGAATTAATTAGACAAATATTTAAAAGAATTTGTTAATTAATGTAATTATTAATAATAATGTGGATTAATGTGGTTACTTGATAGTTCACTTCGCACTATCTTCACTTTGAAGTAATATAAATATTTTAACAGTTAATTTTTCTATCCTGAATAGTTTAGTTCAGTTTAATATATTCAGTATTCACATTGCAGATATATATTAAATGATTTATTTCCGTTTACTTCCACACATCTTATTCCTTCAACATATCTGTGATGAATTCATTCTTAGGAGAAACTCTTAAAAAAGCAAATGCATATAAATACTGACATTGGCATACCTTAATAATTGTTTGGCATCGCCACTAGATTTGACCATTTTAGTGTTACCTGCTTGTGCGGCTCATAGTGTTTTAAGTACCTCTTTAAGCGTTCGTATAAAAACAGTGTTGCCAGCATTTTGGAATGTGGTATAAGCACAATTTTATCGTTAATTATTTAAAAAATCAATAACCTAATACATTAAACCAATACAGCTCAGCTCGCTGAGCGAGCTTCAAACTACTTTTACAATTAGCAAATTTCATTATTTTTGGTATTGAACAAGATTATTTAGATAATTTTTGTTTGTAATTGTAAATATTTCAATAATTTCTCTACGAAATTTTGATAGTTTTCAGTTCAAGCATTTACTTGTGTAATGAATTATTGAGATTGTTATGTAAAACATACTCGTATAATTTATGTACACGCTTAAATAGGTTTCACATTTTTCGTATTTCTTATGTTTCTTTAAAACTTAATTTTTAAATTTCTTAAACTGAAATTTTGCCTTTTTCGCAAAATTTTTTTCACAATTTTTAAATCTAAAAATTATTCTAAAGATTCTAAAAAATTTATAATTTTTTCAAAAAATATGCCAAGTGTGTGAGTATGTAGTATGGCTTGATGTCCCTACGATGGTCACACCTTCAGGTTTCCGGACGCTGCCAACGATGGATCACGGTGGGATGTTGGTTTAGCGGCCGCCGGTGTTTTCCAATTGAGAGTTCAAAAATTAATAATAAATAAAATAAAAATTATTTAATAGAAAGCTTATGTCTCCAAATTTTAAACAACAATTTCTTTCCGTCGCATATCTATAGAATCAGTGCGGTAAAGTAATTCAATGGCAATATGCTGCATTGATCGTTGGGGTACTTGTATGTATTATAGTAAAATATATTTAATGTATAATATCATATTTGTGAATGCATTTTCTTTTTGCTCATTTGTTGTTTTTATTAGAAGTTTATTTAGCATTTAACTTTACAACATTTGGTCATCATGATAATTAACAATTATAACATATAACATTGACTTTACAAAATTTTACTTTCACTTCTTACATATTATTATACAATTATACGTCTCTAACAACGTCTAATGTATAATTTTTCAAATAAGTATTCCTACTGGGGAATCGGATATACAAAAAAAAAAAACGGTAACGCGCCAACGTGCAACATGCATCTTTCTAATGGTAATTTTATATTCTTATCAGCCATCCACAGATTTCTTATCCATCCGAATATTTTCAGTTAAGAACTGACGAATTGTTGTACACGGTAAATCAAAAAATAAACATTATATTTTCGAATATTGCATGAATTCGACTGATTCAATATCAGTCTTGGTACTCTTGGACTTCCATAATCTATCATAATCAGAGATGTACTCCCCCATTACCCTTCGTAACTGACTCAAACTACTTTCTTGTATATTATTACACACAATTGTAGCGGGATGCAAAGTTTGTAGCGTTAAAAGTAATTTCCCGCCAGGAGCAACACACGCGTCCGGAACTCGTTCTTCGTTTGTCATATGAAGGAAAACAGGTGATAGTATAGAAGCGCCATTCACAAGATAGTGAGAGATCACTCTTGGAATTTATCCCATGTGTATTAACGTCAGCATCCGCATTTATTCCAAGACTTTAAAATTCCTCTTACTTGTTAGACATTTTTTGGGCGACTTAAATTCGGAGTAATTGCTCATTCCGCACGTGTAATAACAAAGATTTTCAGAGAATATGAAATCTTTCTATAGATCGAAATTTAGTGGAAAATTTCTAGTGGACTGTTAGTATTTATAAAAATTAGATACTGGTATCCAATCACCAATGCCCTTAAATCGGTTGGCACACACATCACAAAACCACCGTCACCGCAAACAGGATTCACAATATTTTCCAAAGCCTCCTCTAAAGTTTTATATGCATCTACAATTGCACAACATTCCTTCATTTTATATTCTCCAGCATTGTTATCGTCATATTTTAAGTCTGGGGAAAATAATTATTATCCATCCATGCGTCATCCACTTTCCTATTTTTTCATTACGATTTGATCCATGCGTTTCCTCAAATGGGAAACTTCGTATTGATTTCTGTAGTGTGGATCAATTTCTCCATCACGTTTTTTCGTCGCTTGGAAAAGAATTGTGATATTAATTGGTAGTAACACGGACAGCTGTTAAATTAAAATATATCAACTTTTTTAATCTCATTTCGGCATCTTACCAACAAGCAATTTGTTCAGATTTTTTTTCAATTTTTTTGCCATTGACGTTTATTTATGATGATTCCAACAAGAACAACATTTTGGTCTGTTCCCTTTTGGGGTCGTGACCAGAGCCCTTCAAAGTTTGAAATATAACTGTCTGTATCTCCTAAAATGAGCCATATATTCAGACTAAATTGGTACCGTCGGAAATCTAAGGATTTGGTTAATTATTTATGTTATATAACATTTTATCTAAATCCTCACGGTTTTGGAAATAAAAGTGATTTTAAGTTTTAATACCATTTTTTCGCATTCAAAAATTTTTTTCCACTAAAAAATTCGTAATCACCCATATAACAATATAAGAAATAAAGAGAATATTAATAGCAATCTTAGAAAATTTATTTCATCCAAATCGGCGCTAGATTTTTGGAGAAAACTTCTTTTAAAACGGTATACAGACTACATTTTTCCAAACCTATACCTGTTTTGTAGCTGTAAACTGCTCATTTGAATAGTTTACAGCTGTTCAAACTATTGAATAGTTTTATTTTGATTAGTTTTATTTTTAATTAAAAAATAAAACTAATTTAGTGCGATTTTTTTAAAAAATTTTTGTATTCAAATATATAGTTTACAGCTACGAAACAGATATAGGTTTGAAAAAGTGTAGTCTGTACACCGTTTTAAAAGAAGTTTTCTCCAAAAAACCAGCACCGATATGGATGAAATAAATTTTCTAAGGTTGCTATCAATACCCTCTCTCTTATTTTTTATATTGTTGTATGGGCGAATTACGCATTTTTCTCGATATTTGTTGCTTTCTGACAGGGTTGGATGTTGATAAAATTTGAAACGATTTTCCGTCATCCCTAGTCAAATTTGGTTTGTAGACAAATCGGTTTCGGCGATGTGCCATCTTCAGTTACTGTTTTCGTTCTGCTCAGTCTGTATTTGTCTCAGTTGTATCCTTCCTGTAATTTTGTCTGCATTTTGTTTTTGTTATCGTCGGGTACGTGTTTGTATGTATTGTGCGAGCAGGACTTTCTGTTCCTAATTAGCTATTTCTGTGGGTGCATGTGATCAGGTAGTGCCTATTGTTTCTTGCATTTCGTCCCTATTGTCTTTTCTTGCAGGTAGGTAAAAATCGGTAATTTTTGGTTCGTGGGGTTTTTTTGTGGTTTGTTCATATGACCTCGGGTTAGTGAGTATTTCTTGGTCTTGGATTTGTTGCCTGTAAAGTAGTTTTAAGGGTTCGAATATTACGTCTGAAGGTGAGTTTGTTTGCTCGTTTATTAGTCTTCCATCAAAGGTTTTTTGTTTGTAAATTTCCATGTTTTCTAGTACGTTGAGTCGTCGTCCTTTGTTTTGTATGTGTAACAAATTAACTGCTTTTCTAATGTGACTTGGTGTACAATTATTGTGGAACATATGGCTTGCGAAGTTGGATTCCGGATTCGTGTTAGGTTGACGTAATTTCTTGTTGTAGTCCCTCATGTGTTCTCGGAATCTTGTTTTTATTTTTCGTCCTGTTGGTCCGATGTAGCTGTATTGACATGTACAAGTTAATTTGTAAACCCCCTGCTTATCCAATGGATCCTGTTTCGTAATATGCCCAATATGTCCCAAGTTGTTTTTGGCCTGTACGCTATGTTGATGTTGTATTTTCTGAGAAAATTGGCTATTTTGTGTGTCGATTTTCCTGTGTACGTTAAGGTTGTCCAAATTTTGTTGTTATTATCTTCGTTAGGTCTTTTGGTTTTATTAAAGCTCCTCCTGATTCTGTTTACTATATCTTTTTTGTAACCTTTGTTTTTCGCTATGGTATATATCGTGTTAAGTTCCTTATTATAGGCCTCTTTAGATAGGGGTGTACGTTCTAGTCTAGATATTAATTGTCTAAATGCTGCTTTTTTGTGTTTTTCGGGGTGGTTCGATGTGTTGTGTATTATAGTGTCAGTTGCTGTGGGTTTTCTGTATAACTCGTAATCAAGCTTGTTCATGGTTTTGTTTGTTCTTATAGTAAGGTCCAAGTAGTTGATTTTTCCTTCTTTTTCGGTCTCCATCGTAAACTGTATGTTCTTGTGTTGTTTGTTCAGATATTCTAGTATGTTTTCTTCGTTGTTTTCTGTCAGTACACATACGATATCGTCTACGTATCTCGCATAGAAAGTCACACCGAAGTTGGTTTTTAGTTTATCCATGTATTTCTTTTCCAAGTTTTGCATAAATACCTCCATAAGGATTGCCGATGTTGGATTACCCATTCCTAGTCCGTTTGTTTGTCGGTATATATTGTTGTTGAATTGAAAGTAATTCTGTTGTAGTGTTGTTTTTGGAGTATTTGTGAGCTGTGTTGAGAATTCCTTGTCTTTAGTCTTACCGAGTAGTATCTCAAATAGTATGTTTATTGTTTCCGCTACTGGTATCGACGAATATAGGTCCTTGATATCGAACGATACTAATTTGGTGTCCTTTGTGATTTGTATAGTGATTACTTTCTCAATTAGTTCGGAAGTATTTGTGTGTGTGTGTTCATTTGGTAGCTTTGTGTGCTCATTTGGTAGCTTTAGGTCCGTTTTCAGTAATGCCTTCTGGTGTTTTGAAAGTTTGTAACCTGGGGAAGATTTATAGTTTATAATTGGTCTCATTGGAGTGTCTGGTTTATGAATTTTTGGTAGCGCGATCATTGGTGGTGCGGAGGGATTCATGAGTGTCAGTGTGTTGGCCGTCTTTGGTTCTATAATTTTTGGAGCCTTTTTAATCGTTTCTAAACTATAAATCTGCCCCAGGTTTATAGTACTGACAGATAAATATATAACAGATATGACAGATAGATAAAATGTGTACTGACAGAAAACAACGAAGAAAAGATACTAGAATATCTGAACAAACAACACAAGAACATACAGTTTACGATGGAGACCGAAAAAGAAGGAAAAATCAACTACTTGGACCTTACTATAAGAACAAACAAAACCACAAACAAACTTGATTACGAGATATACAGAAAACACACAGCAACTCACACTATAATACACAACACATCGAACCACCCCGAACAACACAAAAAAGCAGCATTTAGACAATTAATATCTAGACTAGAACCTACACCCCTATCGAAAGAGGCCTATAATAAGGAACTTAACACGATATATACCGTAGCGAAAAACAAAGGTTACAAAAAAGATATAGTAAACAGAATCAGGAGGAGCTTTAATAAAACCAAAAGACCTAACGAAGATAATAACGACAAAATTTGGACAACCTTAACGTACACAGGAAAATCGACATACAAAATAACCAATTTTCTCAGAAAATACATCAACATAGCGTACAGGACAAAAAACAACTTGGGACGCATATTACGAAACAGGATCCATTGGATAAACAGGGGGTTACAAATTAAATTCTACATGCCAATACAGCTACATCGGACAAACAGGACGAAAAATAAAAACAAGATTCCGAGAACACATGAGGGACTACAACAAAAAATTACGTCAACCTAACACGAATCCGGAATCCAACTTCGCAAACCATATGTTCCACAATAATTGTACACCAAGTCACATTAGAAAAACAGTTAATTTGTTACATACAAAACACATACATACAGAAAGTCCTGCTCGCACAATACATATAAACACGTACCCGACGATAACAAAAACAAAATGCAGACAAAATGACAGGAAGGATACAACTTAGGCAAATACAGACTAAGCAGAACGAAAACCAGAGATAACGAGATAGGAAACTTCTCTAACTACAACTCTGATTTAAGGTAGTGTTCGTGAGTTTAAGACCCTGACTCATGATTTCTTCCGTGGAAATTTTATGTTTAAGACCCTGACTAATGATTTTTTCTTAGAAATTCAAGCATAAGACCCGGCCATTACACCTTTTTCAGACCCAGAATGACAATCCATTTTATAAGTTCACCAGCTATGTTTTGATATGCCAACGTAGTTATTGGTTTATAGAATTCAATTATTTTTCATGTACACTTTTTTAATTTAAGATGCGTAGACAACATGTGCATGATTTATTTGATAACTAAAATATTTGTATAAATTGTTATAACTAATATTTGTATAAAATAACTAATTATTATAATAACTAATTATGGTAACTAATTATTTGTATAAAATAGTTATATAAAACAAATAAATGTATTTATTTCATATGCATAAAAACATAAATGAAACTCAATTTTATGAAATATTTTAATGTATAACAAATTCGATTGACTTCGTTAATAGAATACTCAAATCATTTAAGGCAATTTTTGGACCCCAGAATCTAAAAATAACCTAAAAATGAAATTACATCAAATAATTTTTTTGGAAAAATTCTTCACATTGATTTATTAACGACTCTGCTACCATTACCTTGAAGCCAAGTGTTAGCCGCACTAGTTCATTTAAAATATAAAAGATTTTACTTGAGTATATTAATACACAAATATGACTATTTTTAGTTTCAAATAAAATTGTATAATTATTAATAAGTTCCTTTCTTCGTCCTAATTCATTTAATAAAACTTTTGAGCGTCTGGTGCTGACATTAATAACCACACCTACACGGAATTATTTATTTATTATCATCAAGAGAAACTCTTGAAAAATCAAATGTGTAAAACATTTTGGCATTGGCATATCCTAATTATTTCTTCACCTCTCCCATAAATTCAATGATTTTAGTGTTACCATCATTTGCGGCGCTTACTACTTAATGGCCCATTTTGGGTATTTGCATTAAAACAGTGTTGCCAGTATTCCGTAATAAGCATTATATTCACGTTTTTTGTTAATTATTAAAAAAATTAATAAAATAATATATTAGTATTGCTGGCTATGTATCGAAGAACAATAAAATTTACCAAATTTCATAATTTCTGGTACTGCATACAAAAATTTGAACTCATTTTGGATTGAAATTTTAAACGCTTCGATAATTTCTTTGCTATATTAACATGTTTTAAGCTAAACCATGTATTTTCAGATTAGATTATTTCAAGTGGGACATTAAGGATGCTCATAAAATGTTTGCATTTACTTAAGTGCATTTTGTCCATTTCATTCTGTTTTAGTTCTATTTATGAATTTATTTTGCACCGCTGTGATAATTTCTCAAAAAATTTTTTCACCACACTATAAAATATTTGATATTTTACAAAAAAATTAAAATTCAATAAATTTAAGCAAATAAATAGAAATGCCGGACTTGCGGACATGTTGCCAGGATGGGTGTTCCGGGGATCTGCACTTACACAAGTTTCCAGACGCAGCCACTGATGGAAAACGGTAAGAATAGTGGTCATTGGTTTTATCTAGTTGTAAGATTCCAACCGCTCCAATTGGAAACATGAAATAAAGCGAGAATATGTGCTATCTAGTTTTAAAAAAAATGTTGTCCGCGCTATTTTTGCGAAAATTACAAGGTGGTCGGGTCGGTTTCGGTTTATAAGATATAGTCAACTGCATGCTCGAAAAATATAAGACCTATAGTTAAAAACAAGGGAAACCGTCGTTTTTCGTTCAAAACAGGATAGAGAAACACATTCTTTCTTTATTTGGAAATACATACTAAGTATATAAATAACACGTAAATTAAAATTATTGAGTTTCAATAAATGTAGAAAGGGTTTAGGAGGTATTGGGTTTTAATTTATCTAACAAAATTAATTATTTTTATATTTATCTGCTTATTTTTAGTATTTGTAGTCACCGGTAACGGTGACAAACCGGTAACGCGCCAATGTGCATACCTCATGGGTGGCGTGGAAGTGCACACAGCCCTCTGATGGAAATTTTATGTTTTCATTTGTTTACTATAGGAAATAAACGAATAATTTGTATTGTATTTTCGTAAAATAAAAAATAAAAGCACTGTTTTTATTAAAATATTAACTAATATAATTATAATAAATTAACAATTTAACTATCAAGAATTACAAATTTCATAGATATAAACATTTTCAAGTTTTGCAAATATAAATCAATACTTCAGTAAAAATTGCCATAATTTTACTACGATGATACCATACATACTTTCGTCGATCGAACAAATTATAAAATATTCTTTCTACCTGGTTTCAAACAACTTCCAAAGGATGTTCTCTCAGCGAAATTACCATCAATTAAATTAGATTTTATCGATCATATAGTCGGTAATCAGCCCGATCAACAGATGGGAAGTGTTGCATTTTGAAATGAACGCATGTTACAGTTTCATCGTTTCTGGTCATTTGATGATTCACAAATTCATACTGAATACTCCTCATTGCGTGCCATAGTGATAGCCAATTACGAGGAGATTGTTAAGATGCCAATTAATGAGCCGTCAAAGGGTAAGAAGAAATCACAAATACAGGAATACGTTGAATATTACGACGGGGCAGGTGTTCAACCCATCGCTTTTAATACTAGTGATATAGTCACGACCATACGAAATCTTCGGGCTCGTGGTATGGAATTCCTTACAATACCAGAAGCTTATAAAATTCTAGAGGAAAGTTTGGCTCATTCGAGCATTAAAATTAATGAAAATCTGAAAATCATGAAAGAATTTAATATATTAATCGATTACGATGAAGAATGAAATATTTAATAGAATTACCGTAAACTTTAAAAAGTTTGGAGCCTGATTTTACTTTGATGACTGAGTTCTAGTGAACTGAATAATTTGTTAGGCGCGCCTGTTTCAATTTCCTTTTCGAATTAAGTGGCGAGTCTTTCATTTGATTATTTCTATTCTATGTGGGCTGCTTTATAGTATCTTGATGAAAGCCTACTAATTACACACGCACAACTTACAGACATATTTTTTAATTTCCGAATGGATTTGTTTATGCCTAATGAGTGAATGATGTGACGTGAAACCTTTGCCACAGGTAGAGCATATTTTATCACGTATATTCAAATGAGCATTCACATGATCTTGCAATAAACGTTTAGTATAAAATGCTTTTGGACACATGTTGCAAGGAAAATTGCGTTGGCGCAAATGAATGCATGTGTTGTGGAGATTCAAATTGGTCTTCTTAGCAAATCCACGACCACATAATTCACAAACAAATTTTTTTCTCACCCGTATGTTTCATGATATGTCGGTCGAGTTCGTCGCGTGTAAAGAAAGCTTTTGCACAATACGTATAAACATATTTATAGTCTTTGTAATGATAACGTTGTTCGTGTCGGCGATGCATCAAATGGTCAACAAAACTCTGTTCGCAGAAAGCGCATTTGAAAGGCTTTTCACCAATTCCATGATCCAGATAGATATGACATAATGACATAATGATGTAATTATAGAGTGAGGTATCCCAAAGTACTCGATTACTTTTGTAATTTTCTATGAAATCTTCAAAAATTGGATCAGACACTATGAAAGGAATGTACTTTAGAAGAAATATATGATTGAATTAATAGTGTAATAATTTAGAAAAAGTAAGACCGGACTTACATTGATATTTTTAGTAGTGGAATTCGCGTCATCCATCGGGTCACCTTCTTCATCATCATCCTCTGGAGCCATCTTAATATAAATATTTTATTCTTTTATTGTGACTAATACAATTTACGCCTATTACTGCTCAACTTAAATAATTATTATAATTACTTACTAGATTATCATCTCCATCATCCTTTACTTTTCGATCTAGAAATGAACATTTCCGAAGTAATTTTTCAGTTTCTGAATCAATCTCATCTTTCGTATCCCTTTCCTGCTGTGCCAATTTATAGCTTCTTAATAATTTAGAAATCGTGGATTGCAACATTTTATCGCTGACATTAATTTTTCTTTCTTTAAAGTATAACTTGATTTTATTGCGTGCTTGTGAACATTTGCGAGGATTGTTGAAATGCTCATGATTAGAATCCCATAAAAGTCGTTGAGTTTGGAAGACTTCTAAAAAGTCTAACGACATAACGACAGTCATAACGACAACTCAAAGTGGTGTTGGCCAACCCATTCGAATTCTAGCTGAAGCCCATGTTCTGTTCCACTTCTACATTTTAATATTTTCTTTCACTTAAGCTATACATAACTTATTGAATTTAAATTCTTTTTCGTGACTCTTTTTCTTATTATTTTCACTATAGAGCACAAAACGTGCTTTCAAATCAAGCCGTCGAAGCCAGAGATAATGAGATAGGAAACTCTTTACCCACAAAAAAATATGGCAAAAACAAACCAAACTTTTACACGACCGAAACTCACGTACAGCGGTTATGTATATGTGTGCGTAATTCACCATTTTAAATGTCACGTATGATATTTCATGAAAATATGTAAACAGTTCGCTTCGGCGACTTGACTTGAAAGCGCGTTCTGTGCTCTGTTTGATTTGTGAAGTGGAGATAATAAGAAAGAGTCACGAACAAGAATATTTAATTCTTGAATAATTGAATTCTATCCAAAATAGAATGCTGGAAGGCAAACAATTAATTTTCAATCAAGGTAGTATAAAGCAGCCTACACAAAATAGAAATAATCAAGTGAAAGACGCCACTTATTTCGAAAAAGAAATTGAAACAGGCGCGCCTAACAAATTATTCAATTCACAAGAACTCAGTCATCAAAGTAAAACAGGCTCCATACTTTTTAAAATTTACGGTAATTCTATCAAACATTTCATTTTTCGTCGCAATCGATTAATATAGTCAATTCTTTCAGATTTTCATTGATTTTAATGCGCGAATGAGCTAAACTTTCCTCTAGTTCTAACCAATTCAGAACTCTCTTGCATGAAGTTTTCAAGAATGGAAATGAGACTAAATAATTTAAAACGTATAGAAGGCGCGAAGTAATACAAAAAGTAAAAACAATATAATGGTCGAATTCGAATTAATTTTGAATATTTTCCTTTCTAGAAAAGAAACAGCAAAGAAGTGAAGAGAAAACAGGCGCAAAAAAGAGAACGGAGGAAACAGTATCAAAAATGGAAGTAGCCGAAAGGAATTTATTTGATGAGAGCAGTAATAGTGAAACGGAAGAAACGGAAAAATCCTGACGGCTTTTGGGATCGCCTCATAAGATATTTTGACCTGGACGATACGCGTAATCAAACACTAATCGATGCACACTCTCAGAGGAAACAACTGTTGAAACGATTAGATTAGAGACCTGCTTGTGTTCGTCGTTTGGATAGAGAATTAGTAGCAAAATTTTTATGAATAATTTTCGTAATTGAATTTAATTTCTTTTTGAAAGATCATGTGCTTTAATATATTTACTTCTAATCATTTAATAATAAAATTCTAAATAGTATTTAAATGTATGTACGTCAATTTCTGTATTTGTGATTTCTTCTTACTCTTCTACCCTTTGGCAGCATGTTCGCAAGTCTGGCATCTTATATTTTTGCTTAAATTTATTTAAATGTAAATTTTTTTAATACTCTTGTTTTATAATATAATAATTGAATTTTTAAGTTGTTTTAGCTCAATTAATATGTTATTTTAATTAAGCTAAGTTTATTATTAATTGTTAATTTAGTTATAAAAGTTGATTACAATGTTTGAAAGTTAAAAGATAAATTAAACAGAATGTTAAAATTAATTAAGAATGTTAAATTTTCTGATCATTAGGCATTGGACATTTTTAAACTAAACATTTTTAAATCAGTACTAAACATGTTACACTTTTATATTGGTATAATATTACGGTTTTCCAATTGGCACTAGAACTCTCAATTGGAAAACATCAGCAACTACCTGAACATCTTACCGTGATCCATCGGTGGCAGCATCCGGAAACCTGAACACGACCTCATCGCCTGGACATCCAGCCTGGGAGCACCCTCGCACACGTGGCATATTATTTTATTATTAGAAACCACGGAGTTTATGAATTTATAAATTTAATTAAAATTTTTTTTTAATTTACCGCGTACGTAAGTTGTGGTGGAAAAATGTATGAAAAAATCATTGGGAGGTGAAAAATAAATTAAGGCATGCCAATTCAAGCAATTTTATTCATTCGCTTTTATACGAATTTCTCTTAAGGATGAATTCATCACAATAATGTTGAAGAAATAAGTACGCAAAATATGTTATAAATTATGTAAATTATTCATATAAATGATGTAAACCATGCTCTACATATTTTTAATATGAATACCTAATATATTGAATTGAACTAAACTATTCAGGATAGAAATAAAACTTACTTAAATAATAACAGTAACTCAAAGTGGAGTTAGAAATTACCAAATAATTGTATTAGTTCACATTATAATTACGCATTATTATTATTATTATTATTATTATTATTATTATTATTATTATTACATTATTATTTACATTACAAAGTAAATTAAATTGACATATTCTTTTATTAGCTTGTTATTTAAGTCACACCATTTCGGAAATTATTAAAACTTAGCACTAGAACTAAGATGTTCAGTTTTTTCCATATAAAATTTTTAAATTAATTTAAATTAATAATATTAATTAAATATTAATTTAAAGCGAATATAGAACTTATAAAGTATTTACAATGAGGTGTTATATTAAAACATTGGTACTAGAGCTTGAATAACTTGGTGTACGATTAGCAAATATGATGATTTAAAACACAGTTCTGCACTTGGTTTCAGGTTAATGTGAATAAGTAATGCGCTAAATTCCTTTAAGTGAATTGTTTTTAGTATTAGTTTAATTTACTTTATCCTCTTAGGTAGAGTTATTTCTATTAAGCAAGTCATTTTTAATTTTTGAATCACTAATCTTACACGCAATATCGTTTCATTTGCGTTTGTTTTGTTATATGTACAAAAGAAAAATATTTTCGCTAATAAATTAATACTTATATCAAACAATATATAAATACAAAGCATATACAAAAGTTGAACTATAAAAGTGTACATGAAATTTAATTCAACACTATATATAGATAACTAGGTTGGAATCTCAAAACAAAGGTGTTGGGATATGTAGACGGGATTGCCAAAAGGGTCTGAGGCTGAAAAGTTTTTTGGGAACGAAGTTTGCAATTCCAAGAATTGTTCTCATTTGTTTGGGAACGTAACTTCCGATTTCCAGGAATTTCAACTAACACTAACGCCAATCAGAGCTGCATTTTGCCAATCTGTCAGAAGTTTCCTATCTCGTTATCTCTGGTCGAAGCGAACTGTTGTTTACATATTTTCATGAAATGTTATACGTGACATTTAATTTGGTGAATTACGCACACGTATACATAACCCCTGTACGTGAGTTTCGGTCGTGTAAAATTTTGACGTTTTTTTGACACATTTTTTTTCGGGAAAAGAGTTTCCTATCTCGTTGTCTCTGACGAAAACAGACACTGAAGATGGCACATCGCCGAAACCGGTTTGTCTACAAACCAAATTTGACTATGGATGACGGAAGATCGTTCCAAATTTTATCAATACGCATTTTTTAGTGGAAAAAATTTTTGAATGCGAAAAGAACGTAGTAAAACTTAAAATAACTTTTATATCCAAAACTGTGAGGATTTAGATAAAGTATTATATAACATAAATAATTAAGCATATCCTTAGCTTTCAAACGGTACCAATTTCATTTTCAATAAAGGAGATATCAATTGATACATTTCAAATTTGGGGTGCTCTAGCCACGCCCCCTAAGGTGATAGACAAAAATGACGGTGTTCTTGTAATCAGCTTAAAAACAACAACAACAACAAACCAAAAAATCTGAGGGAATTGCTTGATGGTATGATGTTCCTTCATTTCTAACAATCAAATTCCTCACTATTATAGGATATTAATTTAGATATATTGGTTGGCCTTAAATTGTATCACTCTAAAAACCAATATGATGAACAATCCATCAATGGCTGCATTCAGAATCGCTAAGCGCTTACTATAAGCGCTTAAGGCCTGATTATACTCGACTTGGTTTTAGGTGGCGTGAATAAGGGGAGAGAGGAAATTTCTGCAAAGAAATACCATTTGCGACTGTTTTTCGGTTTTTAAATGTTGCCACCATATTTAAAAGAACATTTTTGTTTAGGGTTTTACAAAGCTTTCTTAGGATTTTAAATAATACCTAATAAAATTAAATAATACCTAATTAAATTAAGTGTATTGCGTATTTCGATTTAAATGTAGATTTCTCCAAAACTCCTGCACCGATTTCAATGATTTTCATGTCTTTATTGTTAGGATTAATTACATATTATTTTGTGGGTAAAATCTTTGAATACGTTAAAAGGTAGTAAAACAGAAAATTTTTACTTCCAAAACCATAAATATTTCGATAAAATGTTATTTAACATAAAATACTCTTTTGTTATTGCCTTCCCAACTGTACCAATATTGTTGGAATATATATTCAGGTTTTTGAGAAATCGGCGGTTATATTTGCAAATTCTATTATCCCCGCCCACAAGGGGGGGCCCAAAATGTTTGCTGGTTTTGGGGTGAGCACTAAGCCCGGCTACAACAGCGAAAATTAGAACAACATCCGTTAGGGTTCGTTCAAGTAAATGTGTTCCCTAATATTACCCAACACGTACACGCGCAACCCTTAAAATTTTTGTTCCTCAATTTGCAAGACTACATTTCAATTGTGACTAGCGATGGAGCAAGAGCTTTTGGAAGACCTTCAATTTTTCAGAATTTTGGCCCTGTATTTAGAGTGGAAGCGATGTAGGCCAGTTAGACGCTGGACAATTCGTCCAGTAAACCGAGATCGCCATGTTAATGGATACTTTAGAAAAGAGTTCTTGCAACTAATGTTGGAAAATAGTATAGTGTTTTATATAGAAAAAAGTAGAAAAACTTACTTGATATTCCCATTGGCGTGCTAATAGTAGCCCATGCCTTCATTTTTTCTTGGGGAAAACGATAGCCCGCTGAAAATTTATCATATAACAATGGATGCTGTTGCACCAAATTTATGAAGAGCTCATCATGGTCCATTTTATTCGCTTCATATAAACAATATAATGGCAATTTTATTAGCAGACAATAACATAAAGCTGCCAGATTGATTAATCATTGAACTTCTCACTAGCACGTTAAGTTTTTATTTATATCACATTGTTTTTAACAACCGAAGTGTTAATTTCATATAATCTGGCTACTTTTGTTATTAAAAAAAATTGAAAATCGATATGGCAGCGCGATTTTGGCTGCATGCTCGCTGGCTTGCAGAAAATATCAAAATCATTTTGATATTTGCGGGGTAATGGCACATATTCATACGAACATATATAGTTAAATGGAATTTTGACAGCTCTTACGCCACGCCAAGTCGAGTATAATCAGGCCTTTAGTGTTTTGTGGTCGTGAATGAACCGCTGACACTCAGCGCTAGCTCAGCGGTCGCCATTTTTTCCAGCGAAATATTTTCACGCTGACTTTGCTCAGCATATTCTTTCTCTGTCGCTCATTCTCCCAATTTTAGAATTTTCGCAAGTAATATTTCGTGTTTACAGCACAACAGCTGTTTTTAATCAGCAACGCATTCAGAAAAGACGGCAGCACTGACTCTCAGCGCTTTTCAAAAAGCGCTTAGCGCTTAGCGATTCTGAATGCAGCCTATGTTTACATAATATTTTCATGTAATGTCATACGTGCCGTGACTATTGTGAATTACGAATCCATACGCAAAAACTCTGTACGTGAGTTCGGTTGCTTAAAATTTTGGCATTGATTTGTCACAATTTTTTTTGTGGAAAGAGTTTCGTATCTCATTATCTCTGCCTTTTCTGCTGACGTTTCCTTTAATATGGTTAGGACGATTCGTTAGTGTATCTTGATGATAATGGTGTAATAGAGTTCTAGTGTAACCAATAAAATTAAAACAGCAAATACCATATTTTAAGTAGCAGTGTCTCCTATTTTTCACATTTGAAAAAACGCTTGGTTTAGACTGGAACCAGTAGACGCATTGAAGCCAGTTGTATCACTCGAAGTTTGTATTATTACTTCTCACGAATACTCATTGTTATTACTGAGAATTGTAAATTCGAATAATGAGAAATAATCGGGCTCGGACCTATTCAGTAGGCAGGAAATCGCCTTTTAGCTATTTCTTGTGCCTGTTCAACTTATTAGTGCAGATGGTCGGGCTGAGTCAACAGTTCTATTTACCCCGGACTGGCTCCCGTAAATTACTGTAGTAAGAGTGATATATCTTCTGCATGCAAGGTAACCGCCCAATACGCGAGTATTTTTATTTTGTGAATGTTAATTTTTAATTAAATAAAAACGGGTAACAGTTCGAGGCCCTAACTCCAGATCTAATATTCGGAACAAGTCAAGGACCTTATTCCAGCTCTGTTTTTGTTTTTGTAGATTACAACATCAAATTGTACTCTGCTCACATACCGTTTAGTATTTATGGTCCATTAAAGTTTAAATGTTTGCTTTCGCACCAAATCTTCAATAATTTTTATACGACTATGGATGTTTGATGTAGTAGAATTATCCTTGGAAACACAAGAGATTTTAACGCTTATGTTTAGTTTAAGAATTAGAACCGTTTCAATTTTAAAAAAATTGCCTATAACTCATAAAAAATACAACTAAATATAAAATATACATCATTATAAAAAGGTCCTTTAATTCTGTACCTTTAAATTTTTACCATAAACTCAAACTAATTTCGTTTTTAGTACTTATTTTTTTCTATTCATTAATTTTTTTATCAAAGTAATGTATAGCTATCCACTCAATTCAGTTCATATTATTAAACGGTCTTAGCTTCCTGCTTCCTGCATATAATTTTTTCACGAGAATTAGCAGAGGAATTTACAAGAAACTTATTTTTCAAAGTTCTTATATTGCGATGAACGTCCTACCTTGAATTTTATTACCTTTCAATCTCTCTTGTTTTCCAAATAGTTATTTATGCTACCATGGTTGCGCTCAAATTTTCCGTTCTTTTTTCTGGGGGAATACGAGTGGTCCTCTGCATTCCACTTTCATATTATCATTCTAAAATGCACGATTAGTGTTCAGCGAAATGAGAGTTGTGGTCTTTGACTCGACCAATGATCATATACGAATACCTCCTATGCAAACAATGTTCTATTTACGGTAGTATTCAACGTGTCGGAGGTTGTGATCTTTGTAGCGGG
>OZ016502.1:14067186-14080186 GCA_963966595.1 Physocephala rufipes | reverse complement strand
ATATATATATATATATATATATATATATATATATATATATATATATATATATATATATATATATATATATATATTATCTGTTAATATTGAAAGTGACCTAACCCCGCCATTGGTACGAAAGTGGATATAGAAAATATGCATTTAACACCATTAAATACACTTTAACAATATGACTCATTGGTATCCTGTGTTAATTTTTTTATTGCATTGAAACGAAAACTCTTAAATATAAGTGCTCCACAGGATACTAATGAGTCATACTGTTTAAGTTATCTTAAACTTACACTTAAATCTTAAGTGTTCCTTAACCAGATCCGTTATGAAATCTCGAGAAGCTCAATTCCGTGCAACATAATTTCAATCCTTTAAATTTTTTAAAAAATAAAATTTTACATATCTTTGCACTTCATAAGCATGTTTACGTAATTTAAAACTATTTTTAAAAAATTACATTTAATTTTAATTAATTACGCAAAAAATTACAAACATAAATTACAAAACAGATTACCTTCGAAATAAATGGCTCATATATGTTATTTGCTTTTATTACCGTTTTCTTTTTATGAGATTCTTTAAGCATGATATAATTCTAGATTTTTCATTATATATATTTTATAAAATTTATACCTAATATATTACCTTTATTATGATCTGTAATGAATTGTTTACTTGTTGCAGTTCCAAAGGATCATCCAGTATCAAAAGTTGTGCCAAAGTATCGCCAATTTTTGCTGTGATGCCCACTGTATCCTGGCACAACTTTGGCAGATCTTTAATGGCTTGACGACGTATCTGTCAAGAAATTATTAATTATGAAAAAGTTAATTTCATCATAGATTCAAATGAATATCACCCAAAAATAACCGCTAATTATTTTTAAATAAATAACAAATTTTAAAGAGATTTTTTAAACGTCAACCTCATCGGCATATACAACACATTATTGAATTAATCAAAAAATAATTTTATAGGCCTATAATTTAATTATGGCCCAAATTTTACAGGTAGGGGTGCCACGAAATGTTTATATGCTCTAATCTATAAAAGGCATATTATGAATAATAAGTGTTAACTAATAAGTCAATTCATTTGCATTTCATCATTGAGCATGTCATGCTTATTAATTTAGATAAATTTCACTGATGGGTTTGCCACTAAACTAGAACTGCTGATAAACGCTGCTGATAAATCTAAAACTATAGATTAAAAAATAATTTAGCAGATATTTATCTAAATATATCCTCAGTCTAAGGTTGCAAGAGATTGGCATAATTATGAAACTAGTACACCACGAACGCTAAGAACGTCAGGAATGTTCGAAACCAAATGTTGCAGAGACATATTATTTCAAAATCTATACATATTGACACATTTTATTTTTTGGATCTGATAATTTCGCAATTATGGCTATTTTTGACCATTTAATATCAAGCTCCTTTTTACGCATATTTTAACCTTTATGAAGTATATCAAATATTCTCTACATCGAAAACTAAGGTGAGAATTTGTGAATTTGTACGTGCTCGTAAATAAATTTGCTACGTTTTTACCTACATTTGAAGCAAAAGGTTGATACATTTTACACACTTTTTAACCTCTATGACGTAAGCTAAATATTCCTTGCCATCGAAAACCAAGTGATGATTGCGAATTCATGCGCGCCTATAAACAAGTTCTCTACATTTTTACCCAAATTTGAAACTAGGCTGAAACTTGAGGCTGATATTTCCTAAAGGAGACGTACGCCAAATGGAACAAAAAACCACAATTGCAAACGGAGTATAATCGACATCTGTTGGGCACGGGCATTCACCCACGTTTCCGAATATAGAAAATATGCATTTGCAATGTTTCCGTTGCAAAGGTTGACTTTCTAAACTGACCGTCTGTCGTTTGGTGGAGCATATATTTTACCATGATGACTGCAGTGATGAAAACGTACGAAACAGCAATAGATTATAAGAGTTGGCATAATTTTCCCTGCCCCCTGAACTGTTTATCTTAAAAAAGTGGAAAATATTCATGATCAAAGCACAGGCCGCAGGGATCATAACCCTCAGCCAGTTCAATGTACGGATAATGCAGAGCACTTGTGCATAGTTTCTATGCGTTGGTGGCAATCGACCGATATAAGGTTCCCAACCCTCAAACACACAAGGATAATATAGAATACTTAAGCATCAGGCTTCCTCAGCCTCAATCAATAGTACACTTCCCACAAAATAACTCTGTATTAATATCCCATAATTATATATTTTGAACATACCAACATGAATTAATGTAGGAAGCATATCATTTTAAGTTTAAGATGTCAATTAATAAGCTTCACAAAAGTAAATTTAAGTTTATATCTTCATGCAATCGTCTCGGGATATATAAATGAAGTGTACGGGGAGACTAATTCCCCACACCATAACTTATTCGGTTACCAGATCTGATGGTACAAGTGCTTGACCTTCAAATTTCTTCAGATGAACGATGATTGACGTCTCCTAAAGCTAGGTGATTATTCTTTAAAATTAGTTTTACATCCAAAAGGTGTAAAATTAAATCATCCGATTTACCACTGTTCGTCAGTCTATCTGTCTGTCTGCTTGTTAAGATCACGACAACGAGAGAACGAATTAGATGGATATTGTCATGAATATTCTCGAAATCGAATGAGAACGACGCCCACTTTCTATAGCTTATATCAGAGTGCGGAATTGCACGCTCATGAGCTGCTCAGCTTACGAGCGAGAGCCAACCAAAATTTTTTTCAGCTCACACTCATGAGCTGTGAGCAAATCAGATAGCTCGCGCTCGTGAGCCGTGAGCCGAAGAAAAACTTCAGCCAGCTCGCGCTCGTGAGCTGAGCAACATCGTCCAGCTCACAGCTCAGAGCGTGAGCTGAAAGTGCAGCTCATGAGCGCTCGTGAGCAGACTGAAGGAATATGTATGTATTGGTAAGCGTTGATATGTAAAATAGCAATTCGTTAAATTGTGGCGCTGGGAAGTGGGTGGTGGTGATAAGCTACGTGTTCACAAAAGGGTTTTTTAACAAATTTTTTTTATTGCGCCAAAAGATATCAAATGTTATGAAACAGATTTGGAAGATTGTCTGAAGTGGTCGTGGACACTAAAAAGGGGCAGAAGGGGCGTTTTTTACAAAAAATTACTTTGCGCTAATCGATAGCAAATATCGCGAAACGTATTCGGAAGATGGTCTGAAGTGGGCGTGACCACTAAAAATGGGCGGAAGGCCACGCCCACTTCAGTCCATCTTCCAAATCCGTTTCATATTTGCTATCGATTAGCGCAAAGTATTTTTTTTGCAAAAAACGCCCCTTCCGCCCATTTTTAGTGTCCACGACCACTTCAATCTTCCAAATCTGTTTCATAACATTTGATATCTTTTGGCGCAATAAAAACCCTTTTGTGAACACGTAGCTTATCACCACCACCTACTTCCCAGCGCCACAATTTAACGAATTGCTATTTTACATATCAACGCTTTTCGGGTGCCAGTCCCGTTGCGGTGTGGGCAACAAAATGGCAGTGACCAGAGTGCAAGCTGGTTTACTAGCCATGAACTATGCACCCTGGTTCCGAGGCCTCACCGAAGTCTTAAAAGCGGTACCACGGGTGATGCACATTGTATAGGGGTCTTTCCAACCCCGCTAATATAAAGCCCACGCATATAGTGCATCGTGGGTAGGCCCCCTAGTGGGAGCTTCGTGGTGGCTGTGGTTACCACCCAAAGAAACGCGGGTAGAGACCTTGAGTCTCCGCGAGAGTTGCGCGAGGAGGCCGCCTCCGTCAACTCAAGTGCCGGTGAGTGTCCCCACCGGCACAAGGCCTTAGATAGTGCCGCAATAGTTACCTGCGAGGAATGTCCTGCCACACACAGGCTTCCACAGGTACATGACAAAGCTACGGTTGGCTACCGTAAGCGAAATGGGCGTCGGTTGTCGCTATATGCAAAAAAAGGTACGTTCACAGAGTTCGTACTCGCAAACCCGTGCGGGATGGCCCGCCGTGTACTTACACCAATCATGGTAGGCGTACACGTAAAGCACAAGGCAGAAATATCAACGCTTACCAATACATACATATTCCTTCAGTCTGCTCACGAGCGCTCATGAGCTGCACTTTCAGCTCACGCTCTGAGCTGTGAGCTGGTCGATGTTGCTCAGTTCACGAGTGCGAGCTGGCTGAAGTTTTTCTTCGGCTCACGGCTCACGAGCGCGAGCTATCTGATTTGCTCACAGCTCATGAGTGTGAGCTGAAAAAATATTTGGTTGGCTCTCGCTCGTGAGCTGCGAGCTATCTGAAATTGGTTGGCTCGCTCATGAGCGAGCGCGAGCTGAAATGAGCTGCTCGATCGTGAGCAATTCCGCACTCTGGCTTATATGGATGTGTGCACATACGAAGCTCAGTTGCTACGTTTGCAGAGTGAATTTGAAGACAAAATTCCATTCTGGAACTGAACCACGAATGCTAAATTATTTTGAAAAAAATGGTCGCCTAACAGGACCATTGTTATAGAAAATACATCATTACAGGAGAATATGTAGAGGCATTATAATGAAATTTGGCACGAATATTCTCTATTATAACAAATTTATTTGTGGTAAAAATTGGTAACTAATGTAAATACATGCATATGCGAAGCTCAGTTTCAATGTTTGTGGAGCGTGTTTAAAGACAAAAGTTTATCCAGGAACTGAATCACAAATACTAATTTTTCTGCAAATAGTAGGCACGATACGTGATCTCTACTAGGAATATGGATACATCCTATGGGTGTATTTCAGCTTCGGCCAAGCCGAAAATATCACCCTTACTGGTTTTCTTTCATTTAGTCGAGGATATATAGCTTTCACAACAGGATGGCCGCTACACAAAATTGCCAATTTCTAACAATTTTGTCGTTCATAAAAACAACGACATATTTTTGTCAGTACCGCCAGATTTCCGAGAAATATGTCCTTAAAATTAGAAATTTGTTGGCCTATATATCGAAAATTAAAGGATATAACTGGTTTCGTCAGATTTCGTCAAAAATTTCGCCTGCCATTTTAATGATTGCTTTCGTTATCGCCTCGAATCCATTTAAAGGCACTAACAAAAAGTGTTTATTTCGTCGGAGTGGCCAGCGACCATATTTTTATCTGCTGCCTACCTAGAGGCTGGCAAATTGGGTTGAAACTGAGGACAGCACGTCTTTCGTCGTCGTCTTACATTTTAAGGCCATTAAAATAATGAATGTGTAATGGAATGCCAGCAGAACAAGTCAGGGATCACCAACACCAGAAAAAACAATTACATGAAATTGAAAAAAATTGGAGCTGGTGCCGATCCTGAACATAAGCCCATTTTTTGTTACACAAATAAAGGATATTATTGCTGGCTTCCTTTTACTGAATGGGCCATAGCTGGGGGTCTTTTGTTTAACGAGATATATTAATTTTAAACATCTGGCGAATAACAAAATAGTGTAGTTTCTACCACCAACAACACGACTATTTTGTGTATTTAATAATGCTTAAAATCTTGTGTCAACTAAACTTTTCTATAGTGCAATATTCGCGAAGGTAGTCGCTGCTAGCATTGAAATCTTACCTGCATGTCGTCGTCCTCGCAAAGATCTAGTTGAGCATCGATGGCAATATCAGTTAAATCCGGAAAATATTTGAAAAATTTTCCAATGAATTGTGAAGCCAAACGTTTCTCTTTTGAAGAACCTTTTACGGCTTTTAAAATATCCTTGTATTCGTTAACATGCTGTAAAAGAATATGGCTTACGATGTGAAACTGGATAACCTCTTCAGTTATATCTGAGTGAAAGCCACCAAGGCGGTTCTACTTACGTCGGATATATTTTCCCCAGCCTGCGAAAGGACCTCATAGCACTTGTACAAATGTTCGATGTTATCTATTTCTTGCATTGTTTTACGAATCAATCAATCAATCAGTAAAGTCCTTTTATAATCAAAATTATAAATTCAACACGAATATTTCAATATGATACGGCCAAGCCCACTTCAAAATCTCTTTAATGACATCTATTGTGACTTCAAAACAGTTATTGATAAGTAAAATTCTAGTCTTTGCTCCAATGACGGCTTTTTAAAAGGGATAACAAGATAATGGTCTGATTATGCTGCCTTTGCACGAACTTGTTAAATCAGAAGAAATGTATCAAAAAGGAGTGATGGGATATTCGAACCAGAGACAACAGGATAGGAAACTCCTTTCCCACAAAAAATGTGCCAAAAAAATGACACAATTTTACACAATTGAAATTCACATACAGGGGTTAACTGTATGGAGCGTAGTTCACCATAGCAATGTCACGCAGGACATTTCATAACAATATTATATAAACAATTTATTGTGGTAACTGGAGCTGAGCGATCCTGTGATTTCTTGGGAACGTTCCTATCAGCGACTGTTACTCTTCAGTCACGGTGATTTTAGATAGTGATTTTCTGTCACCGTGATTTCCAACTTCGCGACAACTTTAACACTCGTTGTTATGATTATTGCTTGCTCGAACCACATTTGTTCGAAATAGTATTCTTAAACAATTATGTAACATAATTTTTATGTAATATAATATATAATTAATAAATTAATTTTTAATTTTGAAGAAAAATAAATTAAGAAATAAATATATTAAAAAGTAAATATGCTGCTCTTTCTAAACACTAACTATAAATACTGTAAATGAGCTGCTGTGAATATTATTTTTTAATTAATTTATTTATGAATTTATTTATTAATTTATTTATGAATTTACTAATTTATATAATATTAATTTTTATTTAAAATAAATGAAGTTGAACTGTAAAAAATCAAGAAATTAAAATTAGAAAACTGAACCTAATTCCTAAGAAAAGTGTACCAATCCTGAACGTATGAAAATAATGCGCATGGATTGATGCGAATCTCTCATCCCTACGTCTAGTAATAAGCCTTAAGGCCTGATTAGTCGTACGTTCGTTTTTTTTTCGAACACTAAACTTATATGTCAGAACTCATAAGCTATATGCAGTTCGTGTGGTTGTGAGAATTTCCCCCCGCAATATCAAAATCATTTTAATATTTGGTTACGTTTCAAAAAATTCTCTCAAATTCGAACAAAGTGACAACTAAAAGTGAGTGGCCACATGAAGCTTTCACTTCAATTTATATTTACCAAGAAATGGATGACGAGAGACTTATTGAGCTTGTTAGGCTAAATGAGCTATTATGCAATAAATTCAAAGCCAGCTATAAGCTTCCAGCTGCGAAGAAGAGAGTGTGGGAGGAAATTGGAGGCTCACTAGGAGATAATCTATGGCAATATCTTCATATTGCGACTTAGTAGGTTCGCTTAAATAATGTGGCGAAAGCAGGCTCCACAATATTTCACAAGTCTCTATAATTATATTGCGAGCTGTCGTTTTCCCAATTTTGTACTTCCAAGCAATTGTTTGGAGAGACTCTCCGTGAGCAAGATACCTAAAGAAAATACTACTTAAAAATTCCATTTGAAAAATTATTTTTTAACTTACAAAAGAGTGATTGACAGTCGTTCTTCGGCAACGTTTAGCATTGTCCAAACATGCCAAAACAAATTTTCCTGCATTTTATGGATTGCATTAAATTCATTCAATGCATTTTGGTAATCCATTTACTTTGTTTGGAATTTGCAAATGATTGTAAGAATTGTTAACAACACCAATGAGCACAGCTGTCAAAAAATGTGAAATTTCTATGAATGCCATTAAATTTGAATGGATTATGAATTTCCCATTAAAATCCGAAGAAACGGTACATAATTATTAATAATAATTAATAATAATACTTTATTTTCTATAATTACTTATATTATTTAGTAATATTTGAGTTAAAGAAATCCAAAGAATTTTTAAAATATAAAATTCATCAAAAAAAAAAATGCCCACAAAATTGCCACTTTCGAACATGGTTCGACGAGATCGGCAACATCATAATCAATTGAACCCCCTGCAACCCGAACAATTTCGAAAGAGTAAACAATTACGAAAACGTACGACTAATCAGGCCTTTATTTGCGACCAACACACGATATGAAACTTCGACTTATCTTCACTTCTTATCTTCAATTCCTCTTTGTTATTTTTACCTCATTACTGATTCGGTATTAGCTAACTACAACCATATCACTAGCTAAACGATTTCGGGCTATGTTCAGTTTTTACAACAACACTGCCAGTGCTTGAACGATATCTATCGTTAGAAAGTGTATTTTGTACGCATCTAACGACCGATCTGAAAACGACCGAGAAACGATCCTTCTGTCATACAGAGCGCGACCCTCAAGGCAATCGTTAGCAGAAATTTAAAGACGCAGAAGTATTGGAGTAAAGGAAGCGTTCCAAGAAAGCGTAAAAAAGTTGCCAATTTTATAATAGGTGAAATGTTCGGACCTACTTCATGTAAAATTTCCATAAAGTTTATTCATCCGAAAGTTGGTTATAAACCTGAAATTGATTGCATATTACAATATAGAACCTATACAATATAAATTTTATAATGGATAAATCTTTTACTCATAAAAAATCTATATAGATTACTTACTCATGTTACTCTTGTCATCTGCTAAATAGTCGATGAGTTCCTCATCGACTGATGATGATGATTTCGATCGTCGAGCATGCAGCGCGGCGGTGGGTTGAAGGGAAAGATCCGCCGTGTGCCGATTGGCAGATGTTGCGGATCCTCGATTACTGCTAAAATTATTTTTTAATTTTATTTATTTATTTTATTATTTTATTTATTATTTAATTTTTTTATTTTTTTTTTCTCATTCCACACACGCACCACTCCTCTCTTCCTGTTCTCGTCGCAGACTCAATTTAAAAGCACAACCGCATCGCTTGTATCAAATACCGAACTGTAAACAAACTGGTAGATTTCTGCCTTGTGCTTAACGTGTACGCCTACCATGATTGGTTTAAGTACACGGCGGGCCATCCCGCACGGGGTTGCGAGTACGAACTCTGTGAACGTACCTTTGTTTTGCATATAGCGACAACCGACGCCCATTTCGCTTACGGTAGCCAACCGTAGCTTTGTCATGTACCTGTGGAAGCCTGTGTGTGGCAGGACATTCCTCGCAGGTATCAATTTCGGCACTATCTAAGTCCTTGTGCCGGTGGGGACCCTCACCGGCACTTGAGTTGACGGAGGCGGCCTCCTCGCGCAACTCTCGCGGAGACTCAAGGTCTCTACCCGCGTTTCTTTGGGTGGTAACCACAGCCACCACGAAGCTCCCACTAGGGGGCCTACCCACGATGCACTATATGCGTGGGCTTTATATTAGCGGGGTTGGAAAGACCCCTATACAATGTGCATCACCCGTGGTACCGCTTTTAAGACTTCGGTGAGGCCTCGGAACCAGGGTGCATAGTTCATGGCTAGTGAACCAGCTTGCACTCTGGTCACTGCCATTTTGTTCCCCACACCGCAACGGGACTGGCACCCGAAAACAAACTGGTAGATTTCTGCCTTGAGTTTAACGAGGACACCTGCCGTGTTGGCTTAATTCCTCGGCGGGCCATCCCGCATGGGGTTGCAAGTGCGAACTTTGTGAACGCACCTTTTCACTATATGGCGACAACCAACGCCCAATGCCTCCGAGTTACCAAGTCGTGGCGTTTGTACCTTTGGAGGCCATATGCATGGTATGGACACTCCACTTAAGGTATCGTCGAGGCCGATCTAAAACCTCTTCCGGACTGTGGGGTCCGGCACCCGGTAATGATTTAGTGCATTACCACACCCGAGCTCATCCAAACTCGTACCCGCGTAATTTTGGGTACAACCACAGCCACCACGAAGCTCCCGAAGGGCCTACCCAATGACAAGCTTGTGGGGCTTGGAATATAAAAACCAGATGGTGTAACTATTAGCCGAAGCTATTAGCACACCATCTGGGTATGAATCTCATTTGCTTGTCTCCCGTGGTACCAATTTAGAGCCATATGGTAGGCTTCGGAACCCGGGAGTACCACAGTCGTGGTAAGTGACCGCATTATACGCCTAGGTCACTGCCATTTTGGGCCCATGCACCCGGGACTGGCACCCGAACAAACTGGTAGAGAAAAAAAAATAGAATTTAAACAATAACAGGGAAATGTAAACAATGGGTATAATTTTTTCTCAAATGGGTAGAAATATTAGTGCGCCATCTATTGTATTGCCGCTAAAAAGCACCTTTTGTTTAATAAAAGGATAAGTTCAAGTGTAAAATGAACAATGCCTTTGACAACTCCATCTATTGTTTACAGTGCTAACGATATTATTGGAAAGAGTTACCTAATACCAATTTAGCGACCAAATCGCTTGCTAACGATACTATCGTTAATTGCCATATCGCTAGTCGAAAATAAGCCTTAATCAATTTATTTATGGCTGCGTATGACCATTGCTGAGCAATAGCAAAACCAGCGAGAACGTGGAATAATAATATACAAAAAAAAAAAACAAAAATCACTGGGTTTCAAGTTCGTTGCTCAGCAACGAATTCAGAACCAGTGATTGTCTTTCTTTTTTACACTATTCCTTCATATCTCAGCAACAACAAGTAGGAATGTTCGTTCCCAATAACGAACTTAGACCAGTGATTTTTAAGAAGTGAAAGAATAATATAAGGAAAAACGAAGATTAGTGGTCGCAAACTCGTTATTAAGTAACGTGTATTCCTCTTTGCAGTGACAGCTAGAACTTGAAAGAATATTTTATATACCTAAGAACGAAAGTCACTGGTTGCGAAAATCACTGGTTTTTAAGAAATTTGATCACTGCAGTGACCAGTGATTTTTAAGTCACGGTGACTAAATCATCGGTACGAAAATATCGTTCAACTTTGTGATAACATTTTTTTAAAGGACTAGTTCTGAAAGCTGAATTAAATTATTAAAAATTAGAATTCTAATAATAATCTACTGAATTATTATGAGAAGAATTATTATAACTACCTGAAAGTGTAGTTTATTTAAGCCCGCGCTATCGAGTGGGATTAAAACACCAAATGAGTGGCCATGTTACACATACTCATAAAGCGTTGTATTACCGAAACATCAGGCCTTGGTGAGTAATTTGCTTTTAGTTGTTATTAAAAATTACCGATTAATTCTCTCAGCGCAAACCATTCGATCAAGCGTTGGGTTGTCCCTACTTTGCGTGAATTGCGGTAACAAGCGAAAATCTTGGAGCTCAAAAACCGGAAAGATGATCGAACTTTTTGGAATAGAATTATCACTGAGAGCTCTTTTTATTCAGTAAGATACTAAACCAGGACGAAAATAACGTAATGTTAAAAACGATATGCCGTGAACGACAAATAGCTGAACTCGAACCTCGACTAATTGGTGATTCTGTTAAAAATATCGTATTGTAGAGTTGTGTCGTTCGCGAACGAATTAATTCTTTCAAACTATTCCCACTTGCGAACTATAAGAACTAGTTCGTCTCCCTCCCTCTTTCTAGTTCTTTTAGTTCGCAGCAACACGTCCGTCACTGACCGCAGAAATGAACGAACTAATGAACGATATCGGATCGAACTATGTGAACGAACTAAAGAACGAACTATGTGAACGAAATAAATGAACTATATAAAGAACTATGTATCAGTAGCTCGTTTCTGTAACTAGTTTTCACCAAGCTTTTCGATTCATTTTTTCGATTCTACGTCATTGTGACGTCATTTTCATTGATAATGTTTCTATAAAAAATGAATCGAAAATAGAATAATTGAATAACTTTTGACAGCTGTCAAAGTTTTCTACAGATATTCGTTCCAGTTCCACTGTCGTAGGAATGGATCGAAAAGACCGTTTCTGTAAAAAAAACGAATCGAAAAGATTTGATTTGACTTTTCACTTTTCATTTGAATTTCGAAAACTGAACAACAAACGACAGAAATGAAAGATGAACAACAAACAAAGGCATAGGGAAGTTATGGTCGCTTTAGGCACCATGAATTCCCTATTAAAAATATCTATGATGCATTAAAAAATAAATTAAAATTAATATATATACTTTTTTAATGTAAATGACTTTTCATTAATATTTATTATTATAATATGACCCTTTTTAAAGTAAGTAAAATGCAAATATTAAGGAATAATAGAATTTTATATTATTGCATTCATAATATGCGAATTATGCGACAAATCATAGTTTTGCTCACTGGACACAAAAAGTCTTGGCCTATATCTCGCAGAAAACTGCCGGTCGCATAAAAATGTAGCACTGCACAAAGTCGCAACGAATTCGGAGCTCCACGAATCGAGATTCAGGAATTTGAAAAGGATCTGAAGAATCTCTTAACTGCCTTCGCCGGATTCTCAGCATATTACGCCTATTATGTTCAACTGCATACAAATAAAGCAATATTTCATCCATCCTTCTTCAAAATTCACAAAATTCCATCCTTCTTCAAAACGATATCATAAAATTGATTAAATTCGATGATTCTTAATTAAAATTAAGATATTTTGTCAGACAAATCTTAAATTCGATAAACAAATACGAATTGAATACTATATGATAGAAAACCGGTTAAAGAACAATCATAAATTATAAAGTTGTAAAATACTCTCCTTCATCTAATGCAAATATTACAATTTTTTCTAGAAATAAATAAAAATATAATTAGAATTAGTTGGATGGAGGAGGAAAATTACCATTTCTAAAATAAAAATATTATCATCGCCATACTAAAAAGAGTTTCTTACAAATAAAAGTTTTCAAAATGGAAATTATCTTATTGATCTTAAAAATTTTGTTTTTTAAACTATAAAATTTATTTTTCAAGTTGACAGTTGTTTCATATTCCATTTGTTTCTTTTCGATTAATATGTCATTACCAAATCGTAACAGCCTTCTTTTCGATTTGTTGTTACAGAAACAGTAAACATTTCATAAACGAAAACTTTCAATCGAATCGAAATGACGTCACGGGAATCGAAAAACTTTTCGATTC
>OZ016502.1:14049364-14066986 GCA_963966595.1 Physocephala rufipes | reverse complement strand
ATATATATATATATATATATATATATATATATATATATATATATATATATATATATATATATATATATATATATATATATATATATATATATATATATATATATATATATATATATATATATATATATATATATATATATATATATATATATATATATATATATATATATATATATATATATATATATATATATATATATATATATATATATATATATATATATATATATATATATATATATATATATATATATATATATATATATATATATTATATATATATATATATATATATATATATATATATATATATATATATATATATATATATATATATATATATATATATATATATATATATACATATATATATATATATATATATATATATATATATATATATATATATATATATATATATATATATATATATATATATATATATATATATATATATATATATATATATATATATATATATATATATATATATATATATATATATATATATATATATATATATATATATATATATATATATATATATATATATATATATATATATATATATATATATATATATATATATATATATATATATATATATATATATATATATATATATATATATATATATATATATATATATATATATATATATATATATATATATATATATATATATATATATATATATATATATATATAATATATATATATATATATATATATATATATATATATATATATATATATATATATATATATATATATATATATATATATATATATATATATATATATATATATATATATATATATATATATATATATATATATATATATATATATATATATATATATATATATATATATATATATATATATATATATATATATATATATATATATATATATATATATATATATATATATATATATATATATATATATATATATATATATATATAAAATCATCCTGTGACGCTAGAGGAAGAATACTCTATCTCAAGAACAGAGCTTTTCGAGGAATGGCTAAAGAATCAGCACGAGAACAACCACCCCCATCAACACGCACCTTCGAAGATGGACTTGAAAAACCATCCTGGAATGCGAGAGGATAACGATGTTGGTAGCCTTGTGGTAAGATGTTGGTAAAATGTTGGTAGCCTTTTCTTCCAAAATTAATATAAGATGGATGACAGTAAAAACCAAGGATTTTATATTCAATGTCTGGTTGGATGGGCAGTGTATACAGTTCCAAGTGAATAGGATCCAGTCTGAACAATCAACGAGATCAGAAGAGCAATCTGTCCTGAAGGACGGGCCTTCAGGAAGGCCTAGGAAAACTTTTGAGGATTTGTCGTTTAAAACCAAAAGGCGCCGCGTTGAGGATCTCGTGCAAACTCGCGCTGTTTGCCAAATGGACAACTTTCTGAAGAGGCACAGGAAGCAAGAAACAAATATTGTAGAATTCGCGAACATCATACGACGAACATCATACGAGAAAGTGTTCACGTAGCGCCACGAATGAAAATTTACTATCCATGTTATTTGTCACATCCGATCCTGCTCAATAGCCTTCGAGTGGATCCCAAGTAAAAGTTGGACAAACTACCCACGAAAGTGTTACGACTATTAGCAGATCCGTCAGTAGAACCTCGAAAGTAGTTTCATTAAATGAAGACTATTATTTCTCGTATACTATAGGTAACTTCAAAGATGAATATTAACATGAATTTCTTAATAACAATTCATAGCTTTTTGCGTTTAGGCTTTTTTGCTATTAAGCGTGCTATTAATATTGTTGCAATCTCGTGAACATTTGCGAAAATGACGTGTGTCTGCCGCAAACGCAATCAGAGATAATGATCAGAGATAATGATCAGAGATAAAGATAATAAACACCCGCAATTACACAGTTGTCAAAAAATGTACCTGAATGGGTATGTTTTTATGTATAAATTTTAACTAAGTAGAAATCTCAAAATAATTGCATAAATGATATGTCAATGGGGTCTAAGACCAAAATTTTTCATTGGAAGACTGACGTCATTGGGGGCACGGTAGGTGAGTTTGAGCGTAAAAATTACGTCATTGGGGGCACGGTAGGTGAGATTCTGAGTGAAAACGTCATCAATTTCCGTCCGTTTCCACTAACACTACTATGCATTTCGGCATCAAATCTACAACCAGAGTTGCACTTTTCAGAACTTTCCTATCTCTTTATCTCTGATAATGATATAGGAAACCAGAGATAACGAGATAGGAAACTTCTCTAACTACAACTCTGATTTAAGGTAGTGTTCGTGAGTTTAAGACCCTGACTCATGATTTCCTCCGTGGAAATTTTATGTTTAAGACCCTGACTAATGATTTTTTCTTAGAAATTCAAGCATAAGACCCGGCCATTACACCTTTTTCAGACCCCGAATGACAATTCATTTTAGAAGTTCACCAGCTATGTTTTGATATGCCAACGTAGTTATTGGTTTAAAGAATTCAATTATTTTTCCTGTACACTTTTTTAATTTAAGATGCGTAGACAACATGTGCATGATTTATTTGATAACTAAAATATTTGTATAAATTGTTATAACTAATATTTGTATAAAATAACTAATTATTGTAATAACTAATTATGGTAACTAATTATTTGTATAAAATATTTATATAAAACAAATAAATGTATTTATTTCATATGCATAAAAACATAAATGAAACTCAATTGTAGGAAATATTTTAATGTATAACAAATTCGATTGACTTCGTTAATAGAATACTCAAATCATTTAAGGCAATTTTTGGACCCCAGAATCTAAAAATAACCTAAAAATAAAATTACATAGAATAATTTATTTGAAGAAATTCTTCACATAGATTTATTAAGGACTCTGCAACCATTGCTTTGAAGCCAAGTATTAGCCGCACTAGTGCATTTAAAATATAAAAGATTTTACTTGAGTATATCAATACACAAATAGGACTATTTTTAGTTTCAAATAAAATTGTATAATTATTAATAAGTTCCTTTCTTCGTCCTAATTAATTTAATATAACTTTTGAGCGTCTGGTGCTGACATTAATAACCACAATTACACGGAATTATTTATTTTATATCATCAAGTGAAACTCTTGAAAAATCAAATATGTAAAACATTTTGGCATTGGCATATCCTAATTATTTCTTCACCTCTCCCATAAATTCGATGATTTTAGTGTTGCAAGCATATGCGGCGCTTACTACTTAATGGGCCATTTTGGGTATTCGCATTAAAGCAGTGTTGGCAGTATTCAGTAATAAGTATTATATTCAGGTTTTTTGTAATTTATTAAAAATATTAATAAAATAATATATTAGTATTGCTGCCTATGCATCGAACAACTATCAAATTTACCAAATTTCATAATTTTTGGTACTGCATACAAAAATTTGATCCAATTTTGAATTGAAATTTCAAACGCTTCGATAATTTCTATGTTGTATTAACATGGGGTTTAGCTAAACCATTTATTTTCAGATTAGATTATTTCAATTGGGACATTAAGGATGCTCATAAAATGTTTGCATTTACTTAAGTGCATTTTGTCCATTTCATTCTGTTTTAGTTCTATTTATGAATTTATTTTGCACCGCTGTGATAGTTTCTCAAACAATTATTTTCACCACACTATAAAATATTTATAATTTTACAAAAATTTTAAATTTAAATAAATTTAAGCAAAAAATAGGAACGCCGGACTTGCGAACATGTTGCCAGGATGGGTATATGGGTGTTATAGGCCTACTGGGGAACTGGACATCCAAAAAAAAACCGGTAACGCGCCAATGTGCATACCTCTTGCGTGGCGTGGAAGGGCACACAACCCTCTGATGGAAATTATATGTTTCCATTTATTTACTATAGGAAATAAAGGAATAATTTGTATTGTATTTACGAAAAATAAAAAATTAAAACACTGTTTTTATTAAAATATTCACTAATATAATTATAAATTAACAATTTAACTATCAAGAATTACAAATTTTAAATATATAAACATTTTCAAAGCGATCACTAATCTATAAACATTTTCAACCAATACTTCAGTAAAAATTGCCAAGTCAAAAGATCTTATGAGGGGATCCCAAAAGCCGTCAGGAGTGGGAAATATATCAAATTCTGGTGATTTATTAAATAAATCTCTCTTTAAGCCCGCATTACTTCCTTTGTCGTCTTGAGGTTATAACCTTTCTCGTCTAACTCCCTTTTCTTTTTTAACTAAAATTGGTTGCGGCATAAAATCTTCCGTTTCACTACTACTGCTCTCATCAAATAAATTCCTTTCGCTACTTCCATTTTTGATACTGCTTCCTCCGTTGTCTTTTTTGCGTCTGTTTGCTCTTCACTTTTTTGCTCCTTCTTTTCTAGAAAGGAAAATATTCAAAATTAATTAGAATTCGATCATTATGTTTTTACTTTTTGGATTACTTCACGCTTTCTATACGTTTTAAATTATAAAAAGTCTCATTACCATTCTTGGGGACTTCATGCAGGAGGTATTGATTCTTTCCTTCCAGCGCTCTCAAAAATGTTTCTCTGCTGTTTTTGTGGATTTCTTTTTGCAGCCATTTACTTCCGGTGCTTTTTACTAAACCCATTTTTGGTTCAATATTCTCAGCATCAGCTGAATTTAACGCGTTTTCTTCTTAGGTTTCCTAAACAACGTTCGCAAAGGCTCGATTTCTACATTTTCAGTATCAAAAAATTCAGCGCATAGTATTTGATTTTGCTGTTTGCCATCACCGAAGGACGAGTTATGGCAATATTGAGTTCATCCGGAGTAATGTCAACATCGTCCTCAACTGTTTCTTGTTGTTCCTTCCTACGGGATTCTACAATATTCATCAGCTCTTTATTCTATTTTGGGATTTGTGGTGAGATGAAAACAAGACACCAGTGGTGTTGGCCAGCTCAAAGTGGTGTTGGCCAACCCATTCGAATTCTAGCTGAAGCCCATGTTCTGTTCCACTTTTACATATTAATATTTTCTTTCACTTAAACTATATAGAACTTATTGAATATAAATTCTTTTTCGTGACTCTTTTTCTTATTATTTTCACTATAGAGCACAAAATGTGCTTTCAAATCAAGTCGTCGAAGCAAACTGTTGTTTACATATTTTCATGAAATGATATACGTGACATTTAATTTGGTGAATTACGCATACGTATACATAACCCCCATATGTGAGTTTCGGTCGTGTAAAATTTTTTCATTTTTTTGACACATTTTTTTTGGGGAAAATAGTTTCCTATCTCGTTGTCTCTGTAGGAAACTCTTTTGCCTTCAAAAAGTGTGACAAATCAACGCTAAATTTTACACGACTGAAACTCACGTACAAGTATTTTGCATATGCATACGTAATTCACCAAAATCATGTCACGTATGACATTCCATGCGAATATTTATGTAAGCAATGATCGATCGTTCATATTAAATTTTCTTGTGAAACAAATTAAGCTCAACCAATATAGGATTTAAAAAGTTAATTCAATTCTCTTTTTCCAAGCGACGAATGTGAAATTGGTTAACACTTCAGAAATCAATACGAAGATCCTAATTTGAGGAAACGCATGGATCAGATAGTAATGACAAAGAAGAGGCTTTGGAGAGTATTATGAAATCTGTTGGCGGTGACGGTGCTTTGCGTGAATGTGTTATTGCCAATCGGTTGGAGGGCATTGGCGATTGTATACCAGAATATAAATTATATAAATACTACGAGATTTTGAACTAGAGAAAGATTTTGTATTCCTAACAACTACCCTAACAATTTTGTTTTTGTGCACTTGCGGAATGAGCAATTACTCCGAATTTAATTCGCCCAGAAAATGTAACAGGTAAGAGTAATTTTCAAAGTCATCGGAATAATGACGCTGACATATTGGCATATTGGATAAGTTCCATAATTACTCTCTCGCTATGTTATGGATGACGCTTCTATATTTCCTTGAGAAATTCTATATTTCTATATTTCTATATTATATTTTCTATATTTCTATATTTCCTTTCTCTATATGAGAAATGGATAACGATATCTGGATGCTTGAGCTGCTCCCGGCAGAAAACCAATCTCAATGGTACAAGCTTTTCTTCCCGCCACAACTGTGTATAATAGTATACAAGGAAGTCAATAAAAATGCATCCATTAGAAAGATTTATGCGTTTCCACGCCACCCAAGAGGTATGCATGTTGGCGCGTTACCGGCTTTTTATGGATGTCCGGTTCCCCAGTAGGCATATACCACCCATATACAAATACACAAGACACAATAATTTTACAAATTATACATTGTTAGTGACATAAAACTGTATAATAATATATAATAAGTTGAAGTAGAATTTAGTAAAGTGATTGCAATATGTTATGAATGTTAACTGAAATGTTAGTTATGATATAGTGACAAAATGAAAAGTTAAAAGCTAAATAAGTTTAGTTAAGAACAGTTAAATAGAATGTTACAAAGAAGGAAAAGGAAAATGTTCATACACATATATAATATTGTACACTAACGGCTCTATTCTGGTTGTTAAATAAACAAGCTTTTATGTTAAGTTCTTGTTAAAGAATTTGTTAATTTCGATATTCAGGAAAAACATTAACAGGGTACAATATTTTAAAGTTCACCACGTATGGTGACTTTCCGTTTGACGTTTACGAGCTGTTTAATTTTAAAAACAAATAAATTTTGAATGAAAACATTAATGGAACCCGCGGAAAAGTGAGTTGATTTTGTACGTTTCTCTATTTGAAGTTTATGTATTTTCTTCAATTATTCGTATCGTGGCCTTTTCCTCAATTGTTGTTAGAAATTTCACTTCATTTCTTTTTACCGAAATTATCAACGAAGCTATTTCGGCAAGACTTCTCGAAACCGACGATTGGCTCATGGGAAGAACGCAGTAATTTCCAACACATTTTTGGAAGGAGCCGCGTTCGAAGAAATATAAAGCCGCTAAATATCTAGATAAAAACGGCAAGGATGTTTTTTGGCAGTCGTACGGTTGCAGATCATCCATTAATTGCCGGCACAATGACTTCCTTATTCTAAAGTTTTTAAAAAACTCCTCTTCAGGTAAAGCAAATGGGTCGTTGCTATCGCGTAGATGCCTCAAGAAGCGACGTCTTTTTATTTTTTCTTTTCGCTAATCCTCATTAACGTGAGCATAAACTAAAACGAACTCTTCCATATTTTTAAAAATTTTTATCGTTTATTATAATTTTTAAATCAAAAAAGTCATCTAACAATGAAATTTCAATTATTTATGTCAAAAATATCTCTGTTAAGGCCTGATCGTTATTTAACAAAATAGTTAAGAATTCAGCTGTCAATTTTCAACCAGAATACCAATTATTAACAAGTGCTAATGCTTAACTATTTTCCTTTGAACTTGTTAATGTGTTAAGATTAGTTAACAACCAGAATATAGCTGCAAATATATTTTACTGAAAAACATACACGTACCCCAACGATCAATGCAGTAGATTACCATTGAATTATTTTTTAAAGCGTATTCCACATCTCGGATGATCCACTGGCTCCTGATGACAATGGATAATCCGGGAATAGCTTTATTTTCTTCTGTAAATTCTCCTACATTAATCGCTGAGGTTAACAATTTTAAATCTAAATCAGGGACAGCATTCCGTCTTAATCTATGGCTCTTTTCGCCACAAATTCGCTTGGAAAAGTGTTTCCCATATGGGTATAGCCATCTTTTGCTATCACCCTCTATACCGAGAAGCCGACACCATTCTAATCTTCAATTTATGGCATATACAAGCCAGAAACAAAGTAAAAAAGGAAATTAAAATGGGAAAAGGTGCTACAAGCGCAGCAGCAACGTATGAAGGGCACATCTAAATTTTGGCTACATGTAACTGTATATAGGTATTCACATTTTTATATCAATTCGTGCAAAATTAATTTCAGTCCGATACCTATTTGTACCCAGCATGCAGTGTATAACTCTGATTTAGAAAATTTTCAACAGTTTGATACTGATTTTTATTAATTGCTCCTTTATTTTATTGAGCTATAACTTCTAAACCAATGCAGATCACAAATATTTTTACTCTCATTTGGATTAGAATGTTGGTTATTCAAATTAAAAATTTCCCTATCAGAGCTATACATTATCAAGTAAGTCACCTAAATTGCGGCCGCTTGACCAACATCTTACCGTGATCCATCGGTGGCAAGATCCGGAAACCTGAAAAAGTGACCACCAGTGCACACTTGGCATTTTTGAACAAAATTAGAAATCCTTGGAATGTATAAAAAATATTTTAAATTTTGCAAATTTAAAAATCGTGGTAAAAAAATATATAGCGCTGCAAATTAAATTCAAAAAATAAACTTAAAAAATACGAAACCGATGAAACGCAATGAAGCGTGTATATAAATTATACGAGTATGTTTTACGTAACAATCTCAATAATTCAACACGTAAGTAAATGCTTGAACTGAAGACTATCAAAATTCCGTATATATATTATTGAATTCTTTAATATTACAAACAAATGTGACCTACATAATCTTGTTCGATACCAAAAATAATAAAATTTTCTAAATTGAAAAGTAGTTTCAAGATTATTTAGCAAGCTATAATGGTTTAATATACTGGTTTAATTATTCTTTTTTTAATAATTAACGATGAAATTTAGTTTATACCACATTACAAAATGCAGACAACATTGTTTTCTACGAATGCTAAAAAATGTACTTAAAACACTACGAGCCGCATAAGCAGGTAACACTAAAATGGTCAAATCTAGCTGCGAGGTCAAAAAATAATTAAGGTATGCCAACACCAGTATTTATATTCATTTTCTTTTTTAAGAGTTTCTCTTAAGTATGAATTCATCACAATTATGTTAAAAAACTAAGATGTGTACAAGTAAATGCAAATAAATCATTTCATATATATTTTCAATGTCAATACTGAATATATTGAATTTAACTAAACTATTCAGGATAGAAAAATAAACTGTTAAATTATTTATATTACTTCAAAGTGAAGATAGAAAATATAAAGTAATTACATTAATTCACATTATTATTAATAATTACATTATTAAATAAATTCTTTTAAATATTTGTTTAATAGATTTTACCATCACTTATATTGTAAAATTGACTTGAATGCTTATTAAATGCTAATTAAAACGTAATACCACATTTCATTTCGTTTATATTCTCATAAAATATTAACAATATTTTAATTTAACCCCCTTATTCTAGTTGAATGACAAAACTCAACTCAGTGACACATTTCATTCCAGTGACTTATGTCACAAATAGCTATTCGGGTTAAAATTTAAAAGCTCTCCGGATGACATTTGTCAATTTTATTGTTATGATCTCAAAAGCAGATGACAAGTGAATAAAAACGCTTTGAGAATTTAAAAATCAAAAGTTCAGGAAGCTAAAGAAAAATGGATAACGATTTAAAAATAATTTTAGCCGCTCTTCTTTTTTCGAGAGAAGAAAGGCTGGAAAGGCGAAGGCGTCTACGGGACCTGCGCGATACATCTGATCTATTTAGTATGGAGGAAACCGCATTTGTGGCACATTTCCGACTCCCAAAAGCTATATGCCGTCAAATAATGTTGGAACTGAAGCCTTTTGATAATCAGAAGGCATCACTTTCTCTCAGGGTCAAGTTTTTGGGAGTTCAAAGTTTTGATGCGCACGACTCCTATCAGAAGAAGGCTCCGGTGGGAATTTTAGACCGAAATGTCATTATGGTCTGAAACTAAAATATTGTTTGGGTCTGTAACATGCAATTCCACGAATTTTTTGGGTCTGTAACATCGATTTCATGGAATTCCATTGATTGTTTGGGCCTGAAAGTCACTAACGCTACTTACAAAACCCAAAATCAGAGTTGAATTTTCAGAAGTTTCCTATCTCTTTATCTCTGAAGGCAATTACGACACTACAATAGATATCATAACAAATACATTAGGAACTTGCCAGCTGATCCTAGAAACTTCAACACTATTGACTCTGGGGCATAAATACGGCGGTAGCTGCGTCAGCTGTCAATTGGTATCTGGCAATTGAAGTAAACAGATCGTGAGATTACAACGCGTAATACATTATTTAAGTGGTGTGAAACAGAAAGTACTACATCTTGAAATAGAAGTGACGAATAAACTTAGACCAAAAGTAACAGAAAATTTAATTGTTTTATTAAATTATTTACAATTCAGTGATCGAACTTGAAATATTCGCAAAGGAATTGTCAAATAACGTATCAATATTTTGTTTTAATTT
Organism: Physocephala rufipes; assembly: GCA_963966595.1. Taxonomy (NCBI): domain Eukaryota; kingdom Metazoa; phylum Arthropoda; class Insecta; order Diptera; family Conopidae; genus Physocephala; species Physocephala rufipes. The sequence goes on along the minus strand of OZ016502.1, from coordinate 14,056,659 downwards.
AAGTTTTTTATATGATATATTTCGTGGATGGCTGCCTTTGGTAGCTTTGTTTAAATTCTTCGTCAGTATCTTATCGAGAATAGATTGAAGAATTTTTAAAAATTTTAATTCTCCATTAGTTTTTATCTGGTTATCCCCTCATATTATCTTTTTACCCGTGTTTTTTCTCGAGACTTTACGTTTGGAAGCAATTTTCTCGAAAGCCACATAATTAATCGATTGCAATTAAGACGTATATTTTGGAACGAGATATTAGTTTCCCAGTAATATATGTTGCAAGATTTTGGGCGTGACAGATTTTTACAGCGATTTTGATTTTGAGGTCTTTATTTTTTATCAAAAGTCCGCCCCTACCGCCTAAACGGGTGGGTAGCGACCACATCCCCCTACAAATTCCTTCTCCTTTCAACCCAACGAATTCAAAAAACTAAAAGATAATTTTGTTCAGCTAGTTTTTTCCAGACGAAACACTGCCACGGCTGGTAAATCAAAATTGCTCGTGATGCCATTTATGAGCTCATTTCAAAGTTCGTGTCATCTTTCCTCATTTCGACCGCCAATTATTCAATTGTTTAGCATAGGTGTACCAGAGATAATGAGATAGGAGATAGGACATTCGAATTTTTGGCATTCATTCACAAAAAGGTACAAGTTTCAAAGAAAATTGGTTTTACGAGAAATTTGTAGCCACGACAATGGCGCTCGTTATATTGACCATCTTTTATAGTGTGAATTCACGGGCATGATGTGTGACAACACGTCCGATGTTCTTGTTTGCTATGCATTTGCTAACGAGTATAGTGCCATATTTGTCATCGTGCGTGTTGAAAACATTTTACCCAGATTCTAATTATATGTAATTTTCACCAAAGGTAAACAATAGTGGTAGGTTTTATTTTGAGAAAATCAATGGGGAACTGCGGAGATTGTATAATTAATTTTTAACATCAAGGCACCAAATTTATTGCAGTAAAATATAATTACTCGAGCATCGTATTATACCAGAGTAGTTAATTGTAGTTCGATTTCTCATTTATTATAATGGAATAAATGCTAACTACAGTGGCCGACAAAAATCTCAAAATCATTACAAAGAATGCTAGTAACACAGCTAAAATTAAAAATCTGTACTTATTTAAATTAGAAAGAATGGAATGTACTTCAATATTAAATTAAAAAATTATTCACGAAAAACAGTAAAATATCGTTGACAAAAGTTTACATACGGCTCGCATTGCACAATTCATAGTGTTGTGTACTGTTTTATAATAACGACAAAGTACCGTTGTTTAGTTTTTATGCTTCTTCTATGCGGTAGGTTTCTAACAAATAGCATTCAGTAGCAGTTTACATATGCATGTCGATTTCAGCAATATTTGTTTGTGAAAATGGCTCCTCTAAAAGAAATTCCCACTGATATTCGAAACTTAGTCATGAAATATTGTAGAAATGAAAAAAATCGTTAGCAAAATACCAAAAATATTGAATTTAAACAAATCAACGGTCCAGACAATTTTCAACAACTTTAGAAACACTAATACTACAGAAAATAGACCACGTAGTGGCCTTCGGAAGAAACTAAATCGAAAAGACGTTAGATTTATTCTGAAAGAAGTAAACAATAATCCAAAATTGAGTGCCACACATTTACTAGCTATAAGAAAGCTATAAGAAAGAACTAGCTATAAGATTAGACACAATTGTGCATCAACGGATAATTAAATGACTTTGAATATATATTTAATATTTAATATTTTGACATTTTACTGTTTTTCGCGAATAATTTTTTAAGTTAATGTTGAAGTACATTCCATTCTTCCTAATTTAAATAAATACAGATTTTTAATTTTTTTTTAATTGTAATTGCGTTACTATCATTCTTTGTAATGGTTGCGAGCTCATTAGGAAGCAAAAAAGGGGTCGTACGTAGACTTTTGTCGGCCACTGTATATTAATTTTGAGTTTATGAGTACTGAACCAATATTTATCAAGTTATTAAAAAATAAGTAATAATAATTTTTAAGTTCAATGAATTCATACAAATATTCCATTAATACATCATTAAATTTACAATCAATACGAGCGCAAAAACGCACGTATGAGTGCCGTTGGCGTGGCTACATATTTCCAGTGAAACTTGCTTCAATTTCCTAAGAAACATAACTTTTTGTGAATGAATGTCATAAATGCGCATCGATTAGATATGCGCAGAGATGTACAGAGAAGAAAGAACAAGCAATACACTCAAATTTGTTGATAATGGCAATCCGGTACTGAACCCACCATACAAAAATTTCTTTTAAAACCAGTACTCTTGTTAATTTTTACGGCATTATAATGAAAGTTCACCGGATGACGAAGACGAACACGCCACGAAGCCAAATGGTTATAATGAAATAGGTTCGTGTCGTGTCGTCTTGTTTAATGAGTGGACATTTTTACCTTGTTCCCACAATGGAAATTTATTTCTATTATTGTGATTGTTCCAATTATTTTAAAAATAATGTGGTGAAAATATCAGTGACGTAATAACACCAGCGGTAATATTTACAATTTCGGAAAAGTAAAAAAAATTAATGCTATTATTATCGTTAAGAACAAACAGCGGCGGAAGTGGTATGGTTTTTTATTGAATAAGGTCCTTTTTGCGCACTTAGGGCAGTTTCAAATTTATCATTCACTTTTCTTTCTGGTCTTAAAGAATAATTCTGATTGCACTAACGGGAGGTTTGATTATTTCAAATAGAGCTCTGCGATAATTATTTTATTAAATTAGAAAACTAATTAAAACTAACTAATTTCAATACTTACCTATGCAAAAGGTGAATAATAAACATGTACCTCACAGACAGTTAACGCTCAATTGACTGAATACAATGCCGACGTGAAACACAGCTCAAGGTATGCCAACGCCGATTTTTATATATTATATTTTTTTACATTTATATTCAATGTTATCTTCATTTAGCCTAGTTGCAGAAGTTTACAGAAATGTTATGAGGATTTCTAGAATAACCCTGTTTGATTCTCCTAATAAAGTCAAATAAATAAAATAAAGTTAAATAAACGAAATAAATTAATTTAAATATATATGTATCGTTATAGTTCACGTCAATGGAATTTTTTCAGATCCAGATGCTTTGCGATTGTTATATTTTAACTACGTAAGATTAGTCCGTTTGAACTTTAATAAGCAGTTACCTGGCATATCTTACGAAATCATAAATATTTTCCAATCGGAAGAATATTTACCAATCACTAATGATTTCTGGTCTAAAATTCTGCAGGGAGAAAGAGAAGCAAAACTAATTTAAAACTATATTACGCGTCTAATATACGCGTACGCGTCCTCACACTCGCTCTTTGTTTTATCCTCGTTCACAGTTATCACGATTTAGGTAATTCGGGAGTAGACCGGGATAAAAAAATAACATACATAATAAAACATATTTTCCATCTGGCTTCTCACAAATTACATCAAATTTTTTGGTTAAGCAAATAATATCTTCAAATCTAAGTGCATATAAAAACCATGTACACTCAAATTACACATTTGCCAAAAAATGTACCTGAATGGGAATGTTTTTATGTATAAATTTTAACTAACCCCCTTATTCTAGTTGAATGACAAAACTCAACTCAGTGACACATGTCATTCCAGTGACTTATGTCACAACTAGCTATTCGGGTTAAAATTTAAAAGCTCTCCGGATGACATTTGTCATTTTTATTGTTATGATCTCAAAAGTAGATAACAAGAATATAATCAGGTTTTGAGAACCAAAATAACCACTTGCGATGATAGAAATTCAGTGAAATAGTATATGTATTCATTATTCTAGCGTTTTCTGTTTACATTTTGAATTACATTGCATTCAAAGGTTAGCCAATCCGACCAATATAATAAAGCAACTCATACATAAAATATGTTTATCTCAAAATTATTTCAAAAACCTGTTGCTATTTACCTGCTTATACACGTCAAAATTAATAGAAAACATTGTTATTCAAAGTTCGAATCATACTTTCTCGTCTAACTTTTCCTGTTACTTTTCAACTTTTAAATACTAGAATGAGTGATATCATACCAAGCATAACTATGCGAAATAGTTGAGAAGCAGCCGGAAAAAACAAATGAGACAGAACGAATCGAATCTTGAATAATTGCTATCAATTGTGAATATAAAGAGCTTTCGTGCTGTCACCGCTTAACCAGAATACCGATCACAAATTTGAATGACAAAAGTTATAACAAATTTGTTATAAATTAGCTGTGTCATTGCTCGCTAGAATCGGGGGGTAAGTTGAAATCTCAAAATAATTGCATAAATGATATGTCAATTGGGTCTAAGACCAAAATTTTGCATTGGAAGAATGACGTTATTGGGGACACCGTAGGTGAGTTTGAGCGTAAAAGGCACGTCATTGGGGGCACCGTAGGTGAGTTTCTGATTTAGAACGTCATCAATTGCCCGTCTGTTTCCACTAAACCAACTATGCATTTCTACGGCAAATCTACAACCACAGTTGTAGTTTTCAGAAGTTTCCTATCTCATTATCTCTGTTTCCAGTTTAGTCTTTCTTCATCTAATGTGTAAATTAGTCTTTCAGGGTTCAGTAAGGTTGAATTAAGGTGTTCGAAAGTCGCAGATCTCTTTTAAGATCACAATTTACACGTGCAAACGCACTCGTCGTCATATTTTCATAGTTTATAGAAGCAAAACAAACTTTCAAAATTAAGCTTTCTTAATAGAGAAATCAATTCATGTTGTGCACGGATTATAGTCGTTGAATAGATTATAGTTGTATATGCAAACCTGTGGAATACGTCAGGTATGAGATGTATGTGCGGGGTTATAAAAATTTATATCTCTTTTTGTCATCTGCTACTGCGCCATTTCTTGTAACTTTTTTAAACCTCCATACTTGTTTTCGATCTCACTTGCGAAGTCTCATAGTAAAGGATAGTCGTTTACTCCTGTTTTGCTATCATATAAATATATTCTATTCTTATTGTCATCTATTTCGCTGCTATGGTATATTTATTTCAATACTGTACTATATCAAAATATTGTGTATTTGTTAGAGATATTTTTTCTATTTTTTGAGAATGACAAGAGTGGAGTAATGGATAAATATATGGGTAACTTTCGACACAAGCGAACAAGAATTTAATTTAATTTAAGGCGTGGCTGATATAGTAACAAGTGGCCAACACAATTTGGTGACTAAAAGAAATCCCGTCATAGAGGCGTCATTTCGTTTCTAGTTTGGTTGTTGCTTTGTTTGAATAGAGTTTATGCTCATTCAAAAAATGACATAATCGGGGTCATTGTTCATTGAATTTCGAATGAATATCCCCTCTTCGCACGTGAAGCGACCCTTAATTAATGAAATCTGATATCACTTTCGTTCGTATATTCCGTTGTTGCTTTATGCTGTTTCCTTCATTATGTTTTCATCAGTATGGATAGTTAGAAAATCGTCCCCGCTAAAAGCATAGATAGTGAGATAGGGCACTCGCACTAATTCACGCTCATCTTTGGCATACATTCACAAAGAGGCGACTTTCATAGGAAATTAGCTCATTAGAAAAGTTTCATCAAAAATCTGGTATCAATTCTGTGGGGGTTCAGGTGAAAAATTATAGAAAATTTAAATTAGTTTAACATAAAAATTATCTTATTCTTTAATCATTTGATAATCTAATGATTATTTCATTATAAGCGAAAAATCGAACTACAAACAATTTTTCCTGTAGAAAGCGATGTAATGATATATCACTAATAAATGTGGGATACATAGTATTTAAAAATTAAAAGTTTAAGAATTTAATTAAAAGATTGTATTAAAATATTTTAGGAATTATGTATTTCACATTGATTCGGGGAATCATTCATCCTTGTCCGTTGATTTTGATAAAATATATAGCTTGTTTACGTTTGGTGAAAATTATATAGAAATAGAAGTTGGACAAAATTATTTCAACACGTTCGATGGCAAATATGGCGTTATACTCAGCAAACGCACAGAAAAAATAACGCCACCGGACATTGTCACGCATTCAACAGATCATAAAAAGTGACCATTATAAAGAATTTTAAATTTACAGAAATGAGCTTCCTATCTCTTAATCTCTGATTTCCACATTCACTACCAAATTCCACATATGATACCACACATAATCACTGAGATAGATACAAATGCATATGCAGTTTACTAACCCTCTCGAATTTCGGCGAAAATTATCTCACTTCGGCAAAATATGTCGTATTTCGAATATATATATATATATATATATATATATATATATATATATATATATATATATATATATATATATATATATATATATATATATATATATATATATATATATATATATATATATATATATATATATATATATATATATATATATATATATATATATATATATATATATATATATATATATATATATATATATATATATATATATATATATATATATATATATATATATATATATATATATATATATATATATATATATATATATATATATATATATATATATATATATATATATATATATATATATATATATATATATATATATATATATATATATATATATATATATATATATATATATATATATATATATATATATATATATATATATATATATATATATATATATATATATATATATATATATATATATATATATATATATATATATATATATATATATATATATATATATATATATATATATATATATATATATATATATATATATATATATATATATATATATATATATATATATATATATATATATATATATATATATATATATATATATATATATATATATATATATATATATATATATATATATATATATATATATATATATATATATATATATATATATATATATATATATATATATATATATATATATATATATATATATATATATATATATATATATATATATATATATATATATATATATATATATATATATATATATATATATATATATATATATATATATATATATATATATATATATATATATATATATATATATATATATATATATATATATATATATATATATATATATATATATATATATATATATATATATATATATATATATATATATATATATATATATATATATATATATATATATATATATATATATATATATATATATATATATATATATATATATATATATATATATATATATATATATATATATATATATATATATATATATATATATATAT
>OZ016502.1:14018704-14046204 GCA_963966595.1 Physocephala rufipes | reverse complement strand
GGTGGGGTTACTTGTGTTGGGATCTTTGCATTGCGAATAATCTAAACAGGATGGATCTGGAGTAGTATCTACATAGCCACGTACAAGGGCTGTAATCAGTGAGACTGGCGGCGAGGGTGGTGATCCTTGTGGTGACTTTGGTTTCGATGGTAGGCGACCGCGACGGCCTTTTAGTGAATCGGTACGCACAACCTCCTTAACCATACCCACTACAAGACACTTCTGAAATCGACAGAATTGGCAGCGGTTACGACGACGTTTGTCGACTGGACATGCCTTGTCGGCGAGGCATACGTACTTCGAGCCCTTCTGAACGGTGCGCTTAAAAAAACCCTTACAGCCCTCGCAGGTGCGAACGCCGTAATGCTGGCAGGCGGCGGTATCTCCACAGACTGCACATAATTGTGACGTGTTATGCATGACGCGCGTGTGGGTTAGCAAACATCTGTGTTGGTTGTGGCTGATATTGTTGTTGCTAGTGATGCCGAGATTATCGAGGTGTGGCGTTTGAGTTGGAGTGGGTATCATTACAATAGGCTGCGAGCATTGCTGTTGGTGGGAGCGTGGGGAGTTAGATCTTAAACTAGGAACACTCGATTGCTGATGGGGTGTTTGATGATGCTGGTGCTGATTCGGATGATGGTGATGATGGTCTTTAAATGTTGCACTGCCATTGCTTACAATGACTTTTGGTAATTTAGGGGTGTGACGATCAATTGAATCATTATGTTGAATTGGGAAAGAGGCACGTCGAATAGGTGTGATGGTAACGGCTTCTGCTGCTGTTCTCGTCTGCACATCCGTGCTTAAGGGAAACGTGGGCAAAGAATATCTTTCATTTGTCAATGCATTGGGGTATGTCTAGAATTTTAAAAGAGATAAAAATAACTAAAATTAGAATTTTGAAAGACTTCTTTAATCTTATTTGCTGTTAATACACTCCTGCTCATTGAACACTCACACTTTGATGCTGCGCCATTTGATTATACTGCTGATAGAAGCTTTCGCTGTCGATATCTAAAGAACTTGAAGCATTAGCGCTAAAGTTCTGCTGCTCTGGGGAAGTGACTACATCGGAGATAGGGTCACTGTAGTCAAAAGGCGAAAGCGACGAAGCGGATGATTTTGCTAACGAAACTGCGAAGTGATAATTGTAGTAGTAGTTGTCGTTGTTGTCATTGCCAGTTGACGAATGGTGGGAACTGTTGTGGTTTTGGTGACCTTGTGCACGATGATTATGGTGACGTAAGTGTTCGTGCATGCGAACGTGGTTATCTTGCTGGGTTTGGAGGTGTCTTTGTGGCTGATCTTGCGCGTGGCTATCTACAATTTCAGCAGTTAAGTGGATCGAGGTATCTAACTGAAAACAATCATCGTCCATTTTTAGATTAGTGTCCGTAGCGTTACCGAGTTGAGCTGCTGAGTTTATGGAATTCGGTGTTGGCGATGTTGAAGGATTGTACTTAAGTGAATAAGTTTCTTGGAAACTTGGAAGAGAACCACTGCAAGAAAGTGATCCCCCAATAGACGCGATAGCAAGTGGAAGGGATTCACTGATATGACCCTTTGGGGCCTGCGACTGAGATTGTGATCCGTGGCGGTCCTCGTGACTGTGCTGAGCTATGGCAGAGTCGCTACTGGATCGCAAGCAGGGACATCCCATATCCTGCGGTACGGAACGGTCAAAACTTAATGTTGGCTGGTCTTGCTCATTGCAGACGGGGGTTCCAGAAGGTACCGTTTCCTGCTCTAGTACGGATGAAAAACTTTTTTCACGTACGCATGAATGGTTCTTTTCGGGGTTCCGAATTGAATTATTAACGCCCTTATCGCTTCCGATAAGTTCCTCGCTGGATAAGTGAATTCCTTGATGAGGTCGAAAATGTTGCGAATCGCTGACATTCGGTAAGAGCAAGGAGTGATTGGAGTCAGTCGTGAAGAAAATATCAGAAAGCTGATTGAAAGTCTGAGCAATCAACTCGTTATTATCTGCGGCATTCCCGCTCATTCCATGGACAGGATCATTGCTTTGCAGAATTAATTGATTAGCATTGGATTGTCGTATTTGCAGTTGTTGCTGTTGAAGTGTGTTTGAATGATGTTGTTCCTGAAGTTGTCGTTGCTGGTTTTCCTCTAGCCGTTGCTGATGTGTGTTTGTCAGTTGTATGGGAAAGTTGTCCAGATTAGAAATAGAACTGAAAGTGTTCTGCAAAGGGAGATAAGGTATTTAATATTGAATCAGATAATTTTCTGTAAGCAGTTGCGTGACAAGAAATAATTTCGTAACGGCTTCGTGATAACTTTACTGGAATCGGTTGAAAATATTTGAGCGGCTGCTTAAGTTAATGGCGGAAGCTAGGATAACAATTAAAACATTGAATACAGTAGCTGAGCAATGGATAAGCTGAATAGTAGGAGGATCTCAATGAAGTCCAACATAAAAAAACTCATCTATAACTACGTGGTACAGTATTAGACCATAATAATAAATAAATTATGAGCTGTAATTCAGTCCTTTTAGGTTCAATTTCATAAATTTTTTTTTATTTCGCAATAGCACAAAATGGCTATTATACTAAACTGTTTCATTTAGGGTGGTTGTCGCAACTAATTGGTATGAGAGTTTTTGCAACATTTTGCAATCCTTTTCAACCTCATTACGAATTTCGAAAGAAATTTCGACCTCATATAAGTTGTAAACATCATACAGGAAAAGTGCTTAACAAGAAGTGTTTATGAGTCACCCAAGATTTACTTTGCTTTTATTTTCTATATAGAATACAGACAAGAGCTACAAGCCCCCCAATGAATATTTAACTAATAACGATTTCTTACATAACGAGTCGCAACATTTGGATTTACTATTCTGAATAAACGAAAATACAACGTAGGGGACACAATGGACTATTAAAGCATAAAAATAGTTTTCTTTACAAATACTGCACGTTAATCGTCCTTTTACGTTTTTTTAATCTATATATATATATATATATATATATATATATATATATATATATATATATATATATATATATATATATATATATATATATATATATATATATATATATATATATATATATATATATATATATATATATATATATATATATATATATATATATATATATATATATATATATATATATATATATATATATATATATATATATATATATATATATATATATATATATATATATATATATATATATATATATATATATATATATATATATATATATATATATATATATATATATATATATATATATATATATATATATATATATATATATATATATATATATATATATATATATATATATATATATATATATATATATATATATATATATATATATATATATATATATATATATATATATATATATATATATATATATATATATATATATATATATATATATATATATATATATATATATATATATATATATATATATATATATATAATATATATATATATATATATATATATATATATATATATATATATATATATATATATATATATATATATATATATATATATATATATATATATATATATATATATATATATATATATATATATATATATATATATATATATATATATATATATATATATATATATATATATATATATATATATATATATATATATATATATATATATATATATATATATATATATATATATATATATATATATATATATATATATATATATATATATATATATATATATATATATATATATATATATATATATATATATATATATATATATACTTTTCATAAGCAAGCACTATTTAGATCAATTTCTTTCTACTCGCTGTGTTTTAAATTATTACATTAACTATTATTATAACTCTCTGGACTAAAAGTTTTAAAAAATATTTTAAAATATTTTAAAAATTTTTATCAAGAATTTGTTTTTTAAAGTGTTTTTAAATTTTATTTATTTATAAGAGAGTTGAAGAGCGATAACAATACTATATAAAATGTGAAATTCTATATAGTTTTGAAGATTAACGTATTCATACTTGTGTAATACCTCTGCCTTAGTTCACTTCAGTATTTCTTTAATTCATTATATATTATTCCCTTTAGAAAATGGAAAAAGGATATATTTACGTTGATACTAAGTTTGTAACGTAGTGAAGGAGCTACAATAGATATAGAACAGTATACATATACTATATTCTGGTTCAGAATGATCCCCGGAGTCGATTTAGCCCTGTTTGTCTGTCTATTTGTCTGTCTGTCTGTGGAAATCACGATTACAAATTTGGTATGAATATTTCGTGTTACGATAGGCCGGTTGGTATTGAAAATGGACAACGAAATCGGAAAACTTCCACGCACACTTTTGGATATTTATTTTGAATTAGATTGCGTTTAGAGCTCAATTTATCAGCTTCGAGTACGTACTTAAAGTTGAAATTGTATATCGGAGACTACTACCTCATATAAAAATATAATCCCAAAAATGGGCGCAGTCCGCCCACTAGAGACAAAATTCATACAGCCGTACGGGCGTAAAAATAGTGATATTTGGCACAAATATTCCCTGTCATTATAGAATGGGTGGTGTTGAAAATGGGTGAAATCAGAAAACTATCACGCCCACATCTCAATTAGAACTGTTTCACAAAAAATGAGCGTTGAAAAGAATAAGTAAAGTATGAAATTTGGTTCGAATGTTCACTGTCATCACAGGTTGGTTATATATGTAAATATAATAATTCAGATATAAATATATAATATATTTATATATCCCGCCGATATTTTATAAGAATATTTAATTAGAATTATTATTGTTATTCGGAAGAAGAGATTCGGGAATGGGATATATAAGCTTCGGCCAAGCCGAAGATAGCGTTCTTACTAGTTTTATATTTATTTTGTTTTAATAATTAGATAATTCTTACTTCACTCGGCACCCGTAATAGAAATTTGTAGTTTAAGTCCAATAACAAGTTGGTGGTTTACGGCATTTTTTAAAGCTAATACCTTTGTAGACTCCATATTTAAAATAATATTATATCCTCCCGTTTCCTTTGCAAACTGAAAAACTGTACTATAAGAACCCGAAGATCTATATCACCTTAATAAAATGGGTGTGACACTGGCTCAATTATATTCCTTTCTATTCTATTATACAACTCTATTATTCTAACTTTTCCATTATTTTTAAATCTTTTATGTTTAGAATTTAATAAAGATTAATAGTGGACGGATATAACCTCAATAAAATCCTTAGGAGAATTTTGTAATGGCAGTGAAGATTTTCTAAAGGTTTTAATGGCTCATATTCAATGGCACTGAACCCTTTTCAAAACTTAGGAACAATATTTAAATGTTGTAGCATTTATTTTGCTTTGCTTGTTTGCTTGCAGCACCAAGCGTTAATTCCTTACACATTTCGAAATTTTTTAATTTGTATGAAACAGGAATGATGATGGGGTTAAATAGATTTTTATCTAGTGCTTAATATTTTTCAGAACCTTTCACAAATAAGTAAAAAATGCTGAAAACTATTATATTGAAAATTGCTATTGGAATTGTGTCTGCGAAAGTGAACTGCGAAATTGAATAATAACAAATAATAATTTTCCATATTTTTGTATATCTTGTGACGCAGCTGATTCATTCTAAAATGTAAAACAGAATTGCTTTAAATTATACTTCGGATTTCAGCCTGTTTAAATATTAAAATTGATTGATAAATCGGCTACGTGTCTAAGCTACGAGAGTAATGACAAGAAATCGTAACAAATTGGTTTTTATATGTTAAAATTTTAAATATGGATAAGGAAAATACTTTTTTGCTGTTTAGCATACGGCATACAGTTGCTAAAATTTGGTGATGTTTTATAAATATGCCCAGCAGTCACAGTAGTATTCTTTTATTAGTAAAACCGGTTATGCAGCACATTTTAGTAGGCACAATTAATCAATAAACTTTCGGATAATCAAAGAATCTGTTGTCTTGGCTATTGGAAGGGCGTGAAAGGGATGGTAAGGGATCCAAACAATTGCTATATCTCTAAGCTTTAAAAGGCAAACGGCAAAAGGTTTAGAAATTTGACTGGTTTTTGCTTTATGAATAATATTCATGGCGGATGGAAATATGAAAGCTTATGTAAGTAGTTGCTTTTTATTGCTTGATAATTTTGATCTCAGTTAGAGTTCGTATTCTATAGAGAAAAAGGAAATTACGCTTACATTTGGTTGCAATAATAACATGCTTGTTGGTGCTTGAAGCCTTAAAGTGCTGGCTGTAATCGATTTTGTCTGTTTTAGCAGTTTTGCGGCCTTATGTTCTGAAGTAGGATTTGTGCGTAGTCGTGCAATTTCGGTTGTTGTTTTCGTTATCGTTGATGTTGATGGAGATAATGGCGTATCTCTTGTTGCAATGGTTGATACTAAGGCTGTTGCTGCCAAAGACGCAGTCGAGGATGTTGTAAAGGTGTTCCTAGATGTTTCACTTTTTAATGTTGTTAGAGATGTTGTTAAAGTTGTTGTAGCTGTTGTTGCTGTTGCTGTTGCTGTTGTTGTTGCTGTTGTTCCGACTATCGACGATGCTGCTGCTACCCTTGACAGTCCTTGTTCCAAATGACGTATTGTAACTGCTGCTCCAACTGTTTCCTCTGGTGCGCTTATTAAATTGGTGCTAATATTATTAGCTGCACCTACAACAGAAAAGTTGAATAAGAAAATTTTAAAAAGTTATTTTATCTTTAAAGATTTTTTAAATATCAATCTATCCATACTGATATTCCTATCTAAAATAGCTTTGTCTAAAATTTTCAAGAGTAAACATTGCTATTGTTTCAATTATTATATACATTTTGAATAGTTCTATGACCTAAGCAACATCAATCTAATAATAGGCTGAATAGTAGCAAGTTTCTTTCACGTTTTACGGCCGATCATCGTTCCTGATTTATTTTGCGAGAAACAATAACTACGTACAACGAAGTTGAAATCTTCCAGGAACACCTTTTTAGAGTAATGGAAGCAAAGCTATGAATAAGAGGAAAAGCTTGACAAATATATTATGGGTAAGGAGAATTAAAAATTAAGGTCGAAGGTTGAAACGAAACATGTCGAAGGTTGTCCATATTAAAAGGAAAGGATTTTTAGAAAGGTTTTCACAGCAAGATTTTAAGGATCCAATAATAATTTTGATATAAACATTCAATTGAAATAGAAAATAGGGCTATAATAAATAAACAAATTTTACCTAATTTGATAAAATGTTGCTAAATTTCGGAAGTAGCCACCAGGCTACGGTTATTGATAATAATTATAGAAAATCGCGTGCAACTAATAAGGAGTTTAGCGTTAGAGAAGCCTCTAAAACTGACAAAACATACTTGGTAATCTCTTGCGTAAATACTAAGCAAGATATATTTTTGGCTAACAGCAAATTAATACAAAATGTATAAAGATCAGAAATCCATTACAATATCCATCGCAATGATATCGACAATAACAAATTATAGCGACGATGCCGGAGGTTACAAAAAATGTTAATTAATTATTTTCCAAGACATTGTTGCGCTTCTTGTTGTTGCTATTATTGTTGCTTTTGTTGGAATCTGTTTTTATGAGCGCAGTAAGTGAGTAGCCAAACAAAATAAAGCTTGCAATTATATTCGTCTACGCCGAAGAAAACAATGGCATATATGGACGAACGCAAAATCGAATAAGCCACAGACATAAACATAACATAATATAAGCCACAGAACTCCGTAAACGCAGTTTATTTCATGATCACTTTTTTTGGAAAATTGCGATTCAGTGTAATTTAAGCGCGATTATAGACTATTAATTAAAGCACAATAAAGGTTAATAAAGCGCAAATTTATCTCGCAAATGATGTTAGTATAATTTACCAAAAGCTGTAAAGTCAACGAATCAGGACTAAAACGATTCAAAGGAATCGATGCGGCAAACAGAAATATCGGGATTTGTTTATAAAACCTCTCAAGATTTGTGTGCTAAGAGAAAAACCAATAACAGATACTATAAAATATTTACCAACTTTTTTCGCTGTGAAGCATTAATAGAAGAAATAATTGTTTTTTATGTTTATTCTTGTTCTTCAGTTGCTTCTTGTTGAAAGAGATCAAGCTATATTCTCTTGTAAATAGAAAAAAAATTATGCAATATACAATCACAACGGTATAAGTCCATTAACTGACCTAGACAAGTTTTAGTCGGAGTAATAAAGAACAATATCCACCTATCTTGTGTATTTAAAATTGTTTAGTTTTTCTTGTTTCTGATTTTTATTAAATCATTTTAATGATTTTTATTTCAATATTTTTGCGGTCGTATGTATTTATTTTAATTATATCGTGTGAAATAATAATATATTACTAAATCCTGACACTCTTCATTCCCTTCGATTTTTGATTTGTTTTTTGACTCGCACTGATTTCAATTTTATTGTCTGCTTTTTTATGGCTAATAAAATGTTGATAACTCGATTGCTGTCTAAACACTAACTTAAGTTTAGGGTTTGTTTGATTTCGTGCTTCAAATCAAAACCCCCGTAAATCTGCTTCATAAATTCATCATCCATCCCTGTTCTCTAGATCAGCTTAGCTTCATTTCCATTCATTTGCATATTCTGAAGCCGTAAAGTTCAGTTAGTTACATAGATATACTGCTAATGGTCAACTCTTTCACTCAAATTGGTTAGTTTTCGTCGTCAAATTTGAAGATGATAATTGGATGGTCTACGTTTTAGCTTTCAAGGGCACTTATGTGAATAATTGAAGCTGTGCGTGTGATTTTTGCGTGTATTGATTGTGAATTTATGTTCAGTAGCTTCACTAGTTGCTTGACATCGAAAGAAAGAATATTTATTTCTTCCATTAAGAGTTATTAGCTATTTTTTGCTTTATGTTCCTTTTTTATGATTGAGAATGCTATAAATTATTTTGAAAACCATGTTTCACGAGAGTTATATAAATTTCAGAATACGATTTATATTTTAGTTACAAAGCGAAATCCCATAAAGTATATGAAATAATAAATCCAGAAAAATGTTTAATTTTTTAAAATATTGTGAAGGTTAAAGATATAATTGTTATAACCTTTTTATGTCGCGTTTTTAATGTCGTTTAATATCAAATTGAGTTAGAAATTGAAACAGTTTTATTAAAAAATTATAATAATGTGCAATCTTAGCAAATTTCTATAAATAAAAATTTATATAAATATAAAATTTTAATAATAATTTGCTATTTTAGGGATTGAATATTATTTTCTTTTAGATTATATAAAAATTTTCCTCAATATTTTAACTTTTTCGGTCATCTTTTTACGTAATCCATAATTTTGAAATATATTTATACTTTGTTCTAAACTATGTATCGTCCAAAAAAAGCTGTTAAAAATTGCACTTAAACTATTGCACTCGATACAATTGTTTGTGTTAAAATATCCCCTAAGGGCAACAACTATAATCATGATTGGCATGACAGCAAGAAAAAGATAACAAGTCGCGAAAATAATGAGGGAAAGAAAGAGCGCGCAGTAATAAAGCTATCGTCACTTTTACTTAAACTTTCAAATTACTCCAACTTATTTAACAACTTATTCAAATTATTTAAAATTATAAACCATAATATATGTTAATGTATGTTCATCAGTATTCATCAGTGTATGACATTCGTCGAATGAACCCTTCGACATCGTAAAGGGAAAGTGAAAGCATATGAACAAAGTCATGCTCCCATGACTCTCGAGACACAAAAATGCTTATTGGTCTGATTATGCTGCCTTATGAACCACTAAAGACCTGTCAAAATGTTATCTTTATATGGGGATTGTGTGGACGTTCCTGCTTAAAACAACACCTAACACGAACTTTAGGCGATTTATCAAAATGATTTTGATATTTTCATAAATGACCTTAAGTGACGTCGATTCTCTTCAAATTCTGATTGTGCAATGTAGCAATATCTTAAAAAACTTGTTCTTTACCATAAAAAAATCATAGAATTGTTTGTAATTGAGACTTTTAGCATAAAACTTAGTCTGGCATCACTTTCAAAGTTTTTTATTTTGTCAAAATAAAAGTCATTTATTTGGCCCAAGAGAACCCCGTTTATATAATGAAACACCGGCACCGTATCGACTGTCCTTCCGTCTACAATCGACTGTCCTTCCGGTATCGTTCGGCAAAATCATCAAGCAGTATCCATGCAGCGGCTGACAAATTTTGCTGCGGAAATCCAGTTGAAAAAGAGGTGATAAATATAAAAAAATATAAATTTATTAAATTCTCTCAACTAATTCTTTTTCAATTCTTTACAGCGTGTTTCTTTTTATTTTTCATAATCAAATGTTTAGCAAGTATAAAATAATACTTTTTATAGGTAATAAGTATGAAGACTTATAGCAACGACGGAATGAATTAAGTAATATAGGGTGATTTGTACAAATATTATATTAATGTAAATAACAAAAATAGTTCATAAATTCATAATACCAATAACCAAATCTTTGTTCCGTGCCAGCGGTTATTCCCGCAAAATTGATAAATAAGTACGGAACAAAGTTCGGATACCTCATTCGCCCCTTTTTACAATTGGTAGACATATATTAATTGATGTTTATAGTGATATTTCTCAAATCATAGCGCAATCATGAAGTTACAATTACGTTTCCGTAACGCGTTTCCATTTAAATTATATTCTTAAAGAGGGCGTGACCTGCCCACTATGAAAGGTTACGGTTTCAGGGTGACCGATAGAAGTATTTGTGGATTTATATGTGTTTATTTATCAGACGTCAATTCTGAAAATCATCGGTTTCGACGTTGGCTTTCCTTTTCAAGAACTTATTTGCCTTTTTGATGAAATTGGATTCAAATTTAAAAGGTGTTTTCACCAGATTATTAGACCGGTGAAAATGAAATATTTAAAATCCGCAAAATTCTAAATTTCTGCATCGATTTTAGTGAAAACTGTGTGCGGAAAGCTAGTCTTAATAACAACATTTGTGTGAAAGTTAATTATACATTTTGCAGTGTACAATGAAACGGTTACAATTACAACAAGTAAGGGCCTGCTATCTCTGGTATCTTAAATACCACACACCCACAGGATATATCCGTGTTCCTAGTAAAGACGCGGATCATGCTCACTTTTTGCAAAATAATTTATTGTTCGCGGTTCAGTTTCAGGATAAAACTCTGTCTTCAAATACGCTCTACAAACGTTGAAACTGAGATCCGTATGTACATACATTCATATAAAAAGTAGGCGTGGTTCTCATCCATTTTCAATACCAACGTGCTTACAATAACAGAGAATATTAACAATAGCAGCCAAATATTTGTGCCTCTTTTCGTTCTCTCGTAATCGTGATTTGAACAAACAGGCAGGCAGACAGACAGACAGGGGTAAATCGATTCAGGAGATTGTTGTGAGCCAGAATATTTATACTTTTCCAAACCTACCACACCTTCATCGCGTTACAAACGGAGGAACAAACATAATATACGTTAAACCCATCAGGTGTGAGATATAAAAGCAGGTATTATTGCTAACATTGCCTTGGTATATTTCATATTTTCTCATTTTCTATAGTTTATGAGATATGAATAAGTGAATAAACCAAATAAGTTTCAGTTTTGGAAGGGCCATTACTCCGAAAACAAATGTTGGAGTCGAGGTTTTTATATATGTTGGAATGGCTGCTGGAGACAAGAATAGTAGCGCGAAATTAAAAACATTTCGAGTTATAATCACATTGTAAAATTATGCTCAAGGAATATTAAAAGATATGGACGGGTATCAATATAATAATATAAATTGGTTCTAAATGCAATTAGCAGCTCAGCTAGTTCCTCACAGCATCTAGTGACGATCAAGATGGTGTTTAGGAGGAAACCGCATGGAAGGCATTCATAAGATAACAAGTTTAGAGGAATCTAGGATAAAACTGAACCGTTGAGTTAATTGTTATTGCATGGTCTTTGCAATATTATATAAGCAATATTACAATTACAACTGTAACTTTAAACTAACGAAATATGTCTTAAAATTGCTAATGAATTAAAAATTCGTTTGTCAACGTATGTATCGTTAAGCGCTTTCTAATAAAGCCCACGGTATTCGTAAGTTTTTTATCTAGTAGATTGATATAGAAACGCAGCGATATATCCGGAGTCAAATGTTGGCCTTCAACTATTTTCAGGTGCATGAGTACAATTTTTAATTACTGATAAAGTAATTAAAGGTTTTTTCATATTATCTGTATAAATAAGAACACTATTCTATAGGATATTGGGTAAATAAACGACCACATCAAAATAAGGGATTGTACGAGTATATGGTCTAGGAGATAAGAGCATACATTTTGGACTGTAGAACGAATATTGACAGGAGTCAATTTCAGAATTATTACTCATGCAAAACTTCAAATTAACAGGCCGGTTCTGACGGATCGTCACAGAAACTTGTGAGGATCACAAATTGGGGCGAATATTGTGACTTTCAGTATTCTAAAACAATTCGGTAAAATTTGTTTAAAAATCATTGCAATAAATAAAAACTATAAGATTTATGCAATTTCTTGTTTGTTTGTGCCAAATAAGTTGTACCTTTCTAAGAATTTCAAAGGTTTTTAATATTTTTAATACCGACAAGAATTCAACCCTGAATATTCACACAAATGCATAATAATAACAAGCGAATAGTATTATTTTATTATTATTATTGAAATTAAGTTTTTAATTAAATATGTGTGTTATGGGCGACCAAAATATGAGAGGACTACCCAGGAGCAACTACAATTTCACGTATGGTTCGTACAAGACCATCCGGAAATTCAAGTGGAAAAAATAGATGTTCATATTCTTTTGTGACCTGCTCTCGCAACCATCACAACTTCGCCTCAATTGAGACGAAAAAAGCTTTTTTAAGGTGTTCAGAATGCCAAATCGTCTCAATTGTGACGATTGTCTCTGTTGTGATTTGTGAAGAAGAGAAAGAAATCTAACTATATGAAAAGGAAGCAATATATAAAGAAATTAATTATATTCCGAAAGGATTTGAAGAGCTATGGATACTATAAATTGATTTATGCCCGCCTGTAAAATATTTCGTCCTCTGTACTGTTTTAGCTTGAGGTATGTATAATCGCACATTGAAGACGGAAATTCTTTATAGAATGACGTAATTTAAATTAAAATATAAAAAACACATTTAGTTAATTTTTATTGTGTAATATGTGTCGTTTTGTTCTTACTGTTTATTTAGTTCTTTTCCTTAAAGCAACCGCAAAGATAACGAGATAGGAATTTTCTCAAAACGCAAGTATAAGCTTTTATCGCGGAAATTTGAAGTTACGGACACTGACTAATGATTTTTTTCTCAGAATTCCAAGTCTCAGACAATGATCATATTACATCATTCTCAGACCCCGACTGACAATCCATTGATTAATTCACGTATTGAATGACATATTTATCGATTTATAAAATTAAATTCTTTTTTATGTACAATTTTATTATTTAATATGCGTAGACTAATTAAGTGCACATTTTATTTTAGGACTACGAAATGTGTATTAATTGATCAGAAACAATTGTAGCTGTTACGTAAGTATAACAATATTAACGAAATTAAATTTCGCTAAATATATTAATGTTTAACAAAATTGATTAACTTAGTTAGTAGAGTACTAAAATCACAAACCAATTTTTAGCCACCAGGAACCAGACTAAAAGAAAAATAATACAATCACATTCTTCACATTACCGTATTAATACCACTTAATCTGCTACCACGACTGTGAAGCCAAGCGTTAATCGCACTTAGAAGCTATCTAATTCATATTCCTTAATGGTTTACTTCAGTATATAAATATACATATATGACTATTTTCGTTTTCAGCTCAAAATATATAATTAACATGCTCCTTTCGTTATCGTAAATAATTTAGTTAATTCTTAGGCTACTAGGCGCTCATTTTGATAACCAGACCTACGTGGAATTATTTATTCATCATCATTAAGGGAGCCTCTTGAGAAATCAAATGTTTAAATGCGTGGCATCGGCATATCCTAATTACTTCTTCACCTCGCCGTTAAATGCGATGAATTCAGCGTTGCCTGCACGTGAGGCGCTTAGTACTTAAAGCGATTTTTGGGTGTAGTTTTATAGTTATTTTTATAGTTCTCTATAGTTTTAGCTTGAAGAATGCATATTCGTACATTAAAGGGATGACGGAAATTCTATGTAAGGCGATGTAACTCAATTTAAAATAAAAAATATATTTAATAACTTTTATTGCATAGTATCCATTCGTTTTATTCTTACGATTTATTTACTTTTTTTAGGGACCATTGCTAATATCGCATCATTATTATCGTCGCTGTCCGATGGATAACGCTAGGACATCTCTCGCGGTTTCGGTTGCGGCGATATGTCAAAAGAGCACAGGCTCTTGTAAAAATTGAGATAGGTATATGACATTCCTCAAACCAAATTTATTTCTCTCCCTCTCTATCTGCATGGGTTTTGCCGACTATATAATTTTGACATACCGCCGCGATTCAGATCGAGAGAGCTTTCCTATGTGTTTCTGGAATAACTCATATCCTTCGCTGAGTTTGACAGGTGTGTGAAAAGTATGTGAAAACGCCAACAAAAATCCATTTTTTATGTAATGATGACCTGTCAAACTCACGAAAAGCACAGAAGAGAATCCCAAAAAGCGCAATTTCGTCTTCGTTTTGCATTTGGCTTGATGCAATATGGCGATCACCTATAACGGGTTTACTTAGATTTCGGGTTTGGACCTGAACCCAACCATTAGCCCAGATTTGTTCCATTGAAATTGTTGTGAATTTTTGATAAAGCCGAGAAGATTCGATTCGAATTTCAAACAAAAAAACATGCATCTTGGTCTCTCTGCATCTAGTTTGGTAGAAGGAGATAATTACTGCTTAAAATTCTTATTCAAAAATGTAAAGATGACATATTTAAATTTGTATCATCCCAACAAAACAATTATAAGAGCCTTCATATTCATGAATTAAAAAAGGACTAATTTTGGAAGAAAATATATATGCTACAAAAAGAGATCCCGAAAAAAGCCTTTTCTGATTCAAATATATTCAAATTGAATATGAATGTTCGAATTGATATTTTGAAAATATTTTTTTTAATGAACAATTGTTAGAGCCGTCATATTTATAAATTCGAAAAAGATTCATATTTTGGAAGATTCATATTTTTTTTACACTTCAAAAATTTAAACTGCCGAAACGGACAAATTTGGGAGTCTTTTTTAGTCTAATTTAAAGTTATTTTAAGCGAGCCGCCTGGAAATTTTCAGAATATAGATTTGAACATCCATATTTTAATCAGAAAATATTACTTCCGGAAGCTTTTTTGGGAGTGCACACTACTACTATTTCTCAATTCTACGCTTAACTTATCATCGCGTGTTCTCAATCCAATCTATAAATAACTAAGTAACAACGCTAGCTTCGGCCCGGCCGGAGCTTATACACCCCACACCCGTTGATTTATAGTCTGATCCTAATAATCAATGGGCTATGCACGGGCAAGTTTTAGTGTTATATATTTTAGATTAATTTACATCTGTTAACTCATCTTCATCTTCATCTTCAACTTTATGAAAAAATCTACGAATGATATATGAGGCGGGTCCCGTCAATTTTTGTGGAGTAATAATATTTAATACTAATATCGCGACTATAAAATTTCAACTTGAAATTTTTCATAAAAACTGATAAATCAGTCTTTAAAAGGCGGATTTTGTATAAAAGTTGGGCGTGTCACTAGTTTGATATGCTGCGTTTTTAATCCCATGCAGTCTATGTTGGTTTTTCATATTCATTTGAATATTCGTGCTAAATTTCACGTCTATGTCTCCCTCTGTCCGACATAGGCCTAAGGTGGTTATTCCAAACAGAAATATATATACTTTTCTGTACCCGCCACACATCCTTCAATGCGTTACAAACGGAACAAGAAAATTAATATACATCACTTTGGGTGTAGGGTATAAAAACATGTTTTGAATGTGACGCGGCAATTTATCAGAATTTTTCCTTTATTTAATTGCTGACATAAAATAATAAAATTATTGTCAATGTTAAATGGGCACATATTGCAACATTCATCCGTGTGTAAACTGACTCTTGTAAATGTTGCAAAATCCAGATATTCAACTTCGAAACATTAACGATGATTGTTTTTCGTACAGTCGCGGAGATGCTGCAAGAGTTTATAGGATTTAAGATGCAACCCAAAAAGTTTATTTTGCCGAAAATAGTCAAAACAGACTATTAAAAAAAGTAATAACGAGTAAGAACGTTAAGTTCGGCTTGACCGAAGCTCATATACCTTACACCCGTATCATAAATATTTAATTTAATCCTAATAATCAGCTCATTTTTTGTGGTACGCTAATTTCCAAGCCGGTTATCTAAATTACGAAATTTTATCTTCAATTTTATTATTGAGCTGAGAAATTATTATAAAGGTTCTACTACCTTTTGGTTTTTAGTGGGCGTGGGAGTGAGTAGGTTTTCTTGACTTTTGCCATCAAGGAATGATATGAGGATATGAGACCTTTAATGAGACGAAATATAACTTATGAGCTCCTCTGTAATCATGATTTATGTTCACATGGGGCGGGGCGCATCCAACTTTTTTTCTTAGGTGGGCGCGTCCAAAAATGATTTTTTCTTGGATGTTAATCATCAGACTCTAAAATCAGCTCTTTCTGAATATTTGTGAAGTCATATTTATTATAAAAATTGGGCGTGACGCTGGCTCAATCTAAAAATTTCAATTTTTAATCCCGAACAGCCTACGTTGCCAATGAATACTCGTGCCAAATTGTATGTCGATATCTTCTTCCGTTCGGCTGCAATAATCTCTCTAACAGAGAGGGACCGACGGACAGACAGAACTAGATCGGCTCAGGAGGTTATTCGGAACAGAAACACATTTCCATACCTGGAAATCCCTCCTGAGGGGTATTTTAGTGCGTTACAAACGGAAGAAATAAGTGAATATATACTCTATCGGTTCGGGTGTAGAGTATGAAAAGAAAAGCTAAAAAACCATTAAATATGAAGAGAAAACGTAATTGGGAACAAAAGTCAATAGTGACATCGAACAAAACTTGACAATGCCGGTCAGCTAGTGCGTTTGAAATTTGCCATGAGAGTGGACATCACACTGTTTAAGGATCACACATCACATATCACACTGTGACGAAAATGGTTTCCACGGTGACAAATGACAGTTTCAAAAATTATGGAAAGACGTGGAAAGAAAAAATAGAAGTAGAGGATGAAATTTAACAGTGAGGATTTCAATTCAGGAAGCAAACCTATCAGCTATCATTAAAACGACGACACCAGCTAAAACTAACACCACTACAAATATCAAGCCTACCAAAGCTACCAAACGCTTTTACATCTTATTACATGCTAGTTGTATGTAATTTATGTTATTTTATGGCTTACAGTTCAAGACTGCTTAAGGTATAAGACACTATACGCGGATGAAATATGTAGACGATGTTTATTTTGTGCTGGACCTTGTGTGCACTAGAGCAATATAAAAGGAGCCGCGGATAGAAATACATATAGTAACCAATAAACCTGCAGGTACAACAAACATATTGGCAGATGGAGCAAATACTAGGAATACTCCAAAAAATATAGAATCTAAACGCCAACGAAAACGACGATATTAAGAGTACCATTATCGCTATAGCCATCGTATTGCATCTCATTACTGCTTTACTGCATGGTTATTAAGCCATCCTCCTTTAGGGGTGGTGAGAAACGTTTAACAATTACGTTTATAATAATATCTGTTAATTTCTATCTGCAGTTCAAACTGACGAAACGGCTCCGTCGTCAGTTTCCTCTATTGGTTTTTCATTTATTCCCCTCGCTCGTATTAATGTGTTTTCAGACCTAGATGAATGTCGAATTTAATTAAGTCGAATTTTGTCATAACTTTAAATGAGCTCAATTACAGCAAAACTTAAATTACGGGAAATAGGCACCATTGTTAAGGTTTTATGGACTAGATCGAGGATCATGAAGGCTGCAGCAGCTTAAGAGTCTTACATCGAATTTCGGAATTATGTTGAAATGAAAAATTGTGAACTACGGTAATCATTTCTCGTCCGCTCCTGTGACCAAATTAATGTTGGAGATTTCTCGTGCTTCCGCCAAGTAGAAAGGCTTTCCATACCACACTATTTATTAAACCACGATCCATTAATTCGTACGAGATAGCAAGCATCAACGTAGAGCACAGTAGACAAATAATTAGGCGTGGACGGACTCAGCTAATTTTTAATCTTGTTATTGGAGCCTAAAAAAATCTTCAACAACGTATTCTGGTCCGTCGGTCATTACAAATGATGAATAAGAGGATGATTGACTGCGAGTTTCGTAGTTGACCAAATAGAGTCGTCAAGAAGATTCGAGAAGGGAGAAAGAGAGAAGAATGCTTCCATTGCAAACGATGTAAAGTGATCGAAGAAACTGTCGGATTTTCAGTCAGCAATACTATTGCTGCTCCAACAGTGCTGCTTTTGTTGTTTTGGTACAAGCGATATTATAGGATAGAAACTATCGTTGTCAAAGAATGCAATGAAAATAATATGTATTACCAACATTATATAAAAAATCACCAAAAATTAGTCAAGTTATGTAACGGCCAAGAAGACACGACGGAGTTACGTCTTCGCTGTCGGTTTTGCCTTGATGTATTTTTATGCAATTTGTTCACTTTTTGATTTCTTTCTTAGTTTTTAGTCACTTTACATTGTTTCTGTCGATGACCAGATCTTTTCTGTAAAATGTGGCTTATGAATGATATTGGATGTTGCAATTTTCGAGTAATCGTTTAGAGTACTTGCGTATATTTGTATAATCGTATTTCTTTGAATTATATCAAATGATTGTTAAATTAAAAAGAAGTCAAAGAGAAAGGTGCTTATGGAATATTTCTGTGCAACGTGATTCAGTGGAATTGACCCATCAAAATTTTTGTAATAATGTTCATAATATCGTATCAAAAAATTACTGAAAGTTTATGTCCTTGACTTCACATCAAATAGAAGACATATAATAATGAACGTTACTTTTGATGTAAATGATTACAATATAATTAATTAGAAGTTAGTTTATGATGAACCGCCCAATTCTGGGTAGTTGCGACATATGTCATTTATAATAAATATGTTCTACTTTTTGTCATTTCAATTTGCGATCGGTATTCTGGTGAAGCGGTGATAACAGCAAATGCTTATCCAAGATGCGACTTGTTCCGTCACATGTGGTATTTCCGGTTGTCCATAAACTGTTTCACATAGTTAAACCAGAGATAATGAAATAGGACACTCGCCCTAATCCACGCGCATTTTTGGCATACATTCACTAAAAGGTACAAGTTTCTTAGGAAATTGGTATGTTTCGCGAGAAATTTGTCGCCACGCCAACAGCACTCGCACGTTCTTTCTTGCACAGTTGTCGATTCTAAGGGGCGCCTCTGTGAAAAATGATAGAAAGTTTGTTTGAATTCATAGAATAGAAAAATTATTATATCTTATTTTTTAAGCATTTGATAAATAAAATATTATAACTGAGTGAACAAAAGTTAATGTAATTAAATTTTATTTCGTTATAATGAATGAAAAACCTAACTACAAATTACTTCTCCGGAATAAAACTATGCTCGGGAAATTTTATCGCACTGTAGTGAATTCGGTGATGACAGGATGTTAAAAATTAGTTATACGTATCTAAGGTTTTCCTTAAAGCTTTAAGAATCACATATTTCATATAGAGACCACCCATCTCGGTAGCGCCTCATTGATTTTCTTATAGCGCGTTCACATTCAACGAATTTACTTAGGTTTCGGGTGAGGTTTTGGATTTAGAGCGAAACCCAAGACATAAACCCAAGTTTGTCCCATTGAAATTGTTGTTGTGAATTTTTGATAAACCCAGCAAATTCTTGGGCCGCACTCACGCAGGGGACATTTATCGCGAGACATGGAACTATTCATTTATTTGTCTCTGATATCGCTCACACAGGGGACAAATTGGAATGTAGGCTGTATTCCCACGTATGATTTTTCAATGAGACTTATTACTACATTTCGGTAGCTTTAAATACTTTATTGCTAAATTATAACGTTTTCACTACTTTCGAATATTATTTGATTGCATTTCACTTTGTGATGTACGCTAAGTTGATGATTCGGGATGAAGATAGTAAAATAAATTTTAAATACTGTGAAGCAATAGGAGGAAGTTGGCAAAGCTCGTCGGAGAAGCTTCTGGGTTAAAAACTGGCAGAAAAAATTCAAATGACGAACAGCATCTAAGTGTGTGATAAATATTCCTATCAGAATTTTTTTCGAATGCCAGAGAAGTTTGCTGAATTCCTAAATTTGGTCCAAACCGATTTGCAGAAGGCTGAAATGCATATGCGAAACGCTGTACCAACGAATGAGCAGCTGTCCGTAGCCACAGTTGAATCCTACTGAAGCTTGGAATACCAAACCAAGTTATTGACAATATTCTTAGTTATTTTACATTTTTGTTATTATTTTTCGTTATGTTATTTAGTTATTTTTAATTAGCTATTTTTTAATTTTTATTTTTATATTGTTTAATGTTAGGGTTGTCTTATAATTTGATGGACCGTTAGATTCATTTCCTAAAAATATTTGCAAAAATGAAAATATTTGTAAACATAGTATTATAATGCACAAGGCATTTTGATATTACAAATTTGTGAAACAATATAGATGAATACATGGTTCTAATATATAATATAATAAGATTTTGTCAAAAAATTCTAGCAAAAATAATTAATTTATGCTTTGCAGTTTTAGCAAAAACCTCTATCGAACAAACCATCCGCAAAATTCATAATGCTCTTTTGTAAATAAAATAGAAATGCATGCCCATTGCAACCGTAATATTCTGTTTTGTCGATGCGACAACCCGCTGCTTGCTGTCCCCAGTAAATGGCAGGAGACAGAAGTGTCGCAAAAGGGACAAATTCATTCGTTCGTAGCCCACAGTACATTTCGTTGTTTTGCTGGTGAAACAACAACAAATTTGATGTGTCCCGAGACAAATGTCCCCTGTGTGAGTTCACAACCCTGATTCG
The DNA here is from genome assembly GCA_963966595.1 of Physocephala rufipes. Lineage (NCBI taxonomy): Eukaryota > Metazoa > Arthropoda > Insecta > Diptera > Conopidae > Physocephala > Physocephala rufipes. The sequence goes on along the minus strand of OZ016502.1, from coordinate 14,024,971 downwards.
AAGTTCGAACAAAAGAATCATATATATATATATATATATATATATATATATATATATATATATATATATATATATATATATATATATATATATATATATATATATATATATATATATATATATATATATATATATATATATATATATATATATATATATATATATATATATATATATATATATATATATATATATATATATATATATATATATATATATATATATATATATATATATATATATATATATATATATATATATATATATATATATATATATATATATATATATATATATATATATATATATATATATATATATATATATATATATATATATATATATATATATATATATATATATATATATATATATATATATATATATATATATATATATATATATATATATATATATATATATATATATATATATATATATATATATATATATATATATATATATATATATATATATATATATATATATATATATATATATATATATATATATATATATATATATATATATATATATATATATATATATATATATATATATATATATATATATATATATATATATATATATATATATATATATATATATATATATATATATATATATATATATATATATATATATATATATATATATATATATATATATATATATATATATATATATATATATATATATATATATATATATATATATATATATATATATATATATATATATATATATATATATATATATATATATATATATATATATATATATATATATATATATATATATATATATATATATATATATATATATATATATATATATATATATATATATATATATATATATATATATATATATATATATATATATATATATATATATATATATATATATATATATATATATATATATATATATATATATATATATATATATATATATATATATATATATATATATATATATATATATATATATATATATATATATATATATATATATATATATATATATATATATATATATATATATATATATATATATATATATATATATATATATATATATATATATATATATATATATATATATATATATATATATATATATATATATATATATATATATATATATATATATATATATATATATATATATATATATATATATATATATATATATATATATATATATATATATATATATATATATATATATATATATATATATATATATATATATATATATATATATATATATATATATATATATATATATATATATATATATATATATATATATATATATATATATATATATATATATATATATATATATATATATATATATATATATATATATATATATATATATATATATATATATATATATATATATATATATATATATATATATATATATATATATATATATATATATATATATATATATATATATATATATATATATATATATATATATATATATATATATATATATATATATATATATATATATATATATATATATATATATATATATATATATAAATATATATATATATATATATTTCGTAAATAAATAATTGACGAAAGTCTATTTCTAAGTTTACTTTAAAGCTAAATTCCTACAGTATTTAAAATATTTAAACTAAAATCTTATAATACCTATAAACTAATTTATTTCTAAGATATTTCTAATTTTTATCATTAAACTAATATATTTCTAAATTTTATTTATTAAACTAATTTATTTCTAGAGTATACTAAACTAAATTCTTAAAAGTAACTTAAAAATATTGTGCGATAAAATTACTAACCAACTTTTGTCGTTACATTCCCCTCTTACTTCGGGGGGTGAGAAGAAACGTACACTTGTCCATTCTTGGAAATGGTGACTCTCCATACTCGACCTTCCAGATTATGCCGGAACCGAAGTTTCTGACCATATCCTCTTGTTTCTAGCCGACTCTTAATAATTGTTGTTAATTCGGCTGGCCACGAATCTGGTGGTACCTGGTAGTCTTTACATCCTTCAGTTAGCTAGTCCTTAGTTGAATTATTTGGTATTACCACGTCGGTGGACTTTACTTCGTCATCTTTCGTTTGATTTTTATGAGGTTCGACATTTAATTAAGTCTGTCAACATTTCGTCTAGGTCGTTTGTCTCACATTCTCCAGGAGCACCAAAAAGTTATTTCCATAGACCATCCAGATCGTTGTCATCCAATTCTTCGGTGTTCTGAGGTGTGAGGGTTGCATCGTCATCGAATTTCAGGTTCGGTAATCTCTCTCTTTCTTCTTTCGGTATGAGGCATTTAATTGTGTTTGATATTTGTGCTTGAAATTTCGAACCAAGCCCGTAAATTTCCTCGACATTTGTTGAGTTTTCCGACAGGGTTGGATGTTGATAAAATTTGGAACAATTTTCCGTCATCCCTAGTCAAATTTGGTTTGTAGACAAACCGGTTTCGGCGATGTGCCATCTTCAGTGTCTGTTTTCGTTCTCTAGAGAACGAAAACAGAAACTGAAGATGGCACATCGCCGAAACCGGTTTGTCTACAAACCAAATTTGACTAGGGATGACGGAAAATCGTTCCAAATTTTATCACCCGTAAATTTTGTCCAAAGTCTTTTCTTGGTTGGAGAAGGATATTTTCAGGAAATACTAAAACGTAAATTCCGCAATCGTCGTAATTTTGTTGTTGTGGTACTTGGACGGTATGAAATGGTAGTTCGTTTTCACCACATTCGTCACAGAATAATGTGTTGAACCTGAAATACATCCTTAGATTGTGGCCTATATGCGGTCGAGCTCCAAAAGTCTGGTCCAGTGAGTCGAATAACAATATTTCTCCTTTACTTGTGGTTATAGTGCTGTTGTTACGCCGTATCACTGCGAGAGACCAATGATTTTTCTCTAATACAGGTATTATAAAATATTCTTTTTTCTTGAGTTCTTCAAGTTTCACCCATCTTGTCACCCGTTGACAACGCTCCTTCAGTGTTTCTCCTCCTTCCTCCTCCTTCAGTGTTCCTCCTTCAGTATTAAATATATAGACTTTCTTCTGTATCTCCTCCGACGTGTTGTTCAGCAACCATTTTAGGTAGAAATCTACAAGAACGTCGCTTATCCATCTGATATATGATATCCATAGATATACGTAGGTAATCTCCTTCGTATATAGCGATCCCTCTATTATTCTGTGGATATACCAGCAAAGGTCCGGGTAAGATTTCGTCTTCGCCGTCACTCAACTCGATTACTTCCTCGGTTACTAAGCGGCAGAGTTTAACTACGGGTTGATCTTTTCCCTTTGATGACGTGGTATGGGTTCTCTTGTGGATATTGGACATGTTGAATTTTGTTCTGTTTCTTTTTTTTAATTCTTTAATAACTTAGCACTGTGAAATCTCTTGATACACTACTTATTTGCTCATTGATTGTGCTGTGGATTTTACATGGCTAATGTGATGATTGAAAATGTTTTTTTTTGTCATATTCGATTCTGCTCATAAAATAACCTACCTAGTGAAGGGCTTTGTTTGATTGGAGCTGCGCCTTCCCTCCAGATGGGCGAGCTCCTCGTATGTTTCCCGATTGTTGTTGTCTGCAACAATCCAAAGTTCTAATATCACGGCGTCCACAATCCCAACAGAAGACTACTCTGGGATTCATGCACCCCTTTTCTATGTGTCCTTCCTGACCACATCGACGACATGTCCTCCGCGGTTCATAGTTATTTCTGGAGGTCATACTAACCATACGATAATGTTCTTCTCGAAATTGCTTCGGTGTTGCTTTAGTTGGTTCTGCGGTACCACAAATTTCGTCATAATTATCTGCTAGAGTTGTTAGTTCATAAAGAGAAGAAAAGTCTTTTCGTTTGATGTAAAGTTGATACTCTTGTCTACAGTTCCGAAATATTCTTTCCAATTTCTGATCCTCTGATAGCTTAGTATGACGCATTAGATGTATGATTTCCAAAACATAGTCCTTAAATTTTTCCGTTTTGCTCTGTCGGCGAAAGCGAATTTCATCTTCTAATTTTTCAAAATAATTGCTGGGCAAGAAAAATTAAAAAAAGGCTTTTAAACTCTTGCCAAGTTTTGTTTTTGTATCCACTGTTGCGAAACCATGTGAGTGCTCGATCCTTCAGCAATTCTGACATTGTTCGTACAATCTGTTCTTTTTCTAACCCGTAAACTTCACTCAATTCCTCTACTTTTTCAATAAAGCACATTGCATCTCGTATACCATCGAATTTTATAGACCATTTGCGAATTTTGTCGATGACTTCTGCGCATGAGATTTTAATTGGCGTTTCCACGTCTGGTTTAATTTTATCGTCTACACTTTTTAATGGTTCTCCAGGATTTTGTGGTGAAACTTTAGGTGCCAATGTGGAGCTAAAATCTTATATATCTATCATTTCTTCCGGTACATGTCGTAATACTGGCTGTGGAGACGTGTCACGAGGTGTTCCATGTTTATTTCCGAGTTCTGCCAGTCTTTCTTCTAATTTTGTTTCTCCTTGCGACTTTGATATGAATCTTGAAAAACGTCTTTGCAAATCTTCCACACTTCCAGAATCATCGAGCCCGAACTCCTTAGCGTATGAGATCAGGTCGTCACCGTATATATCCCTAATTAATTTAGGGTACCTGCTCGGGCGCCACTATAACGACCTTCTGGTTTACCTAAGAATCTATACCAGGATTAAGCTCATCGGATAGCCAGGATTCGTTAAAGACAATTTATTTTTGGTTATGGGACCCTTTATTGTATTTTTACTTTAAGCTTCGTACTAAGAGCGAAGAATTATATTTCGGGAACGACGAGGAAAACGACGAGGAAAAACTAGACCTTTCGACCCTATCAGTTCCAAGTCTTATGCAGAAAGTGCCTCTCTCAATTTTTTTATTGTATTTATATATATTTTCTTTTTACTAAGCCTACTTAAAAATATTTCGTAAATTAATTATTGACGAAAATCTATTTCTAAGTTTACTTTAAAGCTAAATTCCTACAGTATTTAAAATATTTAAAACTAATTTATTTCTAAGATATTTCTAATTTTTGTCATTAAACTAATATATTTCTAAATTTTATTTATTAAACTAATTTATTTCTAGGGTATACATCGATTCTCTAGGGTATATATCGATTCTCGAATCCGGCTGTCAAATTCATGTAAATCAGAATGATTTGGTCGTCGTAGCCGCAAAGAAGTTTGATAAATGGGTGCGGTTGAATACTTCTCGATACCGGTGAAGCCACAACACTGCACTAAGGAAATTTAGCAACGAAGATGTCGGCAATGGTATTATCTTTTTTTTTATTTTTTGTGGCTTTTGATTAAGTAGGTACCAACCATGGTATCATGGTAACATTTTTAATTTTTTTTCTTGTAGCTTTTATGGCAGTCACAGTCACCCCTGCAAAACTAGTAATTACAACCGAATAATGGCAATTATAAAAAATGGGGAAAAATATTCCTCTTGGTTGGTTGTCGGTGCAAGTATGTGCAGTGACAATAACCATATATTAAAAATCGTCAATAATAGTTTTATGCTTACTATGTTCAGCAAGACAAAAAGAAGAGAAAAATAATACTAACAAATTTCAAAGCATTCTACGCACTTGCGACAAAAACTGATTTTTTAAAATAACTTTACAGACTAAAGAATGTATAATTTGGCGCTGTTCCTGCGGGTGGATGGACGGGCATCACTTCTAATAGTATACGAAAAAGCGTTGCAGCGATGGAACGATGCAACATTGTTGCATGCATACAAAAACAACACAAGTCACTAAACCTGTCGCTACCACCGTTCGCGAAGAACATAAAAATTATTAGGAAACATTTAAGTATTTGTGATGAACTCAGTTATCGGCAATTGCTGTTACTGTTGCTTATGATGTTGCTGCAATGGCGCATTAGGTCGAATGAAAAAGACCGTCCAAAAATATTGACGCCGCAGACGAAAAATAAATAGCATCGCTAGCAGCACAAAAGTTTTTTTTTCTATTTGATTCGTTGTTTTTTAGATAATCGGTGCGAAGGCAACGGATTAACTGCGTTGAACTCTGATGCCATCATCACCACTATCATAAAAAGCCGACCAAACCGCACTTCATGCGAACGTTTTAATTTGTCCAAATCGTCGACACGTTTTCACAATTTGTGAAGGACGTAAGTATATATTATATATCATGATATTACATGATATTACACATGTCTGTCCTAC
>OZ016502.1:14015807-14018504 GCA_963966595.1 Physocephala rufipes | reverse complement strand
TATATATATATATATATATATATATATATATATATATATATATATATATATATATATATATATATATATATATATATATATATATATATATATATATATATATATATATATATATATATATATATATATATATATAATATATATATATATATATATATATATATATATATATATATATATATATATTCAATTTTGTTCATCTTGCGTCAGACCTGATAAGCCCACGCATGGCATTTGGAGATCCAGTTATCTGGTCCTTGGAAAACTGCAGGTAATATTATAATTTTTGTTGCGTATTGCGTTGATATTTTTTATAAAAATCTAATGCGATCTCCATAGTTTTTTGATTCAAGATAAAATCGTTATTATTTCAATGTCACAATTTGGATGTATCAGCTTTGATGAATATAAGAGCCGCTTGACCAAAATACCGATAACAAATTTGTATGACAACATTTATAACATATTTGTTAAAAGCGCTATGTGTCACAGCTCGACAGAATAGGGCTGCTAGCTGAATTTTCATTCATTAATCCAACGATAGCGAAAAGCTGGTGTCCTCTTCCTTATTTTGTATCAATTTTCACATCAAGCATATGCTACCCACACAAAAAGAAAGGAAGTGCTGCACGAATCAATCCTTTTGGATCGCTATCATTTACCGCTATTATCCGATATATTAACAGCTTGGCTGTTGAGGCGTTTGAAATATAAATTCGCACATATCATATCTCTGCAATTAAGTCATCTATGGAAACGATAGCTGAAGGAGGAAAGCTATTTTTGTTGTCCACAATTTGTATCAATATTCCTATGTCGAGTTCCTAACGTTCAATGAGTAATACTAAATATTTATTTTAAAAGATCACTAGGAATCGTTAATCTTTCTTTCTTAAACTAGTTTTCCTCGTATACATTGCGGCGCAAAATGAGTAATACGATTAAAAGCAGCTTTTCAGCTTTGAAATCATAACGAGAGGTTATTTTTACAATTTTCGTTTGTAGCCGTTTGAGCTTCAGGTCAGGCCAAAGTTAGCTTATTTGTTAATCTTTATCGAATGTAAATTATTTAGGGGTTTTCAATTGGAGAGGGCAGATGCTGAGATGAAAGATGCTGCTATGGTCTAAATATCCGCTTCGGCTTCTAACGGTGTCACGGATCTGAGTGGACCAATTTTCAAGGACTCTGCATACTTACATGAACCGCGACAATATTCTTGGCCCATCTGTGGTTCCTCTCACGAGCGGATATTGGCTGATTGTTTATCAAACTGATCAGCTCGAATTTTGCTCCTGTAAATTCGACCTGCTGAAAAATGGGCGCAACTGAATATCAAACAGGCTGCATATGTATATCGACTCATTTAAATTAAGAAACCCTTCATTGGTGAAACCAAGAAAAAGCATTCATACTCTCGAAGAAGCATCATAAAAATTTGTATTAGCTCTCAAAAGATAAAATTTAATTGGAATTCCTCACAGGCGTGACGGGTTTTAGTTAAATTTGTTCTGATTTACACTAATCGGTGAAGTGGTTCTAGGTCAAAAACAGCCCAACAACCTTCTGATGTTTATTTCACTTTTAATCTTCTTGTTTTAATCTGACAAGATTATGGTTGAATGAACAGACGACCAAGTAAACGACTAAATTAATATCACCATGTTCTTCACCAAAATTTGATCGAAGATGTTTTCAAAAATTTCTCTCATTACGTTTTTAAAAAGAATGTATCCGTTAGTATATTTTGAGAAAATATAAAAAAATAGGGAGGGAATATATTATAATCATAATAAATGTTATAAATAGTTATTGAATGGATCGTTAAATAATTACAAAACATAATGGAATAATCATCCCATATTCTGTGCTTGCACAATATTTGAACAATAAACTAACTCCGATTTATAAATATGCAACAAGCCTACCCAGCTGAATCAATTTGACATGAACTCTTCAACTCTTCAAGTGAGTTTCGTCACAGAAACAACGGATACATACAATCCCACAGTTCTAACTCAATAATTAGTAATCAGAATTTTAATTACATACTCGTTTTACAGTTAGTTATTAATTCAAACGCTGTCAACGTCAATGTGTGTAATAAACTGAGCAATAAGCCGTAACAGTTGTTTAGTGGCTGGATTCGTGCCCAAATAAGTTGTTGACGTTATACACTAACGTAGCAACTAACTACGGGCACACACATTCACGTCGTAATAACGCCATGTCACAAATATCGAGACATTTTATAAATACAAAATAAAAAATGATGACTCTCAACTTTGATCCAGTGATACTTAATAATATTTTACTCGAATGGATCAACAACCAACGAGTCGTGTATCAGAGTCATTCATTATCTCTTCTCTTTTCATTAATGTAAGAGCTTGAAAACTGCATCATCAACTCTAAATCGAGCTTAAAATATCTTGGTGTCATCATTTATCATTGAATAACCTTCAAGCAGCACCTGGAGTATGCACGGGGTAAGGCACCGTCACAGTGGCCCTATCACGGATGATGCTAAACGCACATGTAGCCCGACACCGGCGCAGGTTCTTCTTGGCGGGAGTCATTAAGAATATTATTCTGTATGCAGCTCCCGTAGGCGGAAATTTGGAGCAAAGATAGTTATGTGCGGAGCGTGAGATCAACCTACAGGCGAGCGGTCATTTGTGTTTGTTACACATTTCGCA
>OZ016502.1:13990807-14010807 GCA_963966595.1 Physocephala rufipes | reverse complement strand
CATTCATCTCATCAGTTTCGACCTTGGAAGTCATACTATTTCTGGTCCATTCCAAATTTAATACAATTTCAAATTCAGTCACTGTATTTTCATATATTCGAACGGGTTGCGCCTCCCATTTTCACTCAGTTTTGCTATTCACCGTAAAATCACCACCAAAAAACAACCATAAAATAATTCAATAACTGCTAGTTATTTATGAGATACTTTTCAGTATCATTCTCTGTGCTTTTCTAATAATTTTATTATTACAAAATACTTTTCAGTGTATTACTATTAAATACGACTTTTTTTATTATACTTTTCATTTTAGTTTTAGTGTAAATCAAGATTTATTCGCATTATTGCCAGTTTACGGGCTTGGCTCAATTTGCGCCTTGCTTACATTAGGTTAAGACCAGGTCTGTTGATGGTGTTGTTGCTGTTATTACAATTGTTCATTTTCGTGTTACCGCCGTTATCATCGTCATCGTCATGGAGTTACCATTGTTGTTGCCGCCATGTTATCCAACAGGTTGCATTTTAAAGAGTTATTTCGACGCTCCGCCGCATTAGGCGAAGTAAATACAGCAATAAGTTGAAAGATTTGCACGAAAGAGAAAACCGAATTGATAGGTTAGGTTAATATTGTTAGGTTGAATGACTGGTCCCACGATTAGGTCGAATTGGTTCCGTAGGACTAGATTTGCCGTCTTATAATTGCCGTCTTCTAATTGCCGTATCCTCCAGTGCAATGAGCCACAGTTCGATTAATTTGAGTTAGCGCTGTAAGTTCGTAGTAGTTGTTTGTTGTTTGCTGTTTTGTTTTTGTTGTTTTGTTGTTATGGTTATGGCTGGTTTTTTGACCGGATAATCTCTGTTTTTCTACTATCTCGAATTGTTGTTGTTGTTGGCGTTGACACAGCATTTATAATATTAGCGTATTATTTGCAATCTCTCATGCTGCTTCTTTGTTACGTCAATTGTATTGTTTCTTTTCGCATTTGTCGCTGCCATTGGGTTCGGTTACTGCGCCTTCAAATTTAGCACGTTGTCTGGGAAAGATGCCTTGGACGCGAGTCCATAGTTCAGCAAAATGAATATGCTGCTTGAATTAGCGAAGGAATGATTGAAGGGCGAAATGAACGGCTCAATGAATAGAATGAGAGATATATGAAAGCAGCATTTTTTCTTTTTCCTAAGGGAAGAACGGCTTTTTTGGCATGATGTTGGTTCATACCTTCGATAGTTGCATTTGTGAAATAAATTAAAAAACATTTAAAAAAACATTTAAAAAAACATTTAAAAAAACATTAAAAAAACATTTTAAAAAGTATGATATATTAGTCAAATTTCCCCTTTGTAATGAATTAAAGCTTCTTAAGCTGTCGCGTCATCATCACCATAAAATAGTGAAATCCTAGAAACGCAGAAACATTCTCGGTTCGCAAACGTGAATTCGCTGGAAAATTCAAAACTGACAAATATTATGTTGCGGTTTCCCAATCGCAAGATAATTTTATACCCTACATCCCAGGGGGTTATATCACAGATAAGTCTATCACATCCAGTCAAATTACAAAATATAGCGCCTCAAAAATAGTGTCAAAAAGCCTCCAATCAGCACCCAAGGCTATGGCATAGAACATGTACGATGCCTTGCTATTTCCAGCTGAGTACAAATCAGAATAAAGGGCAAACCCTATTTTATCATCTTGCAATATGGCTCAGTACATATACTACTTGGTTGTGAAATAATTGAATTGCTAAAAAAATTCGGCAGTTAAAAAAATGTTATCGGCACTTGGCTCAATCTTTTTCATACAAAATAATCATGTCGTATTGAATAGACTTTTTGGGATGTATGTTTTAGTTAAACACCTTGTTTGAAATTGTTCGAAAAATTAATAGTACAGACAGCAATACATTTGGAGTTAATTTCTTACGGTGTAAGGTACAAGTAGTCAAGACGTACCGTACCGGGACGTGGCTTAGAATACATCGTGGCGATTAGTGAAAACGTCAAAAGAATATCGAGTTTTGTTTTTTTGTCTGCCATTTAATTGTTGTAGAACACGGACGAGGAAGCTATAAAGCTGTCTCGCTCTAGCTCATACTTTGTACATAGGAAGCATAAGGAGCAAAAATAGCTGCGTGAAATGCTACCGTAACTTGAAGGAGGAGAAACAAATTTCAATAGGTCACTCCGTTCCGTCACGATTGTAATAACCATATGCAATGGTTGCCATAAGATAGGTTGATGTCTACGCCACGTCCCGCTGCGTTACGTCTTGACTACTTGTACCTTTACTGTCTCCGTAGAACAGAGCGACGAGCGATGCGCGTAACTCCGTATATTTTTTCCATAAGAATTTGACATCACAGAATTGCGCAAAAATTAGCGGAGCGAACTAATGGCCTTAAAATATAAGACGAAAACGAAATACTATTTCTGCCTCTCTTTTGTTCTGTCCCCAGTTTCAATCCAATTTGCAGCCTTTAGATAAGCAGATAAAAATATGGCCGCTGGCGCCTCCGACTATATAAACAATTTTTTAGTTCCTTTCAATGCAATCCAAGCGATAACGAAAGCAATCAGTAAAATGGTAGGCGAAATTTTTTACGAAATCTGACGAAACCAAAAATGTTTGGTCGGTCAAATTTTTCAGCAGTTTGCATGCGTTATGGCCTGATAATGCTGCCTTAAGAACTACTTTACTACCATCAAAGCCCTATCGTTATACGGAGTTTGTGTGTGCGTTGCTACCAAACACGACACATGACCCGAACTTTAGCCAAATATCAAACTGATTTTGATATTCTCACAAGTAGTGTGAATTGACAGATAAATCGTGCTGCCACATCCCATCTCCTTAAATTCGGATGGTGCAATTTAGCCATATCATAAAAAATTTTTTCTTTGGCTTAATAAACGTTCAAGGGATTGTTCGTAATTGATACTTTTAGCATGGAACTCAATCTGACACCAATTTAAACATTTTTGAAAACATTTTGCACAAAATTTATAGCAAACAATAGATATATACAACGTGGGGGGGAAATGCGTATTGAGTAAATGTGTACAAATATTGCACCAATATACCCAAAGTAATTTTTATTATATCCAAATCAATATTATATCCAAATATTTTTATTATATCCAAATTATGTCCAAACACCAATGTTTGTTTCGCGCTAGTGGCAACGATAGTTGCTAATTGATAAACAAACACGAAACACAGTTCGGAATTCATTTACCCTTTTTTTAGAAATTTCCTCTGATTAGCTAAGTTCATGAAAAGGCAGCATAATCAGACCATTATACAGCCGAAGTTCTTTCACTCATTCACTTCTTATTCTTTCATTCACTGGGCCATTTATTTTGGTTTTTACAGAGATAACAGCTTATTCGTCAGACATTTGGACGCTGCAGAAATTCGACTATGTGTATACAACATTAGCATAAACAAGTTAATCTTGTTTGATTAATTGGGTGCCGGGTTTTACTAAAGCTATCGAATAAATATAATTGTTGAATTATTCGGTAATTTCTGGTAATTACTAATTCTGAGTTACATTTACTCGTTTAGTGATTTCTGAATGACTAAAAACTAGCGGAAAAAACTATCGAATAAATGATTTGTTCACAACTACCGAACAATTAGATAGCATTTGTTCGATAGTCCCCAACACTAGCATCAAGCCAATGGAAAATGGAACTATGTTTTAGGTGGCACGTTTTAATGGAACTCAGATTAACGTTTTACTGATGTCGGTGCGTTTTTCTTCGAGATCGGCGTCAACAATTCGTTTCGTTTTCGCGTTACATTTTAAGGCCATAAATCTAATCTATCGCGCTTCTCCCTTTGTTTTTACTCTCTTACTTTTGCTCACTCTCACGAAAAAAATGGCCACGTTTTGCGGAAACCACGCGAGTCCTGTTGTGTCACTGCTTTTACTCTCTGCATTTGTGAGAAAATGGAAACAAACGACATACATTTTAATATTTGAAACTTAATTCAAATTAGCAGAAGTGAATAGCAATGAATGGTGTTACTACGAATTTAAATAAAATATTAATTGAGGAAATGCGGAAACACGAAAAGTTATGTGGAAGTGTAATAATCAACCATTTTAATATACGATTCCCTTTAAAAAAGGGAAAAAGGATATATTAACGTTGATACTAAGCTTGTAACGCAGGAGAAGGAGCTACAATAGATATAGAAAAGTATATATATTCGGGCTCAGAATGGTCCCCTTAGCCCTGTCCGTCCGTCCATCCGTCTGTCTGTTTGTCTGTGGAAATCACGATCACAAGAGAACGAATGAAGCTGTGATCATGGTATGGATATTTCGTGTTAGAATAGGCTGGCTGGTATTGAAAATGGGCGAAATCAGACAACTTCCACGCCTACTTTTGGTATTTAATATGATTTGAATAGTGTTTAGAGCTCAATTTCTCCGTTCCGAGTGCGAACTCAAAGGTGAAATTGTACATCCGAATACACTACCTCATTTGAAAATATAATCAAAAAAATGGGCGTGGTCCGCCTACTAGAGACAAATTTCGTACAAGAGTACATACGTAAAATAGAAATATTGACATGAAATTTGGCACAAATATTATCTGTCATCATAGAATGGGTGGTGTTGAAAACGTGTGATATCACGCCCATGCCTCAATTAAAACTGTTTTACAAAAAATGAGCTTTGAAAAGAAAAAATAAAGCTTGGAATTTGCTACGAATGCTCTCTGTCATCACAGGCTGGTTATAAATGTAAACATAATAATTTAAATATCAATATATAATATATTTATATAACACGCCGATATTTTATTCGATCGTTGCTATCAAGAGATTCGGGAATAGGATATATAAACTTCGGCTAGGCCGAAGATAACGTTCTTAATAGTTAATTTATTAAAAATCAAATTCCAAAAATTTAAAAATTATTGCAAAATGTTTGTTGACGGAATTAAGCAGTGTCTGGGCAGCGACGCGATTTCTATTTAAATTAATCGCGCGATGAGAGAGAGAGTATCGCGGTATAAGTATCTTTATAGTTATAAGTATAGTTATAAGTATAGCTAGTTATAATTATCTTTATTTTAAAAGAATCTTTGAAAATCGTGAATATCGTGAATATTTCTTTACTGCATTATTAAGAGTGAATGAAGCAGTTTATTCACGAGTATAATATTATCGATTTAAGCATTTTAAAAAATTCAAGACTGAGTTTGTCAGTTAAAAGGTTTTAATAAGTAAGAAGGCTAACTTCGGCTTGGACACAGCTCATATTGCCCGTTCCCGTAATATAAATTTATAGTATGATTCTAATTACGTATGGGTAATAGGCGCCCATATGTTAGACCGTAAATTTGAAAATACAATTGCAGTTCAGATTTACTTTAGAAGTTGAAATGAAAGATAATGTTAGTTATGACCCATATGATAGTGACCACAGATATCCGTGGGGTAACTACATAGGTTAACCCCAACATAACACGTAGGCTGAGTTAATGAACAACTGATATAGATAAATCCGCATTAACTTTAAAAAGTAGGCAAAGAGCCGGTTCGATTCCACCCATATTCGATACCAAACGACCTAGATAAACAGGATGTTCGCACGACGGCATTGTCTCTGTTGGTTTTTCTGCGATCATATGTCTGGTGCGGAGTGGGTCAACCGCGCCAATTTGTAGGAATTTGTTGCTAACTAAACCGCTTTATTTTGGTGCTGAATTTCAGTTCAGTTGCTCAAAGATCTGAGGAATTAAGTTATGAGCACATAGTTATTCATTAAAAATGAGCATATTTTTTTCCCATTTTACATCATAGAGCGATACCAAATTTCATGAGGACAGCGGTATTAATTCTTCTGTAATTGTGATTTCCGTGGATAGGCCGGCAAACGGTTAGATAGTCAGACATGGATAAATCAATTCAGGAGATCACTCTGAGCTAAAATATATGTACTTTTCTTTATCAGTCACGTCTCCTTTAATGCACAACAAACGGAGCTAAAATTTTAAAATAATTTCCTAATTGAGCAGTCAGTTGGTTGGTGACCTTCGGGTGTGTAGCTGCCAGTTGCGACCAGAGATAACGAGATAGAAAACCTCTCAGAATGCAACTCTGATTTAAGGTCGTGTTCGTGAGCTTCAAACCCTAACTCATAATTTCGTCCGTGGAAATTTTATGTTACAGAACATAACTAACCTGATTTTTTTCTCGAAAGTTCAGGCTTCAGACCCGGACATTGCATAATTTTCAGACCTCGAATGACAATCCATTTTATAACATCACCAGCCTTGTTTTAACATGCCAACGTAGTTATTGGTTTATAAAATCATCATATACTTTTATGATTTTATGAATCCCTAAACAGGGATTTCAGTTCACTGAATTTCCGTCCAGAGTATGGGTACCTTGGGTACATCATTTGGTGCTTCAGTCGCCGTTACTTGAAATAACGGCGACTTTTAGTGATTCACACTTTCAGCCAGTTATAATTTCAGTTAATAATTATTCTTCAAAAAATAATTATTCCTCAATGTATCAATCAGTAGATCGTTACTAGAATTCTAATAATTCTAATAATTCAGTTCAACTTTCAGAACTAGTCACTATGTCAGCGTAATAAATTGTTTACATAAATATTGTCATGAAATGTCACGCGACATAACTATGTGAAAGCTCTGTATAAGCCCTGTACGTAGGTTTCGGTCATGCAAAATTCTATCGTTTTTTGTCACATTTTTTTGTGGAAAAAGGGTTTTCTATCTCGTTGTCTATGGTTGCGACTCCGTTTGCATTTATACCTGTTCCGAGTAATAGGCAGCGGTCCAGAATTCGAATCTACCGCCTAGAAATCTAACATTTTTTCTACGCTTTTCTTCGTAATCAAAACATCGACAACACTTTTCAAATTACTTGCGGTAACTTATGGGTGATATTTCAAGATTTATCAATTAAAAAATCGTTTTAGCCCATATTTCTGGACTACTGTGCAGTGGTCTAATATAAAAATTGAAAATTTTTACTATGTTTAATCCCAAATTCCTAAAAACAAATATAGAAAATAAAATTTAATCGGTAATTGTCAAGGTTGCCCGGAAGATTAATTCGCTAACCTATTGGTACAATTCTATTCCGAAATTATATAGAATATTTAAGTTTCCATTACAAATTACGTTACATTACATACAATTTTATCAAGATTTGTGCACTAGTTTGGCGAAAGAAATTAATGAATTAAAAAATTTATGAAAATTAGTATGTTTTTAAAAGGTAAAAAAGGGATCAGTAAATTTCACATAGAAAAAAACACGTATGGTAGCAATTAAGCAAACTAAAATTGAGTTTATCAAACTAACAACAGATTCAAAACGTGTGTGGATTCGAATAAAACCCTAAATATTCCAGTCATCCTACTCTTGAGAGATTTAGCCATGATGTTAGATGGTTTAATAGTCAAACTATTAACCATCGCTCCCATAACAGGCATGGAATTAATCAATGCTAAATCACAATCTCTTAGACAACTCAGCCTAAACTGCTAGCGATTAGAAGCTAAGCCAAACGAATTTATTTCACATTTACAAACTCCAAATCAATATTTTTCAATTGACCAACCACCAACAATTACGATAAGCCTTAAAAACTGATGCCTGACACCGATGGAACTGTGATTATGCAAGGATCAATCGATAATTTAATAAAAACCATGGAAAAACGTGTAGAAGAAAAAGTTTAACCTTAGGAATAACTGAATTCTCCAAGTTATTATGCTTGCAAAAATTGTATGAATATGAAAAATAATTACGAAAATATTTCTCCCTCACGTAATCTTCCAAAATGTTATCTGGTGATAAAATGCGATAGTATTTTAAAGTGTTAGTATATATTCGCTAACGATCTTATTTCGTTCGTTCATATTTTTGATGGACTAAAAATGAGTAGCCACGGTCCAAGAATGTTTTATTAATATTATTAAAATTTCTAGATATTCTTCTATATAATCTTATTAGTCGGGACTGCTGCCCGTCATAGAAGATCGTTCAATACGCAAACATAATAAAAACTCAAGTATCAGAAAGATAAAAAATCTATTTAGAAGGAAACTGGTATATGGCAATCAAAGGCGATTCAAAATCATCATTGGCATGCAAAGAATCAATGAGTTTAAAAACAGTAAAATCGCAAATACCAATTCTCATGATGCCACAATATTGAAAAGTAAAAGTGAAATAACCAGTTTGCAATGACTAGAAATTTATGGTTAAATATAATAACAAACGATTAAAAAACGATAACAAGTTGTTCGAAGCAAAAAAATTATTTAACCAAATAAAGTTTAAATATTGAACATGTTGGAGGCAAAGATTTTTATAATTAATAAAAGGTTTTGCTACTACTGCGTTATCGCTCATCATTTGAGATGGGATACGGGCTATTAAAGTTCTGATTGGACTACGAAAATTTATTACATTACACTGCGGTGGATTTTACGGTGCGGTGATTACCTTACATCATTCCCAGTAGTACTACTCCTAGACTGGCACGCGATTACTTTTATATACATTGTTGTTATATACATTGTTATTATCACACCACAATTTTAGGTAATCAAAATAAGAAGTCTGGAAACAACAAAAATCTGTTTTTGCTTGATCGTTTCGTGGAATGAACAAAACGCAGATAAATGTATAAAATTGTGAATAAATTCAAGAACTCAAGGTATATTTTAATAAGTCAAACAGGCGCTTAGACAGACGTCATACAGGCATTCCAACCTATTCGACATGTTTTCCGACGCTATGAAAGTCAATTCCAATTGCGATATAGAATTTTCAAGCAAATAAAACTCACATCGGTTAGTATTAGTTTGGCTGTGCGCATCTCTCGCTTTTTTTGGCCTTTTATGTGCGCATCTCTCGCTTTATGTTGGTACATACGCTCTTGTGGATCGTAAATTTCTTAATTAATTACTAAATATGCATTATCATAATCATCGCCATCATTATCATCATCAACTCCTAACGAAGCTCTCCAAGTAAATTAAGGTTTCTTAACAGCAATTGTCGCACATACGGTAACGGTAAACGTATCTGTGCTTGCTTACGATTTGAAACTCGTTTATGTAAAAATAAATATAAAAAATTCGGTGTAAAAAAAATGCATTATTTAACTGAATAAATAATATTAAATCGTAAAAATGATAAAGAAAAAAATGTTTTTAATGCCGGCTTCGCTTCTACCCACTTTTAATCACAGTTTCTATTTGTTTCTTCCGATCGTGTTTGACGAAAAGCAATAAGCTTTTATTAAGGCAGAAGCAAATGTGTATAAACTGTGAAATGGTGATTCATTTCATCTGCTTTTTGCATCTCGTATCGTCTATCCACTTAAAAATCTCCGTTAGACTTAAATAGCAATAATTTGAACATTTCGATTTTGCAATGAGTAAGAATCTTCTAAATCGTAATTAAAAAGCATTTTTTCAATATTTTTTCAAAAAGTTTTATTTTCAATATTTTTACTCATCAGAGATTATTTTCTCTGTAGGAATAAATCGATCGAAACTTTTGACGTGTTTTTGACAATGACAATTGGATTGTCCGCCAATCTGATCCTGCACAATAAGAATGGATAATATAATAAGGTCAGTTGGAAGTTTTTACATAACCCGGTAATTTGTAAAGATTTAGTCAAAATATCCTGTGTCATATTACGAGTATATAATTCTGCTTGTAAAATCTGTACAGCCCAATTGCAGCAATTCATTGACTAGGACGGCCTGTTTATCAACAGATATTATATAATATTTAGTTTGCTTTATTTTTGAGACATTACATTTATCGAGTGGCATGCACTCTTTTAACAAGTTCCTCAGAGCCTCCTGGGGCTCTAATAAAATCCGTCGCGCGCAAATTAGTATGACGATTTGAAACATATATATTTAATAAGCATACGTAATGACTTATTATTGAGCATAAAAGTTGAAAAGATATCGAATAAATGCATTAAATTGTTTTAAACGAAACAACCGGAATCTTCAAATCGAAAGAAATCGCACAGAAAATCCAAAATTCTACAAAAGGAAATGGGAAATAGAGGCTGGAAGATATTAAGGAGAGAGTGAGAGGTAGTTAGAGCGAGTGAGAGACGGGATGAAGGAAATCAGCTGAAATAGTTTTTATTTCATTTTAATGCAAAGAATGAATAGTCGGAGAAGCATCAATTTAATGCCTTTAGTTTTTCATTTTCTGCACTTAAACAAATAAAAAACATAACTTTGAACAATACCATTAAATTTATATTCGAAAGACTGTATTTCCTATTCCGATGTCTTTTTCCTAAGTAACCCTAAATTTTTTATGGGTTTGTTATTATTTCATTATAGTACTTATGAAATATGGAAAGGATATTTATCTATCGATGTTAGTGATTAATTTATTTTCATAGTTTTAATACAGAGAAACAAATGTAATATACTATTCATTTTTAAATACTCAAAAACATATGGTAAATGATAAACAAATCTCTAACGTTAGCTAAAACAATTTGTTTACAAACAAATTAAAAGCGTTTAAGAATTTCGAAGAACGCAGAAATAAACAATCATGGATAATCACGTAAACAATTAATTATCAGGCCAACAAAACAAATTAAAAGCATTATTAATTTTTATCGCTTCTCCTTCGCCTATTGTATTTTCTTAGTTTCTATTAAAGAATCTATCGAAGGAATTAAACTACATTTTCAAGTTTAAAAGATTTGAAACCTAACCAAATATACAAGTACTCGTTGCAATAATAACTATCACTCGTTGCTCCTGCTGCCTTTTTTGGAATATGAATATATCATTCTAGTGTCCCTGGAAATCATGATTCTACCCGAAAGGATAGTGTATTAAAGGATAATGCGTAGAAGTTATAGGAAAGTGTACATATTCTTTCTCAAAATCACACCCTGTATACATTTAGCTATGTCCGTCTACCTGCCTGTCTGCTTGTCTCTCTGAAGACGTCAAGGCTACAGCCGAATAGAAAGAGGTATTGACAGCGAATTTGTCACGACATGTTCCTTGTCATAGTACTTTGTTTGAGTTTGAAATTAAGCAAAATCGGACCAGAGCCACGCCTATTTATCATAGATATTAGAGTGAAATATTAATGGCGTCATAAACATTTAGAGACGAATTTCTTTGTCTCTGGAGCAGATAAAAAGCTGAATTTATATCCCCTTTAAAAAAATGTACAAGGACCCGGACGGTCCACTGGGAACAGATACAAAATCAGTTCCATTTCCGATGTGACTGGTTCAAATTAACAGTGGCGTCACCAATTTACTCCTCTATTGAATTTGGCAAACAGATCCTTTATCTACCTTCACACCAAAGATCCTTCAACCATTTTGTAGCATTGTTGAAAATCGCTACGGAGCTAAGATCGAATATCAAGTATTGTTTTAAGTTAGGCAAAATTGCTGAAGAAACATTCAGAATTCGGAATGAATATATATATATATATATATATATATATATATATATATATATATATATATATATATATATATATATATATATATATATATATATATATATATATATATATATATATATATATATATATATATATATATATATATATATATATATATATATATATATATATATATATATATATATATATATATATATATATATATATATATATATATATATATATATATATATATATATATATATATATATATATATATATATATATATATATATATATATATATATATATATATATATATATATATATATATATATATATATATATATATATATATATATATATATATATATATATATATATATATATATATATATATATATATATATATATATATATATATATATATATATATATATATATATATATATATATATATATATATATATATATATATATATATATATATATATATATATATATATATATATATATATATATATATATATATATATATATATATATATATATATATATATATATATATATATATATATATATATAATATATATATATATATATATATATATATATATATATATATATATATATATATATATATATATATATATATATATATATATATATATATATATATATATATATATATATATATATATATATATATATATATATATATATATATATATATATATATATATATATATATATATATATATATATATATATATATATATATATATATATATATATATATATATATATATATATATATATATATATATATATATATATATATATATATATATATATATATATATATATATATATATATATATATATATATATATATATATATATATATATATATATATATATATATATATATATATATATATATATATATATATATATATATATATATATATATATATATATATATATATATATATATATATATATATATATATATATATATATATATATATATATATATATATATATATATATATATATATATATATATATATATATATATATATATATATATATATATATATATATATATATATATATATATATATATATATATATATATATATATATATATATATATATATATATATATATATATATATATATATATATATATATATATATATATATATATATATATATATATATATATATATATATATATATATATATATATATATATATATATATATATATATATATATATATATATATATATATATATATATATATATATATATATATATATATATATATATATATATATATATATATATATATATATATATATATATATATATATATATATATATATATATATATATATATATATATATATATATATATATATATATATATATATATATATATATATATATATATATATATATATATATATATATATATATATATATATATATATATATATATATATATATATATATATATATATATATATATATATATATATATATATATATATATATATATATATATATATATATATATATATATATATATATATATATATATATATATATATATATATATATATATATATATATATATATATATATATATATATATATATATATATATATATATATATATATATATATATATATATATATATATATATATATATATATATATATATATATATATAATATATATATATATATATATATATATATATATATATATATATATATATATATATATATATATATATATATTATATATATATATATATATATATATATATATATATATATATATATATATATATATATATATATATATATATATATATATATATATATATATATATATATATATATATATATATATATATATATATATATATATATATATATATATATATATATATATATATATATATATATATATATATATATATATATATATATATATATATATATATATATATATATATATATATATATATATATATATATATATATATATATATATATATATATATATATATATATATATATATATATATATATATATATATATATATATATATATATATATATATATATATATATATATATATATATATATATATATATATATATATATATATATATATATATATATATATATATATATATATATATATATACAAATATATATATATACAAAAATTTTTTCTGTTTTTGTCTAGTGCTCTAACAATCCCTGACCCTATAAGTTACAGACAGATCTCGAAACTTTTATGACTTTTATAATAAAAGTCATAAAATAAGGGTTATTCGAAGACTATTTTAAAGGTTTTTAAAAGTTTTCGATAAGAGTTACTCAATTTCAAATTTTTCAACAAAACTTGCGTGATTTAGCAAAAGACTAAATTGCTAAAAGTCTGAAAATGCTTTTATTTTAAATGTCTTTGGATAATTTATTCAAAGACTTTTATTTTAGGAGTTTTCCACTAGGGGTTATTGAAGACTTTTCCTAGTTCGAATAGACTACCGCCTAACTCATCAGAAAAACATTTTCGTCACGAAAAAATCTTGAATAACCCTTATTGGAAAACTCTTAAAATAAAACTGCTTGAATTTCTTATCGATAGACATTTAAAAAGGTATGTTAACTTTTAACTTTTATGTATGAACGTAAAAGTTAAAAGTTGACTTTTACTTTTAATTTTTAAAAAAATTAACCTTAATGTTAAAGGCCGCATTAATTGTAAACAAAAACACATTGGCATATTTGTATGATTTTAACGTGCGTTAAATCGAACTTGTGCAGCCCTCTTATTTCTAGCTGAGGAGAGAAAAAATTAAAAAACCGTTTTTTTATAAACTTGTGTCTATGGCCGAAATCGGTATACGTGGTCAGCGTCTTCTCACGCTTGACAGACTTGTATTTTGCCCAATTATTTGGTATATTGTATGGAGGAAAGTTTAACTCTAAAACTCTAAAATTAATATATCGTTATTGTAACTATTATTGTGTTAATCATTTAGGATACCTAATATCAATATATCTACATGTATGGTTAACTCCTGAACTACAATCATAAAGGAGAATTGGGGGTGTTGTAAATTATGACACGAATATTCTCTGCAATTGTAATTTTTTCAATAATACGCCTGCTTTTGTGTGAAACCAAATTGCAGAGCCCCATTTAAATTGAAGAACAAAGCTTTGAAATATCAGCGAAGATTGTACACCGATATTTTATAGCAGTAATTTTTTGGCTCTATATAAAAAATCACTATTGTGTGCCATGTATGGACTTTTATGAGAAGAGTTGTATTGAAGACAAGTTAGTTGATGTAAATAAATCAACAAAAGGAGAATGTAGTATTATTAGGATTATTAGGATCAAACTATAAATTTGTATTAGAGATGGAGGGTATATACATTACGATGCACTCTGCATTTAATGTACTTTGAGTTTAGAATAATGTAAGCATTGACATTCAAATAATGATATGCCGACATTTGCCAAATTCGTTCATTCGAAATGAAGTTATCGCATTATTTACATCTATAATGAAAGAAAACAAGATTGCGCCACGCTTATTGCTTTCAGATGTTGACGTGTAGATAAGAATTGTTGTTGTATATGTTCTTGTTGTATATTCTTGGCTTGCATATGTCGTTAATAAGTTTTTGCAACAATTAAATAACTATTATTAGTAGGGATTTTACATATTAATACAAATGCAGCGTAAAGTTTAAGATTTCTACCTTCAAAAAATTGAAAACCTTCTCACTTACAAATGGCTACTTACCTTTGCTTTATTCCTCAAATTGATTTATGATTGATTAAAACAATTACTCGAAACTTATTTCTGAAAAATATGAAATATTTTCGCTAATCCGAACAAGATTATCAATGTTCAGAAAAACGTAAAAAAATGTGAGGTCAATTACTTTATAGTCAAATTGTAAGCATAATAATATTTAAATGGTGGACAATTGCGTATTGCAAAGTTTATCCCCAATAAACATTTATCGGCAGTATACTGTGTATGTACATTAACTATAAATACAGTTAACATTAACTTAACGCTATATTCATACATTTAACACACTTCATATTACAGATTACGAGATAGGACGTTCGCATTGACACATGGCAGCTTTGGTACGAGCATACATTAACAAAATGGTCCGACTACCATTGAAATTTGTACAAGTTTCTCGAAAAAAGTTGCACTTGGTTTCGGGTTAGGTTTTGGATTTAGAGCGAAAACCAACATAAACCCAGGTTTGTCCCATTGAAATTGTTGTTGTGAATTTTTGATAAATCCAACAAAATTCTTGGGTTTATCAGTTCACAAGCCTGATTCGAAGTTCGAAAAGAAGAATCACATATATTTGTTTCCGTCTACCTCTAGTGTGATAGAGGGAGATAAATATTAACTTAAATTATGTCAGAAATGTAAAATTCCTAATAAGAAACAAAAGTTTGTAAACAACGAAACAAGGGAAATATATTTTCAAATAAATACAGGATATTAACAAATGAATAAAGGAGGAACTAAAATAAATTGAAATAAATAAACAACGACTAAATGAGGTAGTATTTAAAAGGAACAATAAAAACAACACTAATATTTGTCATATTTTCCCACATCCCTCTCCTCCGCGGAACTATCAACAGAGGCCAAACTATTGTTCCGGCATTCTCAAAGCATGGTGTTATGTCAATAAAGTACATCATCAAAGATAACAGCAAAAACGGGAAGGAATAATATTGGGAACAGGGTCTCATAAATTAAAACATGATCAGACCACAAAAGTCCGATACGATTAGGGCAGACTCGGAAAAGAAGTCGTCAGGGATTTTGCGAAGTCCAAACTGCTAGGTTGTGTATAATAGAAAAAGTCACAAATTATATATTCACTGAACAAGCAATATGTAGCATAAAGCCAAGGAGTACAGAGCAATTCGCGCCCGGTGGACAGTTACACAAATAAAGAGACAATGAAGATGACTAAGTCATCTCAAAAATTCGATGTCAGATGTTATTTGATTAAAAAATGTAAATACCTTTCTACACCCATAAATCCTTCTCTCAGGTTTCACAACGAGGCCTTGAGGCTTGTTACATTAAGAGATAAACTTTAAATATTCGATGCCTTCAAAATTGATTCTCATATTCTAGTGTAAGCTTAAGGGTCCAGAACCCGAATTCACAAAATATGAACATCAAAATTCGAAATATATTAATTCAAATTGCAAGAATTTCGTTGCTGTAATTTAACATGCCTCTATGGCTGGAAGACTCACGCTATACATTCCAGGCTTAGGCATTGTTGTTCTATTGAGTGGTACAGAAGAAATGTGTGTAAATAAAAGTTTCGTAAGACAAAACCATCCCTTGCTCGTATAAAATATCTTCGCCTTAAACATTATATTGAAACACTAAACAAGGAATATTAAAGTATCGGATTGTTCTACGTTGGATTCGTTGGTTCTTCTCCACATGCTTGTAATACTTCATAAATAATACTTAATAATCGAAATATAGGTCCTTGAAGATTCTTCAACGTAAACAATTTTTAAAGATACGACTTTTATTACTTTTATATAAAGTTAAATATACTTTTGTATAAAGTTAAATCCATCAAAAGCTACAGAATTTGAGCGACACTAAATCGAGAGCGCCAATCCTTAGCCACCGTACCAAAGATGATGAGGAGGAGGTTCTTTTACCACAAAAAAATTGTAGCAAAAAACGACAAAATTTTCATGATCAAACCTCACGTGTAGGACATGTGTATATGTATGCATAGTTTACAATAATTATGTCTCGTATGACACTTCATGGCAATATTATGTAAACAATTAATTATGTTAACAATTTTTCATATTGGCTCTAGTTCTTAGTTGAGTCCTGCTGAAAATAAGTTATTAGAAGCCACCAAATTATGAGCCCATGGTACCCATACTCTGGACACAAATGCAATGCCCTCAAATCCTTGTTTGAGAGCACCAAAAATTATACCCGATAGTGCACTCAGAGTGCAATCCGATTAATAAAATTACAATAGTGTACGAAGCATGCGCTTTTCCTAGGAGCATGTTTTCGTCAATAATTCGAGGTACAGACGAAGATGGTGCATTAAGGATGACACCATTAGAAGGCACTGAAGATAAGATATCTTAATTATACAAGATTCTTACATTGATTTTTATATTGCATGTAGTGACCTTAGTTGATTAATTTTTTAACTGTTAGTTGGCTTGAATAGAATAATTTTGTTATGAATTCATAATTCCTGTTAATTACAGAACTTATTTTATATATTTAATTTCTGTTTGCTTTATTGTTTGACATTTGTAGTATTAGATTGTTTTGAAAATATCTATAACTTTGAAGTTTGTAACTGTTGTTTGTTCGATTTTAGTATTTTAAAAACCGCACAGCGGTTTATCTCTGTACTGTACTGTGCTACGTAGGCAACAGCAATTGACTTGCGCCATATTATAATATCATGCCTATATAACAGAGATAAACAGATAGGACACTCGTTGCTGTAAATTAGATATTAGTTATAGTGGTCATTTTTGTAGGTGTTGGATTCACGCACACAATGTATGATAACTCATCCGGTGTTGTTCTTGTTTACTGCGCATTTGCTAACGAATATAACGCCATATTACGTATTGAAAATATTTCGTACAGCATCTGCTTCAATATAATTTTCAGCAAACGCAAACAATATACAATATTGGTAGGTTTTATTTTAAGAAAATCAATAAAAATCCATGTGAAATATATAATTCTTAAAATCTTATATGTTTCTAAGTGCACTAAGGCACCGCTATATTATTCACAGTGAAATACACTTTCCTGAACTTGATTTTATATCGAAAAGGTAATTCCGTTAAGTTAATTAAATTTAGGTTTCTTGTTTATTTTAACAAAACAAATTCTAACTTTATCAGGTTTTAGTTTTTAATTACTAAATCTTAATATTTTGTTTATCAAATCCTTAAAATATAAGATATAAAAAAGCTTATGCTCAATCAATTCTCTATCGTTTTTCACGTACAACGTTACTTAGAACTGATAACCAATACCTATGCAAAAACGCACGTGCAAGTGCCGTTTGCGTGGCTACCAATGTTACTTGAACATTTTACCAATTTCCTAAGAAGCATACCTTTTTGTGAATGGATGCCAAAAATGCGCGTGGGTTAGTGCGAGTGTCCTCTCTCATTTTCTCTGCTATATACACTCTATTTTAATTACTCTCTGTGACTTTCCCTTATTTGCTTACGTTATTCCTCTCTGTTATATGCAAGAGTAATAAAACATCGTAACCAGCGTGACTACTTTCGCTCGCCAAGGTCGTTGATATTTACTCCTGTTGTCATCAATGGTGGTTTTCGTTCCCCTATGGAATTAGCTATATATGACGTCATATTTGCCACTTTCCACAATTAAATTTTCTGCATAAATTCTTTACATTTCCCTATGTTCTCATACCTATAATGAACTTAACAATGCGAAATATTTGTGAGCATGTGTGCCTGCGCAAATATAAATAATTTATAAACATAAAATAACATCACGCCCATTTAGGGGTATACACAAACCAATTTACCTATAAAACCAAACTTTCAGGTTAGATTCTAGCTAGCATGCACCAATGAATTTTTAAAATAAAATGGAAATCGAAAAACTTGATGGGTAGTGTTTAAAGGATCAGGAAGTGAAAACTGCGCTTATCCGGATTTTCGATTTCTGAATGAAAATATGAAATTTGTCTTTTAAGCATGTTTTGTTTGGATGAGGTGGAACCTGATATAGTGATGCTTTTGAACAACGACAAACTTATTTGCATGCGCACCTGTAAGTGACGTCCTTGGTTTCGGTGACTGGAATTAAAATAAAAACGAAAACCTAAAAACGTTTCATTATTCGTTGCCGATCGATATTTGAAGCATGAAACTCATGGAGGCGGTGAAGGAGTGAGAGAGAAAATTACTATATGGGTGTAAAGTAGATAATAGGGTCATCATTGAATTGTAGCTCGAACAATTATCGCAAATTTTGTTTTGATTATTTTGCTAAACATGGCGGAAATAAATGGGCGCGAATTTCGAACGAAAACGAAGAAATATGCCACAATTTTCTTTTGTTGTGTCACATGCATTTGCTGTCAAATCGTCAGTGCGCCGCGATTATGAAAATATTCTGTAATGCCGCACTCACACAGGGGACGTTTGTCTCGGGACACGTCAATATTGTTGTTGTTTTACCAGCAAAACGACGAATTGAATTGTGGACTATCAACGAATGATTTTGTCCCTTGTGCGACACTTGTGTCCCTTGATATTTACTGGGGACACCAAGCAGCCGATTGCCATATCGACAAAACCGAATATTTCGACTGCAGTCAGGCATGTATTAGTATTGTATTCAGAAATAAGCATATCGATATCGCGGAAGAT
>OZ016502.1:13952867-13990607 GCA_963966595.1 Physocephala rufipes | reverse complement strand
ATATATATATATATATATATATATATATATATATATATATATATATATATATATATATATATATATATATATATATATATATATATATATATATATATATATATTATATATATATATATATATCTATATATATATATATATATATATATATATATATATATATATATATATATATATATATATATATATATATATATATATATATATATATATATATATATATATATATATATATATATATATATATATATATATATATAATATATATATATATATATATATATTATATATATATATATATATATATATATATATATATATATATATATATATATATATATATATATATATATATATATATATATATATATATATATATATATATATATATATATATATATATATATATATATATATATATATATATTATATATATATATATATATATATATATATATATATATATATATATATATATATATATATATATATATATATATATATATATATATATATATATATATATTATATATATATATATATATATATATAATATATATATATATATATATTATATATATATATATATATATATATATATATATATATATATATAATATATATATATATATATATATATATATATATATATATATATATATATATATATATATATATATATATATATATATATATATATATATATATATATATATATATATATATATATATATATATAATATATATATATATATATATATATATATATATATATATATATATATATATATATATATATATATATATATATATATATAATATATATATATATATATATATATATATATATATATATATATATATATATATATATATATATATATATATATATATATATATATATATATATATATATATATATATATATATATATATATATATATATATATATATATATATATATATATATATATATATATATATATATATATATATATATATATATATATATATATATATATATATATATATATATATATATATATATATATATATATATATATATATATATATATATATATATATATATATATATATATATATATATATATATATATATATATATATATATATATATATATATATATATATATATATATATATATATATATATATATATATATATATATATATATATATATATATATATATATATATATATATATATATATATATATATATATATATATATATATATATATATATATATATATATATATATATATATATATATATATATATATATATATATATATATATATATATATATATATATATATATATATATATATATATATATATATATATATATATATATATATATATATATATATATATATATATATATATATATATATATATATATATATATATATATATATATATATATATATATATATATATATATATATATATATATATATATATATATATATATATATATATATATATATATATATATATATATATATATATATATATATATATATATATATATATATATATATATATATATATATATTGTTAGTTATTAATCAACTAAATACTGAAATACTAGTCTAATTTTAATACTAGCATATCTCATTTTGTGCAGATATGGCTGTATCGCATTATTATATTTTAGTTACTTCTTTTAAGTTGATGAACTCTTCCATTAGATTTTCAAATAAAGAAAGTACCGTTACAGAACACAGCAAACACTTTTGTCACGTCGGGCCATCGATTGGATGAACAAACTTCGAGTAAAATGCGAAGCTATAATTAAGATGTTTCCTTTTTTTAAGTTATATAGAATGTATCTTGAATATTTTTCTATGCTCTTTACTTTATTTGATGGCAATAATTCATCGAAAATTGTGCAAAGTATTCTCAATTATTTTGATTTTTAATTTAGCATGCACTAACACTAATATTAATATTTCAGTTCCAAAATGCTTTTTGTTTTGATATCATAATATTGAAATTTGAAAACTCTAGCCAGTGGCCCACCTCATAATAGAAGGTCGTACAGAAATCGAAAAGTGAATACGGAAAGAACTTACAAAACAATTAACACCATCAACAAATTAAAGCAAATGAAGTAGAATAACTTTCTGAAAATGATTGTGTCGGAGAATTTGCCTTTGTCTGTTGCTTTTTTCTTCCTATTGCTTGCAATTTATTTATTTTCTGATCAGTGAAGTTTCTATTTGAACTCGAATTGTTTGAATTGCAATCGTACTCAAAAGAAAAAAGAAAAACGCAATTACATTTAAAAGAAAATCACCTCCGATATGCGGAATTGATTTGGCAAGAAGTAATTGATAGAACATTGACACCAACTACAGCAATAATAACAAACAACAACAACATAAGCTAGTGAATAATAGACGGCATCAAATGAGGATGGCGCGAATAATGTTTAAATCAATTTGGCCCCATATTCCTTTCATCGGTGGAAATTCGGTGGCGTTATTCAGGAAGTTTTCAGAAAGTATTGCTCTTCCTATAGTCTTTTCAGCAAAATTCTAAATAGAAAGTCTTTGATAATAATTCAATTACTAATACTGTTCACTGTAATACAAAAAAGTGAAAATTTTGTAGCATTTCCTCATTTATGCGAATTTCTTCTTTTATTTTCATTAAATCTTCGACACAGTTGTTTTTAGCCACGTTTCCCATCTAAAAATTGCATCCAATTTAAGAAATTCCTATCATAGGGGCTCAACACAATATCACAATATCACAATATCTTTCTACAGCATTGTAAATATGTAAATATTTTTTTCCATTATGAAATAAATTTCTTTGCTTGAGACTAACAAGCAACGTTAGTCTTAATTGAATTTTCGTAATTATTTTTATGATAAACCTCGTTTATATACTATTAATAATATTATCAATATAAAACCAAATTCAATTGGAGCATAAAAAAGTATTTTAAAAAACTTAATATCCACAAATGTTAATTTCGTATATAAATCAGTTACCGGCTAATTATAAAACACTAAAACATGAAATAATGAAAAATTAGGGCTTAAATCTGCTCAAGGAACCAATAATTTTCGACAATAACCGGCATATAAAGCAGTCGAAATAAAGCAAAAATAATTATTTATCATAATTTTAATTCTTATTATCCCCGACTTTTATCATTTTTTACACCTCAGCATTCATTTTCTCGTTGCAATTATACTGCACAAAGGCGTCAGATATTGACAGACAATTAGATCGATAAAACTAAATCGAACCAGAAGATAAATCTGCGTAAGAACCAAAATGTACCATTCAAAATTAGTTATATTGGTTTAAGGATAAATTGAAAACTTAATAACATTTTGGAATTTTAAATATTTCTAATAAAACCGCGGAAAGTTCTAGCAGAGTAATAACTTGAATTAAAAGACAAAGCAAAATTTCATAATACAAGATACAAGATACATCTTTGATACAAGATCTTATTTATTTTTATTAAGCTTATTATATTTTTCGCTCTTCAAATACCTCTTCTCGCAGTCATCATTTTTTAAGCAATTTAAAAAAATTTATTAAGAATTTTTCGAAATTCAAATTTCTTTCAGAATGTTTATCTCAAGGTTCGTGCAAAATTTAAATGGAAATAAATTACTTTTAATTCTGCCAAAATTGTTGGTATTCTGGGTAGTTTTTTAATTGCTTCCTACCAATAGACTTGATACTAAAGATCAGCCTTAAATATATCATTAACAATGAAGAAAAGTGATGCCAATACAGAGAAATATTTCTTTTTCTTTATATAGATATTAGGATCATAATTCCCACAAAAAATATAAATAATATATTTGATATAGTATAAGAGATAATATATTGGAGATATAATATAAAATATATAGAAATAATTCACCCCAGTTCGAGACACTTTATATTAATACGTCTTAATTGCGTAAATCTGTCTTCGCAAGAGGCGCGCCCGGAACCCTAGGCGCATACTGGGAAAAGTAGAAGTTTTTCAACTTAAAAATGAGAAGCGTTAATCCATTTTGGGTGATAAATTACCTCTCATTTCAGTAGCCACGTTTACAGGGAAACTGTGGTACTTTTAAAGCCCATACATGGTAAGCAGTTGTACGTAAGCTAGCGGCATACTAATCATTCCCAGTAGTGCAGATATCATTATAGCAGATATAGATATCATTATATTATTATACGTCGCAATTAACAATCAGGTTCATGCGTATTAAATTCTTTAGTTGTAGAGTCAATTGTTTTGGTGATGTCAATTCGAAATGCAATTTGAGACACTAATGTACTGTTTAGAGATCAACGTTATGCTTCTAATCCTGCGACAATTAATGTCCTTCAAATATTACTCCTAGACGCGCTAATGCTTGAGTAGGGGCCGGAATCATGGAAAGTATTGTGTGAATGGATTTCACATCGGGTAGCCACTTGAGACTTTTATTTGAATAAAATTGTATTCTATAATTAATCGATGGATTTATATTTCGAAAATATGGCAAACGTAATTATAAAATATCGAACTCGCCCTTTTAAAACAAGTTTACAAATAAGTCAGTCATTTTAAAATTATCAAATAATAACAGAAAATAAGAAATCTCAGTTTGTAAAATAAACTTAAAACTATAATTGCATTTTAAGATTTACAGTGTAAGATGTTAACTCTAAAAAACGGTACCTCCCTTTATTATTACAATCAAGCGATTAGAATTAGTCATTAGAACAAATTTTAAATTTATGTTACGTGTCTGGCGTATATAAGCGTCGCTCAGGACGAAGTTTGTGTTCTTATTGGCTTTCATTCAACTTTTGTATTTTTCTTTCACTTCAATTTTGCATTTTGTTTCTATGTTTGTTCTTGAAATTGCACCGAGTCTGGACCGTTGGACTCTGTACAATTTCAAGAACAACCATAGACCACTATACTGTATATTAATATCGCAATGTTAAATTTAAATATATGCATGATTCAGGTTATCATCTTCGTTATTGTTGTTTAAATGAGTCTATCGCAGTCAGGTTATTGTGGTTTTAACAGTGATGACGTAAATTCAGCAGGCCAGATTCTAAAAATGTGAGACCATAAAACTGAAGAAACGAAGGAAATGAAATATACGGGAAATTGTATTCTATAATTAATCGATGGATTTGTATTCCAAAAATATGGCAAAAGTAATTATAACAACAAGCATGTTAATGAAGTCCATTGCAAAAAAAATTATGATTAGCAAGTTTCAAAATGCTGAGAAAGCTGTTTTAGAAATGTGTGTTGAAATTGCAAATCCGTGTATCAGGCAAGAAGTTCCCGCAAAACAAAGTGAAAGTAAGATTTTAAAATATTATAAAATGTTTTTGATAACTCCTTCTTTTCCTATCCTTTAGAAGATAGGAAAGAAAAAAATGGTTGAAAGCAACTGCTTACTTTACCCTTTGTTCACTACTTAACACGTAAACATTATTAATATTAACTTTTTATGCTTCTTATTATTTGGTGTTATAGAACACTTTTTTAAGCAATCATATTTATCTATGGTTTGAATGCTTTTACGCGGTTATGACTGCTTGACAAAAGAGGAAAAAATCAAAGTTGAGGCACGTTGTCAAATTATTACGCTACAAATATATGTCACACGACAGAATGCAATAAAAGAAATAATCACAACAGAGAGTTAAAACCATACAGTACATATAATTCAACGCAAAATAAAGCAGAATAAGAAATGAAAATAAATCATTTTTACGTCACAGGTTTTTTCAACTTTTAACGTCATCAAGTTTGTAATTATACCCATTATTTTTAGAGGTGTTGGTATTTATGTGTTTGTTTTTGTTTTTGCGTCGTTGCAGCCGTTTGACCTCGACGTAATTTTCATGTGGTCTATAATTCACTGTTAAATTTGTCCGATGTTATTTTCAGATTTGCTTTTATTCTTGTTCCCTTCAGTGAAATTAGTTCCGATGCTTT
Organism: Physocephala rufipes; assembly: GCA_963966595.1. Taxonomy (NCBI): domain Eukaryota; kingdom Metazoa; phylum Arthropoda; class Insecta; order Diptera; family Conopidae; genus Physocephala; species Physocephala rufipes. The sequence goes on along the minus strand of OZ016502.1, from coordinate 13,984,606 downwards.
TATCTCTCTTTATTAATTCGGCTATTTTGTATAATTCTTTGTCATTGTTTGTAATTGTTTGTCGAAGTAAGACCGTTTTATGGATTGTTACGGTTACGGTTTTTATAAAATTTTGACAATAACTAGGAGAAATTGCGCATGACTTTTTAATTATATCCTGAACTCCTATTAGAACTATTTTAACCCAGAATTAGGCAATATTATTTAAAAATAATATTTACTAAAAATAACTTAACTCTTAAAATTCTTGTTCAAATAGTAGCAAAAGTAGTCGGGTAAATTGGTTTATCATACATACGTTTCGAAAACGATGCCTCCCGCTGACCAAATGAAGACGCCGCCAGTGGATCCTCGTCTTCCTCAATCACTTTTAATTTAAGGAAACCGCCATTCTTTGTTGATGGAGATAATGGTGGGAGCGGGAGGGATGATTGTGGCTGTTGTTGCGTTGATGGAAGACAGGTGTGCTCATCACTAGCGACAAGTCGCTGATGATGGTTATGATTCTCAAAATTTGAAGATGACTGCAAGCGTGATATATCACAACCGTCAGGAAAAAGACTGTGGCAAGGATAAATTATGGTGGGTGTCAAATCTTTACCTAAACAGAAGTTATTGTCGCCTCGAAAATCTGATGATACGCTATGAATTTGTCCAGAATACGAATGATTGAAACTGTGATTCTGGCTGGGGATGGAATTATTGTTGATATCGATATCGGACGATAAAGGCAAATTTAGAAATTTTAGCGCTACCAAAGGGATGGTTGCCGTAGTCGTGACGGGGTGAAAGCTGTTTCGTAAAGCCGTAGGCGTCGAAAACAGGGATAGCAATGAGGCGGAAGAGGACAAAGGCGAAAATGACACCGAGGATGGTGACATCGACGACAACGGCGAGGGTGATACACACGATGACGTAGCCGTACAGTATTCAGTTTTTATGGACACACTGGGTGTACAATTGTGTTTGCAATTATTGTTCTTGTTGTTGCCTTGTTTGTTGTTGTTGTTATCGATGAGATTGTTAATATTAATAATGTCGCTGCTGTTTTTCCTAATGTAACCATTGCAGTAACAACGATTTGTGTCCTGACTAATGTGTAAGGAAGTGTAGTTAGTTATCGGGATGTCAGCATTAACTCCACCAACAACAGGCGACGTAGACACATCTGATTCTTGCTTCACCACAATTAGCGGCGCAAGACGATCGCGCATTATTAAGTATTATAAAAAGATGAAAATTAAAATGAAACTTTTTTACAAAACGTAGGAGAAGAAATAAACCATGAACATCTACAAAATTTACGAATATAAATTAATATAACACTAGGAAACAGAGGCTTGCATACACACGCACACATGAAGACAACGAGTTTACTTTTTTAGAGCACTTTAGAGAACATATATTTTTGTTTAAGATAATAAAAAACACCTGTGAAGGAGTTTGAAACCTTCTGATGCGTTGTGTATTTTTGATGGTCCAGTAGGACGTCTTGGATTCTTGGAGGATAAAAGGTTTACAGATATCTTTACTGGCTATTACATTTAATATTTTCACGTTTTTTTATATTTAATTACTCCTAGAATACAATTTATGGTGCTCACTTATTGTAACTATTTTCTTTTTTAGCTTTTGTAATTATCTTCCGACGTCAATTTCGTGGAATGGGATTCAAAGGCAAACCCGGAAACATTTCACGAAGTCTTCTTAGTTAGATTTTTATCTTCCTTCCGCTTCCAATACGACCTATCATGTTGTATGTTCATCATACGTCGCGTGGTGCAACTTGTTATTTTCACACTTTTTCAATACTTTATAATGATATTTACGAAATTTTTCAGCATCGCCATGTATTGATAAAAAAGTCGTTAACTTATTAGGGTCTCTCAAATTTTTTGTTTCCGTTTCCTTTTACTAAAAAAATATAGTGCGCGGTGCTATTGCCTGTCGTGACTTCCTCCACGGTTTAAATAAATTATATTTGTAGCCGGTAAATTCGAACACTTGTAAACTCGCACCTTTGGGCTTTAAATATTTTTTTTGTTTTATACCAAAATCAATTTCCATAAAGTGTTAGTTTATTCTTCTATCACTTACTTTTTTTAACAAGAAAGAAATGAAATTATTATCGGTGCTAGTTCTCAGAATTAAAGCTGAATTTTATAGTATTTTAGTAAACTCTTTTTAATGATTTATTTTCAAATATTGCTCTTCCGTATTCCCAGAGTCACAAATGTTAACAATGCGGCGTCTGTGACGCGACTGAATTTGTCTTTACGGTTTCACGCGACTATATTAGAAGCTCTACTAAGCTTTAAAAAAAACAGAAGCAGTTAAACAACAACACAAGCAGCACGTCAGCAGCAATAGCAATGCCGGTCATGCCAACAACAATGACCAAAAAGAATTATGACGACGAGTTCGCACCGATTTGGTTTTGCACATTGCCAAGAGAGGCAAGAGCCCACCAACAACAATCCCTACCAAATTGACTCATACGATAAGCGTGTGTTCGATAGAATTGCATTGCATGACCGGCCGTCCCTGTCTGTCTGCTTTACCTGACCTGATACCACACAACATATTTTGGTCGAGGATGTGACCGGTGCAGAAAGTGAAACTCTAAAGCATCAGCAATTGTATTATGTCGGCACAACAATAAACTGCATTTCATTACTTGTCCCCTCAGCACCAAAACAGCGTCATCTGGGCACTCAGCTGTTTCGCAAATGCGCGCGCAACCTCAAACAGCAACACAAACTGTTCTGCTCAACAATGAAGCATTGCTCACGAACCACGTTACGTCATTCCTTTAACGTCATTATCGGAACAGCAGCAATAAAAGGAAGGAAACTTATTTGTTTCCCGTTACCAGCATCGTCAAAATCGATTCGTTACTTATATATTGCAATAGCGCACACACACTCTAAGGATGACACAGCCATCCACCGACCTTACCCCTCCTGTGTATTTTCACTTTCTTTTATTCTAGTTTGTTGCCAGCTGTCAATCAGAAAAGTCGGTGAATATCAGTGACGTCTTCGCTAGCGTTTGCCCTGCCATCCGCCGGGTTTAGTGAGCTAACCACTAAATCAGTTAAGTAGTCGTGATAAAAACACTCAAATTAATTGCAAAGCAGTATATCGGAAAAGCTCCGCTACGAAAAAGACGCGAGGAAAATACTTACGTCACCAAAAAAACATCCAGTAACAAATCTCCTCCCTCACTGCCCAACATCGCTTACCACCGAGTGGCATTCGTTCTCCCGCAACACAACTATTCCGTATCAAAAAGAGCTTTTTTCGAGTTCCACAGCTGTTGTGATTCTCTTTTGTTTAATGGTCATGCTGTATATATTTGTTGGTTATTATCACTGTATGTATCGAAACGACGCGGTGCATTATTTGTCAGATCTTTCCCTACTTCATCCTTTCTTATATTCTACAACCTAAGGAAATTCCTTTTGTAACTTCTCGGAGAGGTCATCGCAGATATTGAAAAATATATTTGTATCAGGTTAGGGAACACGAAATCTATTATTTTTTCACTAAATAGCTTAGGGACTAATATCTCGTAAATTATCGATCAACCAGTTTCAGATATGCGGTCTCTAGAAAGGTTCTACTGTTCATTCGGAAAGAACTATGGGAGCACGTGCAGAGAAATTCGGTAAATTTTTCAGTTTTTCTGTAATGAAAATGCAAGTCAGGTGACTGAAATTATGAATAGTTTTTATAATCCCGACACGTTTACGCAGTGAGTTATTGGGGCTCAGTGACAGATCTTAGATTTTAAAATCATTTTACATCGAATATTGGACCCTATGTAACCTGTTTAGCAAATGCAGACAATATCTATTTGAAAGCTGAGTTTCTCCGCGGAACAATTCGTTTGTGGTTAGGGGTCCATCATTTCTGAAATAATAACACAATGAAAACAAAAGAATGAATAGAAGCAAGTTGGTCACGTCTTTGTATTTCTGGAATTAATTCTGTTAGAAAGTAAAGAAAAATCAATAAAATTGCCGGCATAATGTTTCATATCACCTATTTTGAACTTCTCAACCTTAAGAATAAAATTGAAATTATAAATTTGACATTGAGTTAGTTCCTAATACAAAGTTTACCCCCAAAATGGGGGTAGAGATGGCTACCCAAAATAAGCGTAGGCTGCATATGCTTTATGAGATATGCTTATGCCTTTTGCTTTTTTAGCAAAATATACATTACTTACTCCTTTTACTCCTTTTACTACTTTTACTTCCTTTTTCATTTAGTTCGCCGTAATGATTGCGTTATATTTGTTGCCCTAACTACAATAATCGCGAAGTATACTGATGATTTGAAACCGATTTTGTCTATGAATCTAAAAGTAAGTCACAAAAATGTTAAGCAACAAAAAACTATTTATGGGTTACCCTACTACTCTACTTCCTAATCCCTCACGACCTTAATTAAGACTTTCATCAATCTCATTATACCAAATCCAGATTACACCAGTCATTACAAATCGTTACAATGAAAACTCAAATTTCGAGGAAATAAAATAAAAACTGCTTTCTTATATCAACAAATATTATACAATATACATTTCTGATTCATCGCTTGCTTACAATGTAAGGGAATTCCACCTTCGACGATCTACAAATAATACTACCCATAAACAAAAGTGCTGTGAATTCAATAATGATTGCAGGGAGCCTTTATAGAGTAGTAAGTTCCTCAATACAATACTAAATATTATAGTTTTAAAGGCTCGAGACACTAATACATATACCAATTTTTAAAGAGATATGTTTTTATTCATTATTTAATTATCTTTTACCATCGAGAAACAAAAATTGTACACAAGTGAGTAACAATTCTCACTAGTTACAATCATATTCACCACACTATTTGCGATTGGAGCTAGAGCGTCTTCACTCAAGGTCCATGCTAAACAAAAGTACACACATCTCACTCAGAAATATGTGCCGAAATAAAGTCCACAGAAATTTGAATGTTATTAGTGAATGTATATTAATGAATGAGTGAATTAGTGAAACACAGAATGAATATTAGTGAAGTGTATCCTATCTCCTTATCTCTGATTTATGCTCCTCCAAATAGGAATAGAGTATATCCCATCAAATAGGATTATGAGACAGAAGGTTAGATTTCGGTTTAGAATCATACCCTCATTCGATTTAACCCTGCCTCTCCGTGTGATTATTTCTTATCTTCCCAGACCGTTTAGTATTGAAACGTTTTAGCATTATGGGCGACGTTGGACATCGGCTAATTACAGTTTTTCTCGACTTGTAGCTCAATTTGTCAACTTATGCCTTATATACGTTTATTTGTTTATTTTTTTAATCTGAACTTGGAAACTAAGCACAAAAGCCCTCTGATTTTTTATAATAATTAAGATCTTCAAAACATACAAAATTTACGAATCAGATAAAAGGCTCAACATTTCTTACTTAGCTGCATAGACGGATCAACGAAATTAATTACGAAAATAAAAAATTAATTAAATTAATTCGGCAGAAATGGCACTCAAACCGCATTACAATAAACTTGTTATCCATTCACCTCATTTACCTTTGTTTCAAAATAGATTTATAACTTAGATGAAAGAAGATGTAAAATGAGAACAATTTCAAACAGTCTAAAGACAATGTCTAAAAAGTCATGGAGTCTATAATTAATAAAAAATTATACATTTATTCTACTCAGTTTTTTGTTACGATCATTTTTATCATTTTCTTTTATTTGTATCATTGATTACTGGTGTGTCGCTCCGTACTACATTTTCCTCGGACACAAGAAACTTTCAAAACAAGCGAAAAATAATAGAATCATCGATGAAATTGAATTTATCAACTAATAAAAAAACAACAACAAAGCCCAAATATCATCCATACCGTACCAAAACCAACTGAGAGTGAGAGCAATTGATGTGGCGAGACGTGGCAGCTAAGGTGAGGCTCATTCCTTCGTTCGATTGACTCGAGGTTCCCTGAAGCCTAATGCTATTCTTAGACAGGTTAGATAGATGTTTGTATAACTGTTTTAGCATACGTAGCCATCACATTTTTTTGTACTTTTATGAATGCGAATTCTAAACTTTTGTGGAGTTCGTGCCAAACTTGTTGCTGTTGTTGTTTTTGTGTGACTCTTCCTTTCGATTATCATTTTCCCACAATGCTTCAATCCGGACTGTGCGAGATTTACGAATTGCGATCCACTGCAACAGCGGGAGCGGCGGAAAATACTGATATCGACTCGCTTGTTGTCGAAGGTAGCGGGAAGACGAGAAAATAATGAAATAAAAAGTATGAGACTATGCTGTCGTGTCTTGTCTTGTGATGCCATCATACATCCTATGCGAGTGTTTATCTAACTGTCAGTATAAATGTGTGTGCATGTAGTATTGGCTATGAGAATGTGTTTCTTTGCCGTTTTGACCTCCTCATAGCACCGTAATAGCGGCAACAGCAGCGACGGCTGCAGTTCGAGCGATCAGCATGAATAAGCCTCAAACCAGCCAACAGTACGGTATTAAAACAACCGATGATCGACTGTCCCTCCCCCCTCATCTGCAGGTTCTCGGTTTGTCAACTCGCCAGCCGGCTTAATTTGGCTTCATTTTCGAAATAACTCCACGCCGTGTTGTATTAGAGGCACTCCTTTTTAAACAGCGCAGCATCGGCTGCCTTCTGTGATCCTCACTATTGGTATTTTGCAGAAACGGCAATGCGGGGATGAACTCAGAGTATGTACGATTTACATTCGAAACCGCACTTAATTTCGTGAGCTCAAATTAGGTTCGTATCTTCGTTTCTGTGGAAATTTCGATTTGGATTTTCTTTTCAATCTTTTTTCTGTCGGATTTCGTTACTAACGATTTATTATTAATTAATAAGTTTTTACCTAAAAATTTATTCAAAGCATTTTTAACCTCAGTTTTAACATTTCATATTTTGAATTGTTTTATTTTGAGGACTTTTTATTCTTAATAATTTTTAAAAATTTTAATTCTTTATTTTGAAGACAGAAAGAAATTAAATATACTTATTTGAAGGACACAGATTCCGTTAATCGGGAGACCGGTTGCAAATTAGATGAATAGTGTATTCTTGAATATTGAAGAAAATTCATTTCTAGTCTGCCTCCAAGCTACCGAATCTCATGATGACCAACAATTTTCCCTTTTTTTTCCCAGCAGGCGATGTTTATAGGAAGATTCCTCAGCGAGCAAATATGAAATTGCCCTCTTAATGGAGGGAAGTACCTCTTTAGCCCTCATTGATTCCTCATTCTGGTAAAATTAGTAAAACAGTCCGGAGAAGAGGCTTGGGCCTTTATCGGAAAATTTACATATATCCAATTTAAAGCTGGCAAATGAGCAGATGTGGTCATAATCTATAGATCTCACCTGATACCTTTCTTTTAAAATTATCTCACCAACAAAGTAATGGAATGCTTCAGAACTTATTATAAACAGGAATAAAAATCATAACCATCACCAATAATTTTAAGAAAAAATAATATTGCTTCATCTTCCTAGATACAATATGGGAGGCGAGCAAGGATTTCTGATGGCAGAATTAAAATTATGCATAAACGCAAACAGAAGCATTTGGTGCAGAATTCAAATATATTATATAAAAACGAATATTATCCTTTATAAGCATTCTATATGAAAAACTGAAATGTAAAATGTACATAAATTCAGATACAGAATATAAATATCTGAAACCTAGAAATCTAGGAAACAATAAATTATTTCATTTACCCCATTTACCACATTGCATTTCTCTCCATTCATCGCTTTTTGAGGTAAAGTATTCCAGTGTGAAAGAAGACGATGGCCCCAAAAATCAACTTTAGCTACGAATTCACCTTAAAAGGAAATAAATTTAGCTAAAATAACATACCTTCTCATATTAGCTGTAGAAATATGTGTGGCACTAACCCAATTTTGCCTATTTCCAATACAAAACAGGGCGTAATAAACAACAATATTTCTGCTAATTTTTTTGGCGATGGTTTTATTTTTGTTCCCTAGCCGTGATTTCTGCAAGCTCTCAGGCAACCAGGTAGGCTAACAAATGGCAGAATATGAGCCAAATATACATATATATGTATTAGGTATTCTGCGCTTCTCCTAATGGGTTGCGAACGAAAGGACCAAGTAAATTCATTTTGCGTTTTGGGCATTTGAGTTCTTTTATTTGTAATTTTACTCTACTAATCGAGACCAATACAGCGAGACAACCGTATGGAAACGACGATGACGATGACGAAAGTGACGAAGAGGGCATTGGCGAAAACCAATGTAAAAACGAAAGGAAGAGTATTTTGTTTGGTTAATTTTACATTTATACTCTCGCTGCACGATTTTCTAGCGTCGAGCATATAAAAAAGTTTTTTCTTTTAAATAACTAAAAGTTATTTGTGGGTTGGTTGGTATCGCATTAGTGTTGTGGGTGTTGCTGTTGTTCTGTGTGTTTGAAAGTTTTCTTTGTTGCAACAATCGCCGAACGGCGAACCTTTTTGCCTGCAGGTGATTTTTGAAATCATTATTAATTCTCGGTTATTATAATTGATAACGTACCACGTAGCAATCCCAATTACAACGACATGGATACAGTTTCTTACAGTCACTCATTTGGGATTAAAAAGTGAAGAAGTGCACCAGCCAGGGGTTTTATTGGAAGAAGGAATGTCTTTTGTGCATTGTCAAAGGCTTGGCCGAATTGAAAGTTTCGAACAAAAATTATTGCATGATTGATTCAATCATGCAATACTTCACGACGAACGTTCAGTTACACTTAATTGTACCCTACACCTAAAGGGTTAAGGGTATATTAAGTTCTTTCCCTCCGTTTGTAACGCATTAAAGGAGGTGTGGCAGGTATGGAAAAGGTCTATATTCTGACTCAGAAGCATCTGCTGAATCGATTTAGGAATGTTAAAATCACGAATCACGGCACAAATATTCGGAGTTATTGCAAGCAGGTTGGTACTGGAAATCGGCGAAATCGGATGAGAACCACGCCTAAATTTTATAGCCTAATTTATATATGAATGTATGCATATATGAAACTGTTTCTACGTCTGCAGATCAATTTTAAGAAACAATTTTATTCCAGAACTAAACCTTGAATATGATATAATTTTGAAACAATTGCGCATGTTTAATTTAACAATTTGATTTGGTTAAATTAACTTCGACGTTCTCTTTTTTCAAAAACTCTTTCAAGTCCGGATCGAAATTCATTACCCATTTTTAATTTTTGGGGTTTTCCAAATTTCCAAAAATGATCAAACATCACAAATCTCTCCGTTTGTCAACTTTTCTTAACTACAACATATATTTACAGATATATAATTGTTATAAACGCCGGTTTCTTTTTACAAAAACCCTCTAAATGCAAAATTTCATTTGGTTTTTCTACAAAACTGAATTTATGCATAATAGGTTTTTCGTCATATTTAATGTTTTTACTTTTCTCACAATTATTTATAATTTATAATGTTTGACATCTTTGAATTTTGGACTACAAATTTTATTTTTCAGAAAATAATTGCATTCATTGATTCGGGTTTTGGGCTCATTTTGGGCTCTCATTGTACTTCGCACAAGTTTCGGACCACTATTTACATTAAAGGGTAAACCATACAACCGGTATCAAAGGTCTAAAGTCATGTACTACATAACCAATTACTAGTCCTAGATACGTAACAAATAGGATGACCTTACTGAAGGTGACTTACTGAGATAATATTGCTGAATGGTTTGTCATATTCAGGATTTTTCCAATTCAATATTGGATGAGATGTTATTAATTTTTTTTAATTTTCGAAGGCGCTTTTATTTAAATTGTGGATCGGTGATTTTAACTTTCTTTAAATCATTAATCTTTTTAAAGATATTTTATCATAGGATTAGGTATTGTTTTTGTTTCTCCGTTTGTTGTGATATTGTTTCTTGAATTAATTTAAGTTTTTGTGGATTTAGTTTTATTTTGGTTAAAGAATGGTTAAAGAATCTCTTAAATATTCTGTATTATTCTTCATACATGTATATATCAGCTTGTAGTTATATGTAACGTTCTTGCTCTTCTGATGTTGTCGAGAAAATAAGGATATCATCAGGACTATCGACACAAATGCTATTTAAATATTCTCTCAAAGTTTCGTTAATTATCCGCTGAAATGTAGCAGGAGCGTTTTTTAAGCCAAATGGCATATATTCGTGTTAACCGGCTGATGTAACTAATCTAACATCTCGATATCTTTTTCAGCTACCAAGGTTTGGTTGTAACCTTATACTAAGTAAATTATTGTAAAATATTGGGCTCCCCCTAACCTAACTAAAATTCCTTACATGCCTGAAAGTGCGTATTTGTCATCTAGAGCTATTTGATTCAGTGTTCTGTATACTATATAGTGCTGAATATCTGGATTATCTATTTTTTTCAAAACTACTATTATAAGAGAAATATACCAGTATTTCCTTATTATACGTTAAACATCCATTTCTCTAATTTGTTATTGGACTTAAGCCTTATGTTTTGGTGCATGACGAAATAATTTTCATTTTTTAGGTGGATTAACTTTTTCATTTATTTTAGGATGGTTCAGTTGGTCATCTTTTATTTTGATTTCTTCAAGCGAATAATTGTATAATAAAAATGTTTTTGAGATAAATGAAATTTTTATGTCATTATTTAAAAATATTTCTTTTTTTTGAAATCATTGAAATCATTTTATGATTTTTGTCATAAAATCAAGCCAATTAAGAAGTCATAATATTTCACACAGACATTTTAAGCTATTTTATTCCTGAATTATCTGGGAAATGAAATTCAAACGCAAATTTGGGAGATACCATTAAGGTATATCCTAAAGAATATGGTTGTTGAATTTTTAATAATTTGAAATTTTTTGGAGAAATTGTGTTTGATTTAGACCACCCATTTGGTAGCGCTAATTATTCTTCGCCTTCAATAATTATTGAATCAATGAATTGAAATTATAATTCAATAGTTGTATATGGTCTATATCCACTGGTTCCTGTTGAAAATAGTTCGCATAGTTTGTTTAGATTTACTGTTCTTGCCATTTTAGGGTAAGACGTTATTGTAGTTATAGTAAGTGTCCTGTTTATGTCGTTAGTGTTGTTGATTTTGGTTTCGATAATAATATTTAGTAGTTATGTTTGTTGTTGGATTTCGTTGGAATTCTTATTTTGGCTAGTATTCCGAAAATAAACCGAGAAGTGTACATTTATGTATGTATGTCTGGATATAGGATGTATATATAAATATTTCCAACCAATAGAAAACCCAAAAACTCCAAAAAAACTTCGTATTTTTATTGATTAAATGCTTCCAAAGGAATGGCGCCGCTCTTCAAAGTATTAATCACACAATTCTAACAGCAATGACTTTTATGAAAAGGCAAATATTACTTACTAATTGTCTTATAGTTGTTAAATCTCTCAAAATAATGTTATCTTAAATGTTCGAAATGTGGAAGAATATAAAAAAGGAAGGCATTTTGAACTTGGTTCGCAATAAGACACATGCTTTCACTTTTATTTGAGAAAAACCGAAGGAATATAATTCAATTCATTAAAAAGTTGTCGTTTCTTTACTGCAATTTAAGTGTGTATACACCCAAAAGTAGGGAAATACGAGCAATCTACAGTATTGTGCGAACGCGCCAATAGAAAATTATTCAAACCAAACTATTACCGGAACCAAATCATTCCAGCTACACACACCAAGTTACGTGGGCGGATCCTTCCATGCGACAGTAAGGCAATACTGATTTCAATTAACCAACTAAAAATTAACAGTAGTATGGACACATAATTCAGTCATAATTCAGCTCACAGTAATTAGAAATAACTTCCTTGTTTATAAAGTAAACTATCAAGTTTATAAAGTAGAAATGTATTAGTTTCAAACAAAAAAAAAATACAAACAAAAATAAATATGATAAATGAAATACCGTTTGTGAGTTACGAAAATATATTCTCGACAATATATATCCTAAGAATCAGTTGTATTTAATATATGATTACCGAAATTATTACCGAACTTGACAGTGCTAAAATTTCTTTGCTTTTGACTAACATATTTAACAAAATTAAGTCAAATTGAATAAAGTATTCACTTTTGTATAAAAAAAAATAATACACAAAATGCATAAGAAAACATTCATCGAGAAAAGCATAGGTTTAAAAACCTACAAAAGATTCTGAAATCGAAATTCAAAAAGACGTTTTCATGTTTTCAAACAAATTAACGGGAAACCAATTATAAATATGAAATATATTTAGTTAACATCAGCAACAGCAACAGAAGCAACAACCAATATACACACATATGCGATTTTCCGAATCATAGCGAACTGAATAAAATTCTCGTTATTTACGTGACCCAGTTGGGGGAAAAAACGTAGCTAATGCAATGAGTGCACCGCGAAGCCCTGACACTGCAATCACCACACTCGTCGCAGTTACCCTAGTACAATTTAGTGCCAACAAATGGCACTGACATTAACCTTGGCATTCGTTCCCCGTTCATTGCGTTTTTCAAATCACGGTTAGCCGACCAATGAAGCCGACTATTCAACACACCTCAAATTTCAGACGAAGTGAGAGAAAACACAACAAAATTTAAAACGAAATTACATTTTTGTTGTTGCTTTAGTTTTTCGTCAATTCACCGCTCGAAATAAAATAACTGGAAAACAACAGAAGCGTGCCAATTTTGTTTACATGGAAAAGAATTAACTTAAAACTCTCCGAATTTTTGCTTCCATTTATGCCACGCTACTATTCCTCCGAAACGGTTTATGGCTACATGCTGCCATACGACGCTATTGATTGTTGTCACGCACGTTTACGGAGTTGGATCTATCAATGGGTTGGTATGCATTTGCAAGTGCTTGTGACATACCCTAGGCAACAAAACGGGGAAATGCTGGAAAGAAATTACGCACATGGTTATAAAAATAGTTTATGGCTTTCGAATGGTGAAGTGGGGTGGTAAAAATGATGTCGGGGTAGAACGATGACGTCATGGTGATGCATGGAATATAAGGCAACCAAATTCATTCTTTTGCCTACCCTATATTCTATGCGTGGCCATGCCGTCATCACACGTCATCATTTTTACCCGCCCATTTCACCTTCCGAAAACCATAAACGATTTTTATAACCACGTGCGTAATTTCCTTCCAGAATTTCAACAGAATGATAGAATGCGAGGTTGTTTGTATACATTACATACGTACTACAAATGCTTCAACGAACCGACCGACCGGCAATTCCTCGACTATTTGCACTCCGTAATGACAACCACGTTCTGTGATGGCATCATTATGAAGTGTACAAACCAAAAACGATAACGTCATGTGGAAAGAGCCTGCGCTGCAAACAGATGTCGGAGTCTCAACTTGTGATGTCATTAAATGATGTCATATATTCGCGTTTTCTATTGTATGAAAGCTGTCTAAGAGGGAGCCGTGGTTATTTTCATCGTTGGCATGTGCGGCACCGACAGAAACAGCTGGTTCATACTGTGCACTGCAGTGTGATAGAATATGGAGGGTTGCGATAATGCCATCATCATGGCAGATAACGAAGGAACATACTGATATATACGAGTACTATGCCTGATGTTCTAGGGAATGGTTGTTTCATAATTTTGTTCCTATGAAAAAGGGATTACATAATTTTCATCCACGTAATGGAAAGAGACGTTCGCTGGTACGTAATCTGGTGTCGATTTATATTTATCAATTCGTCTGTTTATGATGGAAGAACTTCGATCCAGATGGACACACCAATACAGGTTGATACAGGCTGATACCTATTAATGAGATTATCAATACGATTTGGGCTTTTAAGAGGTTTGAACTTTATACGTCATGCATCCCGTAAAGACTTTATAACATTATGGAAGTTTACCAATGAATAATTCCAAATAATTCCAATTGCAATTGTCTGAGAAACGCGGCAATGTAGTAATGTATAAACGGTAATGTAGTTTTAGAATGAACTTCAAAATATTGTCAAGGTTTCGAAATTCTAAGATTACGGGCGGGCCTCCATTCAAAATTTCAGAATAGAACACTTAATATATGAAGTTTAATTCGTAGTGTAATTCGTTTAAGAACGAAAGCAAATTAGTGCTTCATAAAGCCGCGGCATTCATTATAGTACATATTGTGAATATTTCTTTAGTTACGCATTTAGTCCAACATTGCTTTGATTCCTGTCGAGTATTGCTTGTGGGATTTAACAAACGAACAAATCAGAATTTAAAGATGACTGACATTAGTTTTTTGCAAAACGGTATTTAAAAAATAAGTTGAAAATTTTGCCATATTTGTGAACATAATTTCATAACAATATCTTTTTATTAGTTGTTCTTTTCAATTATTTTTCTAAAGTCTCAGCAATCACGTTTTGAAAACACAAGACGCACGTATGCACGACATCCCAAGTCATTACTTAAAGACTTAGATGTAGCTTATCGGTGCCCACGTCATTACTTAAAGATGTAAGCTTATCGGTGCTTATTGCTCAGTCTCTCAGCTTGTAAAGTAAGCTTGAAGCTTTAGTAGTATTTAAAAATTTGCAGACGAGATGATAAATAAAAAATTATGTTAATGTGTTATGTTAATGTGTGTGTACCCACCCCGGTGGTAGGTTTTATTTTAAGAAAATCAATGGTGCACAACGAAGATTGGCGGCCCCACAAATCTATGTGAACTATATAATTCTTAAAATCTTACAGAAAGTTAGATATGTATGATTAGTTTTATTATTGAGGCACCAGTAAATATGATACAATAAAATACTTCCACTTAAACTCGATTTCATACTTATTCACTCTTAAATCATAAAAGTGTACTTTAAAGAGAATTTAAGTCTATAAATCAGTAAGTAGCGTATTTACTGATATCGAAAACAAAACGTATATCAAAACAAAACAAGCTGGTGAAATTATAAAATGGATTGTCATTCGGGGTCCGAAAATGCTGTAATATCCGAGTCTGAGATTTGAATTTCCAAGAAAAACCCGTTAGTCCGAATCTATAACTTAAAATTACCGCGAAAGAAGTTATGAATTAGGGGCTGAAACAAACTTTAGAAAAACCAAACTCAGAATTACATTTTGAGAAGTTTCCTATCTCGCTATTTCTGACTGTAACTACTAACGGGGTACCGCATAACTATTTTGGGGTAAATAATCCAAGCCTTATGTTTTGTACGAATGGGACTCGTCTCTATATTACTTCTTCATACTGTCCCAATTGTTTTAGTCGCACTGTACTTAAACGACTGAACAGCACCAATCCAAAATGCACAATTTAATTTTTTTACGTTCTCGTTCCTTTTTAGATCCATCTCTATCTACTCACTAAATGTAAGTTTATTTCTATATATATGTTTATTTATTATATAAATATATCTATCCGCGCATATTTAAATTTACTACAATGTTGCTGCTTCTGTTATTGGTTTTTATTTTACTTATTGGTGTTGTAAATTTTGAAATTGTTACTATTTCATCCTACTATAACGGTCGTTTAAGCTGGTGATTTAGCAGAAGCAATGAGCTTCAGACTTGGCTCTAAAGCAAGCTGACTAGACTCTTCTTTGCTGATTCTTGGCGAATCGGTTTGCATGGCAATAAATCTTTGCAACTGTGCAAGAATCTCTTCCATACAACAAAGGCAGCTTCTGATATAAGACAGGTCGAGGTCATCCTGCAGCTACGCAGTTGTACTCAAATGCAATATAGCTGCAGTATCAAACAGTCTCATTCGACATGTATCGATTGCCATTTTTTTAATGCTTAATAAAAGCGTGAGTGGAACGACGAGGTTTCGAAGACAAAAAGTGGACAAGTGAACTGTGAAACGACTCTACAGATTCTCATCTCTCCGAAACACACAGCTGCTGTCGCCAAACTAAGCCGGACTTCATGTCCAAGATATTAAGCATCGAGGTAATATATTACGAAACTATTCAATCTGCAATACTTCTAATTGTGTAATTAATTTACTAAATACATTCGATATGCATCGCGTGGCATGTCATGGTGTCGTTTTTGTCTCAGATATCCACTCTTATTGTTATAGTCGTCCTTGGATTCGCCAAAGATGCCAACCTCGGATGGTGTGGATGCGTCGGTATCGGTGGTTGAAAAGTTCAAAGGTTCTGAAACTATAGCTTATACCACAAGCGCTTCTGCTTGGCATGGCGCTGCACCTTTTTCGAGTAGACCATAGGAGTTCCTGACAAATTTACGGCCAACCATTCAACCCTGTTTATGGTTCAAATCAGTATTAAAAAAGTTAAAAAAGAGACTTGAGTTCCCTCATGAGAAAATGATTGTGTGTATGTAAAGGAATATGCACGCTGCAATGCTTGAATATATCGTAAAATCAAAAAATGAAATAATTGACCATTAGCCATTGAGTGGCATGAGCTACTTTAACCGTGTTAACCACGTTAATTCTCAAGGCATACAAATTCAGCATGTGTTGAGTTAGAGAAGCAAAGAAAATTATTCAATTAAATCACAGCTATAAGACAATTGGCACACTCACGTATATGAACATATATATGCGGGTAAGTACATACAATGCATGAACACAGGTTTTTAAACTGACGTATGACCATAAGTAAGTCACTGCATCCAAAGTTCTTAAGCTATTTACAAAGTTGCCCAATAATGAATAAAACAAAAGCTTCAACAACAAAACTGGAATATAGATAGGTGCAAAGTTAGTGCCAGTAATTAAAATACATACCGATTTCAGCTTGGCTTATCCGCATATTTTGTGTAGCGTGTTTGTGTAGCTATAAATTAAGTCTCAGTGAATTAACTCCCAATTTAGAAATGATTAAGACTCTTCGCCTTTAAAATTCAAGCTTGAAAACTTATATAGAAACTGAAAAATCGTCCTTCAGAAAAGGATTCTGTATAAGAGGTAGGTGGGAACTGGTCCGATCTACGCCATTTTCCATCCAAAGCAGCCTATGGTAACAACGAATGTGTCGATATCTCCCTCGGTTCGATTGCAGCCGTGATTTACACAGACAGACGGACGGACATGTCTAAGTCGACATCGGAAGTAATTCTGAGCAGGAATATACTTTTCTATACTTGCCACGCCTCCTTTAATAAATAAGTATGTAAATATGGCCTATTCCTTCGGATAAAGGTTATTAAAATTGACATCCTTTAATGTTAAGAGTTTTGAAAAACGTTTTTTAAGTGTTGATAATATTGGATAAAAATGTGAATTATTGGTTCTGTGATACCTGACGGCAAAATAAATCTCAAAATATTAAAATGTGTCGCTCTTGCCAGTGCAGTTTGTCCACATTAAAATATACATATGTTATCGTAACGTAAAATTAACACACTGAGAACTTACTTGCAATCTTTCATCTAACTACTTGTTATCTAGAAAACAATTTTTATTTTATTTCTAAGAGATAAACCCTTTACATAGTTTAAATTTTGTTATAAACTTACAAGAAAAATGCTTATCAAGAACAATGAGAATGTTAACTGCTTCAATGAGTTTGTGATAGCCGGAAAACAATTGGCATAGATTGATGACACCAATTTCAATCTGTCTTGATGAAGATCGTAGGGTTGGTTAAAGATCGTGTTACGATCATGCAAGAAACAAATAGGAAATCATTCACGATTTCGATCGTGACGATATATCAAAAGAGCACAGGCTTGTTTGAGAAAAAATAAATATAAATCTAACAATTCCGCTAATTTCTATGTATCTGTCGTCATTGAAGAAACTGCGAAATTTCTTATTTTTGTCGTAATCGCTCATCATGTTCTTTCCTCTTGGAATTGAAGTCGGACATATAGCATTACACAAATAAATTTACTCTCCCTCTCTCCATGAACTTCATCAATTCAGAGGTTTGACTTACCGCAAGGATTTCTAGTATCAGCCCGAGTAATACCTTCATCCCGTGCGCCAAATATCGACCTAATCGCTGCTATTGGCAGCCAAGATGATGCAAGGATGAACGGGCAATTGGGGTCCTTAAGAACTAACGGTGCTAGGGAGTAGTGTATCGCAAAGTGTAATGAACAAATGCCAAGAATTGGGTCCGGAAATTAACGATCCGGCGTTAATTGTGTGCGAAAAAGCCGGCCATAACACACTATACAGCCTCCTGAGCGATACAACTCTGTTGCAATTAACGCCGTACTTTCCAATGTTGAAACTCGTAAAAACGATTTGCCAAATGAGCAAATAAATTTACCAGCAACCGCACATTAGAATATAGCGATATTTTGCTATAGTCAGAAGTAGAATGCTTAACATTTTTTTAAAAAAGGATTTAAGGGAAACTTCGAAAACCTGCAATACGAAACGGCCGGATAGTAAAGGGACCGTTATTATATCTAAAGAGTAAGAAGGCCAGTATTTTATTTTTGAAATATAATCAAACTTTTCTTTAGATACAAAAAATGCGAAAACCATGAAATGTGGTGTAGTCAGTGCGAAAATTGTATGAGTATAACTTACGACCAGATTTCAATAATCTAATATATCAATAAATGCCCCAATAAGAACACTGCAATTTCTGTATAGAAATCTTACGAAATCTTCATAATCACAAGCAGAATTGGCGTACCAGTACCAAAAATAATGCAATTTGAAAACCGTAAAAGTATTTTGATCCTCATACAACAAGAATAATATATTGGTTTGTTATTATTTACTAACAATTAACAAAAAAAATTCATTTCTTCCGTTATCCAGAATGCCAGCAACACTGCATTAATACAAACGCTTAAAAAGGTTTTAAAACACTACGTGTCGCACAAGTAAATAACACTAAAATGGTCAAACCTAACTGCTAGGTGAAAAAATAATTAAAGTATGCCAACATCAGTATTTGTATCAGAGATAAAGAGATAGGACACTCCCAATTCATTATTCGAAAAAGATTTGACGTCTATTTTTATGCATTGTTTGTGCGTCCGCTTGTGACATATTGTTGTTATTGTTTTCTTTTATCTAGTTTCCAAAAAAAAGCAACAACATGTTTCACCGCGCATAAAAAAGTGGTATGATTTACAAGATAAGTCGATAAGTGCAACGATTGTAACGGGGTCTCATGGAACAGTATGTCCCTCAACCCAGCTTGGGAGACCAAAAACAGTGTCCAATTTCCATACAATTATCTTCCTGTTCATCGTTGAACTATTTTCTAACAATCACAAAGAAAATTTTGTGAAAAAATTTATCAAAATCCTCAGAAGGCTCTATCACATTCACCAAACCTTTGACGATTAAAATCCATGGCACCTTCTACTCGAGCCCATGTTTTTGATTGATGTTGTCGCGAGTACGCGCTTTCTAAGAAATAAGTACCAAATTTCAGCTAAATTTGTACCATTCTGTGATTGTATAGAGAAAATGCATGTGGATTACTGCGAAGTGTTCTATCTCTTTATCTCTGATTTATATGAATTTGCTTTTACAAGAGTTTCTCCTAAGGATGAGTTCGCCACAGTTATGTTGAAGAAATTAGAAAGCAAAATATGGGCTCATTTGCAAATAAATTATTCCGTGCAATATATATTTTCAATGTGATTACCTTGCATATTGAATTTAACTAAATTATTTACGCTAAAGAACTAGACTAATTATAACAAAAATATAAATTGAATAATATAAAATGAAGATAGATATCAAAAAATATTTGCACTAATGCGGTACGTTAAAACATCGGTACTAGAATCCGATTGCTTTAATATGGGATTAACGAGGATGTAGACTCAAAACAAATTTCCCTATTTGACTTCACAATAATAGGTGAGTTTTTTTGTCGCGCGTATACGCTTATGAAACATTGTCGTATAGGTAAATTAGCGCCGATAACTATCTCAATAAACGGCTATAGGACGCAATGAGGCCAAATCACGAATTTCGTTTTTTGTGAAATTCATCGTGGAAACCTCTAAGTGCCAAGTGAAAAAATGGATAACCACCATATTATAACACAAGCTTTTGTTTGGCCAAACGGTGTCATAGTCCTATTTTCACTTTATTTTTGCAAATAAAGTAGTATTCCGGGTTAGTGGCGAAAATGCTCCGAATACATTATTTTAGCGCAACAGAAGGGACAAAAGTGAGTGTTAGACTCACAACTACAGAAAAGCCTTTACATACAAAAGTTTGCGCTATAATGCCCAATTTACATCGAAAATACAACTGATAACACTTCATTTTCAAAGAAAATTCACTTTGTCTGCGTAAAATCCATTTACATTGAGGAGTCATGTCTCTTGAAATTAATTACTACTTTGCTGATGTTCGATATTGCCGCTTTAGTTTTGCCACAAATAAAAAGTATCAACTATTATATTTTTTTAGTATTAACGACGACTCAATAAAAGATATTTTAACAATCGTTTAAAGTGTTTTTATTAGGCTTTTACTTACTTTAGTTTATTTACTTTAAATATATTTTCTTTGTTTACTTTATTAACCTACATAACCTATTTACTTTTTAGTAAAAAGCTCTGAAAATGCCAACCTTTAGAAAGAAAGAGAAAAAATTTCTTACAAAGTACTTATAGGCATGTATTCCAAAAGTGTGCGTCGGCATTAGGAGACCCGTGAAATGTTTATATTTGGAGATAAATATTAAAGCTTTATTCAAAATAAATTAAACAAAAATAAAACGGATATGAACGAAAATTAAGCGAACAAAAGTGAATTGAATTAAATATAGAACAAAAATTCAAAGTGAACACAATTTTTACATTGATATCGCAGAAATTAAAATTGGATACTTCAGTGTTAATAACAAAATTTTATTATACGGCTCTTCTTTCTTAACTCTGTCGCTATAACTCTTGTCTTCTACATTCCCCAATGTAGGATTCATTCTACAGAAGCACAATTAATTCCTCAGTGATGGTTTTCGGCCAGTGAATTTAATTGCATTGTGCTACAAATAGAAATATTATATAACTATAAGATAGAAATGAAGTCCTTAATAATTTGTGCTCACCGACGCTATTTTCTTAGACATACCCAGAATCGCGGCACAAAAGTTTCCTACACAGTACGGATACAATTTAACTACTAACATTTAAATCAATTTTGTGAAAATTGCTGAATATGTTAAAAAACCCAATATATTTTACTATGCAATGCGCATTTTAAATTCACATAAGGGGAACACTTCTGTGTAACACCACTGTGTCTCTCACTGTCTTACGATATTCCATGAGACAATAAAATTTACCATAAGACAAATTAATTCTCTGCTCTTCTTGCAGTTCTATTAGCGAAACAGCAACAAAATGTTGTCCCCCGAATCAAGTCTCCGCAATGTAAATTGTCCCTAATATGACCCTCCATTTTCCTCTTTTGACAGAATATATTTGGATTAGTATTTTATACAACGCATTTAATTTTTGTAGGAAATTTAATGGCCTATTATGCTGTCCGATTTAACATTCCTAATGGTCTAATTATGCTGCCTTTGAACGGATCAGAGAAAATTGTCTCTGATTGAGAGTCTCCTATCTCTTTATCTCTGCTGATTACTTTTCTGAATTCAAGATCTGCACCAGCTATTTATAAAAGACGACTAACGCCTTAAAAGAAATCAATTATTTTAAGGAAAATAATCACAAAACCAGGAACATCTTTACCGCCACACATTTTCGCCGTTATTTTTGACATTTTGTTGTTGTTGTTGTAAACGAAAACAACAACATATTTTTGTCGCTCTCGCTTAATTTCCGAGAAAAAGGTCCGAAATGAGACTAAATATTAGCGACATACTAATTGCCATTGAACTGCTTTACAGCCTTCCCGAATTGTGCGAATTGCTTTCGAATACTAAATCAAATGACAGCAGAAATTAAAATTTTGACAAGACGTTTTTTTTAAAAATTTTTTGAAAACAATGGAGAAAGAAATTGAAGCAACTCTTTTTATGAATTTAATTCGGTCTTACTCCGAATATATAAGCGCAAGACGTCGAAGAATTTATCAGCAAAGATCAAGATTATCAAACAGGGTAGGAAAATATATCGTATCTCCGCTTCAATATTTGTAACTATGCAAATCTTCTAGCCGCCCTGTTATTGTCTTTCTGGCTTCGATTCTCAATTATTTGCAGCCATAGCCGCTAAGGAAGAGAACATAATTTCCAAGAACTTACGTGTCTCATGCAATGATATAACATGTATTGTTGCAATTTCGGAAGATTTGGTGCCAAAGCAAAATAAAGGATGGAGCAGGCTATTTGAAATTTCAAATAACCTGCTCGAAAAAATACTAAATTTTAGTTCAAAAAGTCGGTAAAATGTAGTCTTTACTGCAATACCGACAAGGCTTTCTTTACCGATATTTCCAATTATTTCCCCCTCAAAATGTTAGGCGAAACGTACAACGTTTTTTGGTCTCTCTTTTGTGCTGTCCTCAGTTTTTACTCGATTTGACAGCTTCTAGATAAAGCAGCAGATAAAAATATGGCCGATGGCATCTCCAACGAAATAAACAATTTGTGTTTGTTCCTTTCAATGCATTCCAGGCGATAACGAAAGCAACGGGCAAAATGGCAGGCGAAATTTGCGACGAAATCTGACGAAACCAAAAAGGTTTCGTCGGTCAAATCATTAAGCAGTTTTTATTGCTTTCTACAGCCGAAGTTCTTTCACTCATTCACTTCTCTCATTCTTTCATTCACTCGCCCTTTTTTTGCTTTTTAACACAGAGATAACAGCATAATCTTCAGACATTTGAACGCAGGAGTTGTGTATACCACAAACCCGTTGCTCCTGTTTGATTAATTGGGTATCGGGTTTCACTCGTGTTTTACTAAAACTATGAATTAGATATAATGGTTGAATTATTCGATAATTTCTGGTAAATACTAATTCTGAGAGGCACTTTTACTCGTTTAGTGATTTCTAAATGACTAAAAACTAGCGGAAAAAACTGTCGAATAAATGGTTAGTTCATACAAAGTTCTACATTTTGACCACACCGGCGCGTTTTTCTTCGAAGTCGGCGACAACGACTCGTTTCGTCCTCGTCTTACATTTTGAGGGGGTTAGTCAAATACTGAATTTTAGTCTAATTTCGCACAGGCCCTAAGTTGAAAATCCTTTAAGATGTATCTCGTGAAGTAAACACAGTATCTTTATAATATGGCACCCAAGTGGTAGGAAATAATATCTTTCATTTGTGTCATTAAACTTTTTTTCTAAAAACGTGTATTTTTCAAGAGAATTATACATTTCCATTTTTAGTAATTTTTTCCCGTGTTTATTAATTTTTTTCTTTCTAAACTGTATAATTAACCGCCAGAAATTTTTCTATATTTCTTCAAAAACAATGCAGTAATTGCGGAGAAAACGCATTTCAAGGCTCAAAACTACTTATGTATAAGTCCTTATTTGCAGAACACAACACTGACCGTGATGCTGTATTTTCACACGGTAACACTCCACTGTATACGATAAAACTAACAGCTATGTAAATGTCGAGTGATTTACACAGCGGAATGAATATATGTGCTGATATTCAATAAAATTTATCTATATATTTTTAATAAATATCGATCGTTGTATATTTAAAAATTACATATGATATTTGTTTGCATTGATTTTTCGAAAAGGCAATAAACTTGGGTCAATATAAAGGATAAAGGAAAGGCAAGGATAAAAACCCTCACGTAAAACACTAGGCAAATATATTGTTTGCATGAAGTGTTCATATATGGCCTTCAGCCGCAGCAAGGATTAAAACCGTCAGCACGTAAAATACTAAGGCAAATATAACACTGTTTGCATAAAGTGCTCATATATGGCGGCCTTCGGCAACGGCAAGGATTAAAACCCTCAGCACGTAAAACACTAAGGCAAATATAATATTGTTTGCAAATGTATATATATATATATATATATATATATATATATATATATATATATATATATATATATATATATATATATATATATATATATATATATATATATATATATATATATATATATATATATATATATATATATATATATATATATATATATATATATATATATATATATATATATATATATATATATATATATATATATATATATATATATATATATATATATATATATATATATATATATATATATATATATATATATATATATATATATATATATATATATATATATATATATATATATATATATATATATATATATATATATATATATATATATATATATATATATATATATATATATATATATATATATATATATATATATATATATATATATATATATATATATATATATATATATATATATATATATATATATATATATATATATATATATATATATATATATATATATATATATATATATATATATATATATATATATATATATATATATATATATATATATATATATATATATATATATATATATATATATATATATATATATATATATATATATATATATATATATATATATATATATATATATATATATATATATATATATATATATATATATATATATATATATATATATATATATATATATATATATATATATATATATATATATATATATATATATATATATATATATATATATATATATATATATATATATATATATATATATATATATATATATATATATATATATATATATATATATATATATATATATATATATATATATATATATATATATATATATATATATATATATATATATATATATATATATATATATATATATATATATATATATATATATATATATATATATATATATATATATATATATATATATATATATATATATATATATATATATATATATTATATATATATATATATATATATATATATATATATATATATATATATATATATATATATATATATATATATATATATATATATATATATATATATATATATATATATATATATATATATATATATATATATATATATATATATATATATATATATATATATATATATATATATATATATATATATATATATATATATATATATATATATATATATATATATATATATATATATATATATATATATATATATATATATATATATATATATATATATATATATATATATATATATATATATATATATATATATATATATATATATATATATATATATATATATATATATATATATATATATATATATATATATATATATATATATATATATATATATATATAAGTTAACGCCAAATATGTTAACAATTAAAAAATAAAATTAAATTCATACATAAAGTGCAAAAAGTCACAAAGCTGACGTTGCGGCTCTAGTTGCTCAACATTCCAACTGCAACTCAGCTTTGTTCCCATAAAAAGACTTAGCGTCCGGAAGTTTGCAAGTGCAGAAACATGATCACGAGGTATGCTCATGCCTGCGGTAACTTGTTAAGGTAGTTAATAAGAAATAATCACTTGCATTTAGACTTTTGAATAATAAAGAAGTTGTTTGGATAACACCGAACAACTAAAAAAATATTTTTTTAAATAAAATTTCCTAACAAGAAATTAATTGGCGCCCAACGTGGGACCCGCGGTTCGAATAATAAATAAAAAGTTCCTTTAAAACGGGAAACGTCAAGAAAATTTTAAATGTAAAATTTATCCTGCGATTAAATTCGTAAATTTTCCGCGAGGTCGTACAAACCCAAGGACTGGATCAACATACTGTCCTACAAAAGTCTTAGAAGCAGAAAAGAGGCCCCCGAGTAGCTGATTCAACACAGAGGAAAGGGAGTTAGACAACGATCAACAGCCGCTGTTTCTACTTTTACAACGTAAAAGTATGCAAGTCATAAAATTCGTACTGTAAGTTAAAATTTTAAGATAGAATTACAATAAGTGAAACAAAAATGTGTGAAAGAAATTCAAAAGAAAAAATCTTAAAAGTAATTGAAGAAATTTTAAAGCTTAGAGAGGTGAAAGTTTATTGGTGAAATTTAAAGAAACTTCAGATAGCTAATTATTTCTGGAAAGCTGTACTGTAAAATTCATTATTGAAATATTTCCCGTTCAAATTTATTGTTTGGTTTCTGTTCAAATTTATAGTTTGGTGCTTAGTGCTTCATTTTTGTGATACTCATTTTTCCTCCTGAATAAAAATAGTAAGAAATATAGAGTAGAACGTTGATACAAAGCTTAAGAATCCTTGCTGTCCTTCAGACTTATAAGTTTTTAATTTTTACGAATGACTGAAAGCCCTATAGACGAGATAACAGAAAAGCTTAACAGAACGCTAACAATGGCACAAGCCAGTAGGTCCAA
Organism: Physocephala rufipes; assembly: GCA_963966595.1. Taxonomy (NCBI): domain Eukaryota; kingdom Metazoa; phylum Arthropoda; class Insecta; order Diptera; family Conopidae; genus Physocephala; species Physocephala rufipes. Next base: position 13,958,186 of record OZ016502.1, on the reverse strand, counting down.
TACTGCTCCCACTCTTCCTGGACTCAATGAAGTTCAAAGGGAGCAGATTAAACAAATGATAGAAAGCATGGTAAAGTCTGATGGCGACGGTTCGTTGGACGAAGGTACGGACCAACCTATAGGTGCGCTTACCGCAAACTTAGAGGAACTTGATAAAGCTCCAGATATTGTACGCACTATACGAGAGTTTTCTGGTAAGCCTGGTGAATTTAATCCTTGGCGAAATTCGGTCGATAGGGTGTTGGGGTTATTTAGCTCTTTGCGTGGCACAGGTAGATACTACGCAATTCTTCACGTTATTCGCACAAAAATAACGGGTGATGCCGACATGGCTTTGGAGTCGTATAGAACTCCATTAGATTGGGGTAGCATTAAAAAATGTCTAATGATACACTACTCCGATAAGCGCGATATCGGAACATTGGAGTACCAAATGACGGTACTTTGTCAGGGGAATAGAACGATAAATGAATTCTATCAAGCTGTATATCAGCATCTTTCCTTAATACTGGACAAAGTTTCTTGTCTGGATTTGGAAGAGGATAGCCTCTGTGCAATGACTAATACTTACATAGAGAAGGCCTTGGACACATTTATAAGAGGTCTTAGCGGAGACCTTCCTCGCTTATTAAGCATTTGAGAGCCAACGTCCTTACCGCAAGCGCTGCACATCTGCTTGAAACTACATAACATGACGTTTCGTAGGAACTATGCCCATGGGCAGACATCTAGAGCAGTATTTGCGAAAGACAAGATCAGTTCAACAAATTCTAATGACAGTCATAAATTTTATCCAGGATTGGCCCATACTGGCGCCACCACTTCTTTCAGACCAGCGATTCCTCCACGTTATAATCCTGTAACGAATTTTAATCGAAATGTGCAACAAAACGGCTATAATAATGGATCTCCGGGACAATTAGCCCGGCCTCGATATCAAAGCGAAATGAATAATCATCAGAAACTGCCTTTTGTGGAACCGATGGAAGTGGATCGTTCGATTCAGACGAAAAAGATTAACTATATAAATCGACCTCCCAGTAATCAATATCCTAAACGGCCTGCTGGCGATTCTATCAAAGGACCAATTAGCAAGATGCAAAGAAACTTCCACATAGATGTCAATTATGCACTTCAAGATCCATGGGGTGATTGGACAAGTTACCCTCTAGGAGGGGAGGAAGCTGACATGACCTCAGCAAATGGAGAAGGAAATTGCTTACAGGATTACCTTAGGCAAGTTCCAGACGAGTCGGGAATCTGTGCGTTGAGCGAAGAAGACCAATCAGACAATGTTCAGCCTGTGGTTAATTTTTTAGATTAAACTGTTCCTCGTTGCCGTACTTTGAGGCGAGAACGAGGGACGGAAGAACAATAACCTTTTTATTAGATACAGGTAGTAACAAAAACTATATACGACCAGACCTGGTGAAAAATCCAAGAAAGAACGAAAATATATTCCTGGCTAAATCTGCCAACGGCGGAATCGAAATATCCCAACATACATTTTTAAACCTTTTTGGTATTGACACACCGATTAATTTTTTTTTATTGCCAAATTTTGATTCATTCGACGCAATATTGGGTAACGATAGTCTAAAAGAACTCTCTCCCGTTATTCATACCTCCGAAAACTATTTTACAATTAAAAACGGTCAGAGAATTAATATCACTTGAAGCCATCGTAGAACAGCATAGACATTTATTTGCTGAACCAGACGAAAAACTAAAGTATTCCACTGTGGTAGTAGGTGAAATAAGAACGGAAAATAAATCCCCAATATACGCAAAAAGCTATCCGTATCCTATGGCTCTAAAGGAGGCCGTAGAGTGGGAAATTAACCAACTACTGCGCGATGGCATTATAAGACCATCGCGGTCGCCACATAATTCGCCGATTTGGGTTGTCCCAAAAAAAATAACTCATCTGGTAAAAAGAAATTCAGGTTGGTTGTGGATTTTAGGAGACTGAATGCCATGACAATAGCGGACAAATATCCAATTCCTGACATTAATGATGTTCTTGCCAACCTTGGGGGGAACCTGTATTTTACTATCCTAGACCTCAAGAGTGGTTTCCACCAGATTCAACTTAGGGAAGAAGATAGGGAAAAACCAATTTTTCCGTTAACAACGGAAAATATGAATTCACTCGACTACCCTTTGGGCTTAAAAACGTCCGAGCTATTTTACAGAGAACACTGGACGACATATTGCGACATTTAATTGGCAAGATATGTTACGTATATGTGGACGACATTATTGTTTTTAGTAAAGACGAAAAATCACTTAAGGCACATTAATGAGGTATTTCAAACCCTAGAAAGGGCTCACATGAAAATCCAACTGGATAAATGTGAATTTTTTAAACGGGAAGTAGAATTTCTGGGATTCGTCGTATCAAAGGATGGAATTAAAGCTGATCCGTAAAAGGTAGAGTCAGTATTAAAATTTGATTACCCAACAACTCTAAGAGAACTTCGTTCGTTCCTGGGCTTATCCAGTTATTACAGGCGTTTTATAAGAGGATATGCCGACATTGCAAAACCCCTTACTATCCTGTTGAGAGGAGAAGAGGGTCGCGTGTCAAAGTCTGCATCTAACCGTACAAGGGTTTGCCTGAATGACATGGCAAGGAAAGCCTTCAATGACTTAAAGAATGCGTTAGTCTCCAAAGAAGTAATCTTATCATACCCTGATTTTAATAGCGAATTCCAGTTAACTACAGATGCATCTAGTTTCGCTATCGGCGCCGTACTTAGTGAAAATGACAAACCAATTACGTTTATATCGAGGACACTTAGTCAGACGGAAGAAAACTACGCTACCAATGAACGCGAAATGCTGGCCATTACTTGGTCGCTTGGGTCCCTGCGAAATTACTTATACGGTTCAAGAAAAGTTGTAATTTATACTGACCATCAGCCGTTAACTTTTGCCCTCAGCAATAGTAACCATAATCACAAAATGAAGAGGTGGAAATGTATTTTGGACGAATATAACTACGAATTGAGGTATAAGCCAGGACGGGCAAATGTGGTGGCAGACGCACTGTCCAGAAATATGGCAGAGCTCAATATTCTTGAAAATCATGGAAACTCATCTACGGCAACCCAACACAGTGCAGAAAGTTCATCAGAAAATCTGATACCAAGCGTTGAAACTCCAATCAACGTATTCAAAAACCAACTATTCATCGAAGTCGGCGTAACACCCTCGTATCAGTTCAAAATCATATTTCCAGGAGTTCATCGGCATCTTATTGTCGAAAGAGAATACAGTGAAGAAAAACTCATTAATATTCATAAAAGGTACCTCAACCCATCGGTCGACAATGGTATTAAAACTGCAGAATACATAATGGGTAAGATAAAAAATTTATATCCAAACCATTTTTCCAGCTATAAATGCAGATTCACACAAAGGGTTGTCAATGATATAGTATCGAGCAGTGATCAGGAAAGTATCATATTGGAGGAGCATAATAGAGCGCATCGTAATCAAAAGGAAAACCGAGAGCAAATTATGGAAAAATGCTATTTCCCAGGCACGACAGGGAAAATAAAGAGAATTATTAAACTATGCTCAACATGTAAGGAAAACAAATATGAGCGACATCCAAATACGATGGAGTTAAAAGGAACACCAATTCCAACTTATCCTGGGCATACGGTTCATCTTGAATTTTTTCAACTGACCATAAAATGGTTTTAACTTCTATTGACAAATTTTCAAAATTCGCTAAAGTGAAATTATTGTGTGGAAGATCTGTGGAAAACGTTAGGAGACCCCTTAGGGAAATTATTTTTTCGTATGGAGTACCAAAAAATATCGTCATGGACAACGAACCCTCGCTAAATTCGTTATCTATTATGTTTATGTTAAAGGACGATCTGAGGATAAATGTCACTACAACACCGTCCTACAGGAGTGAGGTAAATGGTCAGGTGGAGCGTTTTCACTCTACATTGGCAGAAATTATGAGGTGTCTTAAAGAAGATGGTATTTCAAGAAATTTTGAGGAGTTGCTAGAAAGATCAGTTAACGAGTACAACCATACAATTCATTCAACCACTAATAGAAGACCAGTCGACTTATATTTCGGAGGAACGGTTGACTTTTCACCACAAGACATAGAAAGATCCCGACAGTCAAATATTGAAAGACTAAAGGAAAAGCAGGAAAAGGACTTAGCTTACCATAATAAAAATAGGAAACCCATCAAAGATTATTTACCAGGGCAACTAGTTTACGTAAGATGTAACAAACGAATAGGAACTAAATTGAGCAAACGTTTTAAGAATGAAATTGTTAAAGAAAATCGTGGCACTACTATCGTAACAGAAAGTGGACGTGTGATACATAAAAGATACATACGAAATTAATTTACACACTTATAACTTTTATTCATTTCTAGACTACTGGTAGCGGCCGTTGCGGCAAACTTAAATATTCTGGACTACTCTAATGCCAGACTTATAACTATCCATACAGGAATGGCAAGAAAGCAGAATGGTACTTTCAAAATTATACATTCAATCGATCTTGGACAATATAAAGACTTGATAGACAATCTTGAGTCAATGATCATAGCAAATATTACATATAGACATCCGCTCCGTCAGTTTTTACTACAGCAAACTTCGATATAAAAGGGATTATCAAACGCCTGAGTCCGTCCGTCGTAAAGCGATCAATTGATTTTATCGGTACAGCATGGAAGTGGCTTGCCGGTACCCCAGACAAACACGATTTTGAAATTTTGGCCCAAAAAATAACAAATGTTATTGAAAATAGCAACAGACAAATGATAATAAGTGAAATGAGTATCAGAGAATGCAAGAAATATCCGATATTACCAATGAAATATTGAAAGATAAAAAAGAGGAATCAATCGTTGAATTAATGTCTAGGATTGAACACAAATTAAATTTAATTGAAAAAGAACTGCAAAATATCGAATATGCCATAGAGTGGGCGAAAGTAAATGTTGTAAACTCCTTTATTTTTTTGAAAACAGAAAGTGAAAATTTAAATAATGTACTAGCAAGTTATGGTATACCAACATTTGGCATAGACGAACTGCTAACCTTTGGAAATGTGAAAATTGTAACGAATAGTAAAGAAATTTTGTATATTCTAAGTATTCCAATAACACAAAAAGAAACATATTTAGTAAAACCTGTAAAGTTTGGCAATTTAATAGATAAAATTGAATTCGATAAAATTTTAAATTGTAAACAACGCTTTGTTTGACATAAAAAATAATTGCAAGAAATATAATGAATTAACTATATGTAATGAAAATGATATTGTCAA
>OZ016502.1:13893526-13952667 GCA_963966595.1 Physocephala rufipes | reverse complement strand
ACGTTTAAGAATTTATTTTATTTTTCTTATCCTGTCTAGGATCAAGACGGACAAAATGTGTCAAATGTTTGATGCTGCTGCACGGTCTCGAAGCCACGAGCCCTCCTTTCGGGCTGGTCCGAATCTTAGAATAGCGAGGATAAGATGAAAGATAAATATTCTATTAAGGAAATGAAAAGAATTGCTTGTATTGTCTCCAAATCGTCCCTTTTTGCTTGTCCTTCTTCATCCTTTACGGATACCATCTCTGGCTTGAGGTGTAGACACTAAAATCAACCAAACCGACAAAGGATATTTAATTTGGTATTGGACTTCCGCTATTAAAGCTTCGAATATAAATATTATTTTCTAAGATTAAGCGATGGCCACCATAACGTTCTAACCTTATCAAAAATCAGTCACAGCAATGAACATCACGAAAGCCGTTGAACTTTTTTTTTGATTAGATTAATTATATTGATATCCATATCTCGAATTGTTCAATTTATTCATTTTAAAGACAAGCGAATTGTTTGTTTTGTGTGTTTTACATTTTTTGTTCGGAATATCATTTTTATATTCTAAACCTGCGTTTGCAATACATCAGTTTCATTTGTCTGTTCGACGCGCATTAAAAAGATCGTCATGAATAGAACGTGTTTCTGACGTTTTCAAAAATCATAATGGTAAAGGAATAAAAAGAAAGTAATATTTTCTTCAATGATGAGCTCTTTAACACCAAAAAACCAAAATACAGAAAGAATACAGAGAGCAAAATTATAGCAGTTATCACTAACATACTATATAAAACCAAATCTTGATAATGGTCCCTTTTGTTTGGAATCCCAGTTATGCGGGTAATAAAGCATGGTGTTTATTATTAAACGTACTATGGAATTGCGTAAGGTTCACCACGTGTTAATCTTCATCTATGATAGGATTAAATCAGTGCTCGAAAATAATTCTTATTTTCAAAACTTTTATTTAAAAGTAAACTTTTAACTTTTATTTTTAAAAGTAAAAGTTTAAAGTTTACTTTACTTTTAAAAATAAAAGTAAAATTATACTTTTAACTTTTACCTTTATTTTTAAAAGTAGAAGTTTACTTTTAACTTTTACTTTTATTTATAAAAGTAAAAGTTTACTTTTAACTTTTACTTTTATTTATAAAAGCAAAAGTTTACTTTTAACTTTTACTTTTATAAATAAAAGTTAAAAGTTGACTTTTACTTTTATTTTAAAAGACTTTTTCGTAATAAAAGTCTTTTGTTGATGAGGTAGACGGTGGTCAATACGAACTAACATTGAGCTAAGATATGATGAAAAGAATGGATCTTAGTTGGTGGTTGGAAGATGCAAATATATAGAAAATATTAAGAAATAGATTTTTTACATAGTGGGAAGTGGACGTGGCCACTCAATATAAAAAATGATTTTGCGTTAATCGGTAGCAGATGTCGCGAAACGGATGTAAAACCAGGTGGAAGGGGGAAGTGGCCGCCCCAAAAGGGCGGTTTTTGACAAAAAAACTACTTTGCGATAATCGATAGCAAATATCATGAAACGGATTTGGGACGTGGTTGTACGGGGCGTGGATTCCCCAAAAGATGGGAAGGGGCGTTTCGACAAAAAACTACTTTATGCCAATCAATAGCAAATATCATGAAACGGATTTGAGACATGGTGGTACGGGGCGTGGACTCCCCAAAAGGGGGCGGGAGAAGTGTTTTGACAAAAAAACTACTTTATGTCAGTCCATACCCAATATCATGAAATGGGCTTGGGACACGGTATGAGGTGACGGGCTTGGCACGCAAGGGACGGAAGGGGGTTTTTCAAGACCCAAGAATTAATTATCTTTGTTGTGAATTTTCAAAAGACCGTTCATTCTTTCTGACCTTATTCTTTTCTTTCTTTCAGTCTGTCTATCTCTTTTCTGTTATTTCTATGGATGCGTGTGTTCATTTATATGTCATGCAGTCTATTATGTATATGTGTCGATTTGTTCATTGAAGATTGGAAGTATGGTTTTCGGAATAATGCTTACGACAGTGTCAGCGATCTTTAATTGCCTTAGTTGTATGAAATTATTATATTTATCATGAGATTTTCTTTGCATCCATTTTTTTTTCAACAATTGATCCGATACATTGCAACATGGACCTCATATTTACCTGCGTATGGTTTTGCCCGTCCATTTATTAGATGAAAGGGTTTAATTTTCACAATTAATACTTCATGTTCATACGATCTAAGTACGGGCATTTATTACCATCTGTATGCATTGGCACCGTTTGGAAATGCAATAAAATTATTAAAATGGTCCAGAAAAAATTGTTCCCTGCTACAGACAACGGGTTGACCTGTTGCAAAACTACTTCAAATGCGAGGTAATTAAAGATCGTTGGCACTGTCGTAAGCATTCTTCCGAAAACCATACTTCCAATCTTTAATGAACAAATCGACACATATACATAATAGACTGCATATAAATGCATATAAATGAATGCATATAAATGAACATATGCATCCATAGAAATAACAGAAAAGATATAGACAGACTGAAAGAAAGAAAAGAATATGGTCAGAAAGAATGAACGGTCTTTTGAAAATTTATAATAAAAATAATTAATACTAGGGTCTTATAAAATAAATGTCATGGAATAACTCTAATCGAAAAACGTTTAAAATAGAAGTCATTGAATAACTCTTATTTCATTACTTTTATTATAAAAGTCATAAAAGTTTCGACCTCTGGATTAAATGGATTTGTAGACTGCAGTTATCTGTTAGAGTAAACTTCATTTAGTATTTCTTGTAGTCTTCGTTCCTTTGACTATTTTCGCGTAGCAGATTCGACTATGGCAAAAAATGAGCCCACTAATAGTGTTCTATTTATATTTATTTACAAAAACTAACATTGGTTAAAATCGAACACTAGTCTAATGCTTCTAAAACCATTCAATTTTTAGTCTGTAAGAACATTGTAATTCATTTAAAAATACATACAAATACAGATACAAAACAAGATAGTTGTACGTTCGCGTACATAAAATTTCGACCGATGTGATTTTAGGGTGAATGAGTTTTCGGTGAATGAGTTTACGGTGGCCCAGAGTTTATGCAATGTCCTGGTTATTTAATGTATTTGTATTTTGTATTCATAAAAACGTCATTAACCTCATCAACATCGGCATCGTAAACTCGATACAATTTTATCTGATTGAGAATAAAATTAAATTTCCTCTTTAGATAAAAAAAGTAAAAAAGGATTCGCAGGACGTTGCAGAAAATCCTTCACAAGGCATCAATTTATATCTCTTTGAATGATTTGGCAGAGTTCGTTCTGATGAGGGGAAATCATACTCATTTTTCGTTTGCCAGAATACCAGAAAAACAACAACAACAGTATCAACAATTCCAACAACAACTAATGTTTTTGAGCGGTTGCTTGGGACTACGGTGAAGGGAACAGGATGTCATCTAAATTCAGGGAGGATATGATATAAATGGTGGTGAGTGGGTGATGCTTTCTTGCACGTTGTGAGGTTCTTCACACCTGTTTTGTCATTTAAAATGAAACCACAGCCAAAAGATTGAATGCAGGATTTGCAAGGAATAGATGTGATGACAGATTAAACATTGACATTCTGCTTTGATGACGGATTAAATTCATTCTCGCTATACCGTTAACAATGAGGATTTTGGTGTACACCCGACCAATCAATGTTGTCAACGATATCGCTCTTCATCGTCCCGTCGTTGACATCTTCATTTGTTGTGGCGATTACTCATGCAAAATGTACCGGCCACGCCTCCTGTATAACATGACTTCATAATGTTGGTGTAAAGTATTAATTATGGTATTTGTTTTATTTTTGATATTTCAATTATGTTGCTCATATTTTAAATCCTACAAGATAAACGCTGCCACGCTGCCCACTTCTAAAACTTTTTCAATAATAATAATAAGTATTTTGTTTTCTTAAAAATAATTTTATAAAACACAAATATCGATTTATTAGAGAAGGAACAATGTTCTGGTGTATGAGTGTAGGACCAAATATTTATTTAACAACTACAAAAATAAAAGGTCCGCAAAAGGAAATGGTAGGTTTCGTAATTTTTTGTACACGGGTTATTTTAAATATCTTTATTTTAGTATTGCATCAACTTAATTCGAGACTGGAACTGTCATAAAGATTACACACGCACAAATCTGCTTACACAACAATTCAAATTTGTCTGCCTGTACCAAATGTCTGTATGTGCGAAGGGATTTGTCGTGTCTCAAGGGAAATCTGGTAAGCCGTTTATAATGAAGAGTTATTTTCTGCATATGAGCTGAGCCCCATTGAATCGGACTCGTACAGAAAAGCCTTTATCGAATTTCTCATTTTACTTAATACTCGAATGTTTCAAATGAGGAAAAATATAAATATTCTGTTATGTAATATATGTAATATATATTAATGTTTTTTAAATATATTTTTGGTTCTTTTCATCGCACCCGACATCCTTTTCCGCGTCCTCTTGCTCGAGACATTTGATGCGAATTCTTTATCTCTCTCTGGACTATTAGTACAATTTTTATTTTGGGGAGAAGTTATTAAAACATTAGTCGAAAAAAAGATTACAAGACAAAAAATGTTTGCTTATTCTCAAATAATTGATCGTATCTCAAAATATGACAACGCCAATGACGTGCTAACAAAATGTGGATAATGCATATAAAAACATGAGAGAGGAAAAAATATATATAACACAGATAAACGAAGTAGAAGAAGATAAGGATATATATATATATATATATATATATATATATATATATATATATATATATATATATATATATATATATATATATATATATATATATATATATATATATATATATATATATATATATATATATATATATATATATATATATATATATATATATATATATATATATATATATATATATATATATATATATATATATTATAATATATATATATATATATATATATATATATATATATATATATATATATATATATATATATATATATATATATATATATATATATATATATATATATATATATATATATATATATATATATATATATATATATATATATATATATATATATATATATATATATATATATATATATATATATATATATATATATATATATATATATATATATATATATATATATATATATATATATATATATATATATATATATATATATATATATATATATATATATATATATATATATATATATATATATATATATATATATATATATATATATATATATATATATATATATATATATATATATATATATATAATATATATATATATATATATATATATATATATATATATATATATATATATATATATATATATATATATATATATATATATATATATATATATATATATATATATATATATATATATATATATATATATATATATATGTATATATATATATATATATATATATATATATATATATATATATATATATATATATATATATAATATATATATATATATATATATATATATATATATATATATATATATATATATATATATATATATATATATATATATATATATATATAATATATATATATATATATATATATATATATATATATATATATATATATATATATATATATATATATATATATATATATATATATATATATATATATATATATATATATATATATATATATATATATATATATATATATATATATATATATATATATATATATATATATATATATATATATATATATATATATATATATATATATATATATATATATATATATATATATATATATATATATATATATATATATATATATATATATATATATATATATATATATATATATATATATATATATATATATATATATATATATATATATATATATATATATATATATATATATATATATATATATATATATATATATATATATATATATATATATATATATATATATATATATATATATATATATATATATATATATATATATATATATATATATATAATATATATATATATATATATATATATATATATATATATATATATATATATATATATATATATATATATATATATATATATATATATATATATATATATATATATATATATATATATATATATATATATATATATATATATATATATATATATATATATATATATATATATATATATATATATATATATATATATATATATATATATATATATATATATATATATATATATATATATAATATATATATATATATATATATATATATATATATATATATATATATATATATATATATATATATATATATATATATATATATATATATATATATATATATATATATATATATATATATATATATATATATATATATATATATATATATATATATATATATATATATATATATATATATATATATTATATATATATATATATATATATATATATATATATATATATATATATATATATATATATATATATATATATATATATATATATATATATATATATATATATATATATATATATATATATATATATATATATATATATATATATATATATATATATATATATATATATATATATATATATATATATATATATATATAATATATATATATATATATATATATATATATATATATATATAATGTAACTAAATTGAGCATAGAATAAGAATAAATGTGGTTTAATAAATAGTAATAGATGGCAGAAGTGAACGGTTTTGCTCCTGCTGCTCGAATACTTTGAGTGTTGTTGAAATTAATTTTAAGGCAGTTTTTAAACATACATAATACTTTTAACGGACTTATAGATAAACTTGGTACTAATTAGATTTAGGGAAAAATAATAATAATAATAATTACAATAAATAAATAAAATAAATAAATAATTAAAAATAACAAAAATGAAAAGAAATGAAATTTAATATAAAATAAATATATGCAATCAAATTAGAAAAAGGAACACTAACAGCAAACCATCTTTTACGAAACGCTATGTGCCAGGAGTCGATTTCTTATAGAAGTTAAGACGCATGTGACCCCAATTGGAGATAATTAAGTTCTACTTGTCCAGTTAACCGATCTCTGTTGGTTAAAGATGTCAAGAAGACAACTATTTTTGTGGAGAGCGATTCTGTTAATAAAACTCTTCAAGGTGTCAGAAACGCCGAGACCAAATAAAGTAACGTTCGTCTCAGAGTAAATAAAATAACGTTCTGAGGGAGGTTTAATGAATCCAATATACTGCATTGACAATGCCTTAAAATCTTGCGCTCTAAAATATCAAATAATTTAATGATTATGGCTGACATAGCACCCATATGAATGGTGTTATAGGTTTTGTTCATTGCAGTCAATTTTTGTTAGAAAGTAATTATCAAAATGAGCCTCGAATTTTATACGCTTTATTTAGTGTAATCCTTGGGTGTTTGTGAAATATTAAAAGCGTATAGAAATTAGTCCTGAGATATTTTATTTTATTTCGAAAAGGAATGTAAACTCGATTTAAACTGCATCGTACAATTTTACTCTCCGGAACAACGAAGACTTGGACTTCCCTGACGTTATGTCTTTGTGTCTCTTTTGGTCCCCCAACTGCTGTAAAAATTATATATCGAAATGCTAAAAAACTGTATCGAAATGTTCTGCAGTGATGAGAATGAAGAGGGAAGTCGTTTGCATATAAAAAATCCTGCAATGCCAGTGGAATGCCAGTGGAATTAAACTTTAGTAAAGGCAACATTAATCAAAACTGCGACTAACTTCTAATATTAAAAGATAAATGATTGAGAGATTTTCGAACTGTAATTACCAAAACTTTCCTGGAGCATCTACGATTGAAGTAAAATAGGATGAGACTGCTTTGATTTCAAAATTTGCTTTCCGTTACACAATTACGTTGTAGGGAAGTAAACAGATAATTTTCGGATTAGTAGCAAAATCCAAAGCGACCATTTCCCAAACAGCACAATCGTGAGCGTCGAAATTCTTTTGTCCTTCGAGATTTTTAGAAATCATCGGGATTTAGTCGTTCGGGATTTTGTCTGTCTCTTATACTTTTCACTTTTTAAACGCTTCTGCCGGCAAAGCGCTATAATTGCCACCTCTGTAAGGCTCACCATAAAAATAAAATTTTACGCGAAATATAAAAATGACAATAACGTATTGAAAAGAAAACCATGAATTATCTTCAAACACTTTAATTTTCCGCAGCTTAACTTTGATTATGAAATGAAGCGCACAGGAAAACACATTTTTCTTCTTAAAAGTTTCTCTAAAAAGGAAAAGTTAGCTTTCACCGAAACAAATATCCAAAAAAAGATAAAAAATCGTTTCTTTCGGTTACGATGATAAAAAGTGTTTTAGTGTTGCCAAGCTCATTCAGGTTTAATTTTTTAATGTTAAATGACATGTAACGAAATGATATTTTATGAACGATGCATTAGCAACAAAAACAATCAGCAACGGCAACAACAACAGAGAGATATATGTATAGTACGGAACAATAATATTGTTGTGGCTACACCGCCGGTATGGCTGACTGGATGGTTTCATTGCAAAGCGTGTTGGCGAGTGGCGTCGTGTTGAATATTTGAAAGCCTGAACGCTTCGTCATGAAACACAATAAATGCTGCGAGTAACAACAAAGTGCGCGCGTAAAATAAGTCGAAAAAATGGGACATGGGAGGATTGGTGAACGACAACACTGTTGTTGGTGGCTCTCAACTTATCGTTGTTGGAGGGTGCATTAATTTTGAGGAGGGAGTGTGGCTTTGGCTTTTGTGTAATTTTTCATTTAATTCATTCTTAAAGGAATTGTTTTTTTATTTTATTCGAAAAAATGCTAAAAGAAAGTAAAAATAAAAGCTTTTTAAAAATTAAGCAGCGAGAAACATTAGGTTTACCATCGTTACCACTGATTGCTCAATCTTTCTACTGAAGTGATTCAGAATGGTGGGTAAAGTGAAAAAGGGGCGGGTAGAAATTAATACATTCAACGGTATATCTTGTTGCATCAAGAGGATTGGTAGAACAAAAATGTTGAAAGGATTGGCAGTGAAAGCAAAGGATTATTTGAAGAATGTCTCTAACGTATAATCACAAAATCAAACTTTTGGTAGTACATGGACTAGATTGCAATCGGTTAAATTTTTTTGCATTTTTAAAATTTAACATTTTTTTAAAAGGAATAACCTCCGCTTATTATGAAACCCCTTAGCTATTTCGAGTGATTTCCCCCCATTCTTTATTAATTGCTAAAATAATATCATGTTATACATCAATCGTGTAGAGAGAATAATAAGAAACCACATAGTATTCAAAACGATATTACATTGACGGTTTCACCGTTACCCACCAACCCTTCCATGCGTTATTCTAACGATATCACACTCTCTATATTTGTTTTCACACGATAAATAAATAATTAGGCAGACCTACGGGTGGCCTGGAAGATAACCTGGTGAAGAAAAACCAACAAAAAATCTAATAAAACCAAAACTTAACGACGGAAGTGTTGAAGGGGGAGGCTGAAGGGAGGTATCATCGTAATTATGGCCATCGAAAATCTTGCTTCGCTGATGTCGTTGAATTTCGACGTAATTATGGTCTATAAAAGCTCGCTTTCTGGTATTTAGAAATATTCACCTTTTCTTTTTTCCGTAAACAACTCGGTGGGACGATTTGATTTCTGGAATTTTAATCACAATTATATCCGACATTAATAATTATTTTGAAAGAAAAAGTATTATTGAACGTTAAAAACGAAACCTTGTCACTGAAAACTAAATTATCATTTATAAAACTTCATCATCATCATTTTGGAAGTGATTGAGAGGGTGGTTTGAAAGATTGACAGCATGAATCTGCTAAACCAACGAACAAGTAGTTGTGGCGTGCGGATTAGATACACTCATGCAAACATACAGACACATATCGGACCATCAGCAGTCATGACCTTAGGACATTCCCAAATTCTGTTCGCCTGCATCGACAGTTCCAACTTTTAGGAAACAAAATGTTTCCATGACAAATAAAAATAGAAACTTTGTTATCTCTATTTTTCTATTTTTCCTTTTTGTTAAATAATATTCTCTATAAAACTCATTGTGTTTACACACTGTCTATTCTTGAATTGATATCTTTTGCTGGACCGATTTTCTATGAAACTAAATCAGAGGAAAAAGTTAACCAAACAGTTTTGCCAACATATTGACAGAGCTCTTCTAAAAAAGTTTAAAAATTAAAACCCTTAATTAAAAGCAGATTTCATGTTGAAATAATGATTTGCTGTTTGAATATCAAGCAAGCCATATAATGATTAATATCTTTCTTTGTAATAGTTTTAATGAGCCAAACCCTTTCAAAATTATTTGTTTTAGATGAAAGTGCGATGTTGTCTTAATATCTAGTCCGTATTAAATGAATCGCATACCAAACAAAAATGAAACATGAAACCGTCATTAATTTCAGAACGATTATCATTGTGTCAATCAATGACGCAAGGATTAATGAAAGAAAATCACTAGCAATCCCGCAACTTCAGTTCTAATAAACACGTCGAAGAAGATAGAGTTTGAGAATGGAGAGAAAGAAAAAGAGAGAGAGAGAGATTAAAAAGGCAAGCCTTGGTAATTAGTGCCTTAGTTATTATTTTATTTGTAACTTTTCTATGGATGTAGTGGAACCTTTTTCAATTAAGACAACAAGCTTCGAACTTTTCCTCCTCCCTTCCTCTTTTTCCCACCAAGTTCCTGTTTTTCCTTCGTCGTTCTCTTTCTTCTCGAATTCATCACTTCTTTATTTTTATCTTCCGGTTTACCGATTTCATAACAAACTCTTAATTCTAGAGTTATCGAATTTTATTCGAGTTTGATAATTTGCGACGTTCGTATCATAACTGCTTTCTTGGCTTCAGTTACTTCACCTTTATATGTTTAAAGCTATTCTACAAAAAATCGATTATTCTTCATTTGTGTCAATCAAGTAGAAGTGTTTTTACTTTCGCCGGTTACCCCCATCCTTTTCATCATAAAACTCTTTGCCGCATCTTCCATTTCTCTGTATCTTTCTGCTTCATCTGTTTTACTGAATGTCTTCAGATTACGCTTCCTGTCATGCACTCTTCCTCTTTACAGAAGAGATCTGCTTACATTTCCCTTAAGCAAAATCCGTTTATTTACACGCCCCCTTCTTTTAAAGCGATTGCTTTAAATACTCTTGATTTTTTGTTATTTTTATATTTGTAAGCATAAAATCAAGTTTGGCCAAAACATCACTACAACGAGAGATAACAATTTTTGAAATTTAATAGCAAGTCATTACTGAATTATTTACCAGGATATCGGGTTAACATCGAAATCTCAGCTCCTCTCACAGTTTGCCAGATAGAGTAGAATTCGTTCACAAGTTTGAAATATTCACAATCAATTTAGGCCCCAATGAGAATCCTCTAATACAGTCCCCTCCTGACGCACATTCTACTCTTGTGGAACGTGTTCATGAAAACAATTTACTTTATAATATATTTTATATATAATATTAAAATAAAATTTTTCCTTTTTGAAAAAAAAACGTGCAGCCTTTTCTTACTGTCATGGCTAACACCAGTCTCCGTAGACCAACTGCCGTGGGTCTGTCGATACCGCCAGGAATAAAATCTAAAACTCTATAGCACAGTGGAATATATATTTGATAATAATAAATATTATTGGGGTTATATTTTCTCGAAATTTGTGATGTTAAACTTCTTAACTTCTGGCGCACTGTGTGAAGCCTGATAAATCGTACTTTAATTTGATTTTACAACCAAATTGTCGCAAATTTATTGCTGTGATTACCATTTAATGAGTATCATCTTACAAAGTATTGGTGACTTCGTCCATGTTTTAACAATTTATTACGGTTCGATTTATTTATTGCGATCTATAAATAATAAAAAGTATTTATGATTTATATGTATTGATTTTCGATTTTGGACACCGGAAGCCGCTTTGCATTGCTTTAACTTAGAATACCAAAATAATGTTTCGGTGACAAATGGAACGTTTTAGTGAATTTTCGTGACACCATGGATAAATTGCACCACAAAGGTACCAAAAAAATTGGTTGAAATTCATAGTCATACATTTTCAAAAAATTTGGTGGCATTCCGCGACAAAAATAATTAAAATATTAACATGTTGCAATAATTTCTTCCATTCCAGGATGTAATGTTGAAATAATTTCTTCCTTTTCCAGGAGTATTAAAAGCCTTCCAGCAAATATAAATAAATAATCAATTATATAAATAATGCACTTCAACACTAGCCAATTTGATCCACTGTGCATAATTTCTTATTTTGCGAAATTTATTTTGAAACTTGCCATTCACGTCTCTCCTCACCCGGACGTCGCAGAACCTATCTTTATACAGTTGAATGCGTGCGAGCCGGCGAACAGTTTCCTTTCGGATCGTCAACTGAAAATCAAAATCCTAAAACCGAGTTAAAATGTTTGCGGTTACGGTGATGATTTTGTGGATGTTACTTGACTTCATGGGGTTGTGGAGGGGATGAACTATTAACGGGAGGGGTGGTGGTATAAACCAGGGGTGGATGGATTTACTGGAACAAAGAAATGTTCGTACACAAAAGAACTCCAAGTAAAAGCATTTCATTTCATTTTAAAAAATTGACTTGCACGGAATTCAGTGAATGAGATTTTTTCGGTCTTCTTCGTATGAAAGACTTCTACGTCAATTTTATTGGGCAGACATAGAAGTGCGTAAGTATAAAATATAATAATTTTTTAAGAAAATGTGCTGTTACGGATTTTGTTTCTGTTTTTTGTTTATATCTGACAAATGTGGACAGTATTTTATTTTCTTTTTTTGGATTGTCGGCACAATTTTTTGAGTTTTTCTTTTCCAAATCAAATCAAATTGATTGGAGGTTTCGCTTTGCAACGAAAAAATATTGCACAATAAAAAGGAAAAACTTTCAATTCAGTCTGCTTTTCATGAAGTCTTCGTACATTTATCATTATTTTGTTTCTGGGGTTTTTTAGGGTGATGGATGATTTCTTTGGGTTGACACAATGAAAATTTAGGAAAATCGGAAATTTGATACTCTCGGCTACAACAACCAATACTGCAGAGCTCCAACAACAAAAGAAGGGGAAATGTGAGAACAAGATAATATGTTTTCGAGATCTTGATATTTTTGGCAACACAATGCAAGAATTAATCTTCTTAATGATACTAAAAAGCGAGTTACACGAATTACATACGACGGCTTTTTCAATCATTCACCATTTACGTAATGCAATTGAGACATTTTAGTGACAAATGGAATACATTTATATTTTTTCTGTTTTGAAAAAGAGGGTCGTTGGAGGAAAATCTGGCTGGAAAAATATATTAGACCGTTTTCAACTTTTACCAACAGTTAAACAGTAAAGTTATTTAAAGCACGATTTATTATAGATTTATAATTTATTTCTAAAATCTTTAGAAACCTTCAGGCTCTTAACCCTTGCCTTCGCGAAGGATCATTATATTGAAACAAACGATGCTTGTAATCTTTAATTAAAATTGGAATCGATTTGATTGAAAATAAAATATTGAATTACTCTCACCATCGAATACATTTTCTTAAGACTTTCTTGATTTTGAATTGCAACGAACCGAAAAGGAACCGATTTGTTATTTGCTTTATTTTTTGAAGAAAGATCTAACAGTGTCTTATTTTAATTAATAGAAATGTCTTTGATCATTGGATGTAATTGAGAACATTGTGCGGCACAGCTGCATCAATAAGAAAAAACGTTCCCAAGAAACAAAGTCTTAAAACCGTAAAACACTTGCAATAATCACGTAAGTATGTGTAAATGCTCAATGGGTTAACATATAAAATTAATTTCTTGGCTTTAAAGCCTTAGAAGAACGAGTTCCAAAAAAGAGTGGGAGAGAGAGAAAAGAGAGAGATGTTTTAGGAAGAATGTGGAGTTTGGGAAGAGTTATTTAATAGGAAGAAACATTTAATCTAAATATTAAATATTTAATTAAAGAAATATTTAATTAAAAGTTTGACGTTAAACAATGGGGCGAATTAGAATCAGTGTCACGCCCACCCCTTGTAGTCGAAATGAGTTCATCGAAATCCTATTTTCACATTGACCAACAAAAAAATGTATATTCCGCGGAATGTACCAAACTTCTCTAATACCTTCCTGCTTATTCGAGTTAACTAAGCTTGCATTACGTTTACGGAATATATATATTCCGGTAAAATCGCATTTAGTATTTTTATTTGCTTTAATTATAATTTATTACAAAGTAGTGTAATAGCTATTTTTTGAAATTCTTTCGTTTATTTTAAAATGAGCGATTTTTTGTTTTAGCGTGGTAGTAGTTGTGCTTTGTAGGTTTTACCTTCTTACGTGTTTCATTAAAACATTTCTATATATATATTATTGCTGAGATGATCTCCTCCAGAGACGAATTTTATCATACCTTGCAATCGTATGAGGATGACTAAAACTAAACTAATGATGACTAAAATTCAAACCATTTTTATCCTTGAAATATCACTGGATTTGAACTATGAAGGGGAG
Organism: Physocephala rufipes; assembly: GCA_963966595.1. Lineage (NCBI taxonomy): Eukaryota > Metazoa > Arthropoda > Insecta > Diptera > Conopidae > Physocephala > Physocephala rufipes. Next base: position 13,937,989 of record OZ016502.1, on the reverse strand, counting down.
TGAAAGGAAGAAGGAGAGCGGACATTGCGTAATACGAAATGGGTGAGATATATCTCTCGTAATGTTTTAATTTATAGTAGTCACAAATGGTTTTGTTTCGTTCAATATTTTAAACGTTCATTAAAAAACTCTTTTAACGCTACGGATTATAAAACTTCGTTCAGTATTCGATGGTCTTAGGAAATATGCGGATAATTAATCTTAGTGACGACGGCATTTTGCGAAGCAGCAAGCACGTGATTGAGCTTAAGATAGTCATCACTGAGGACAAAAGGAACGGCAACAACGTCAGCACTCTTGATAATAACATCATCATATTCATCATCTATTTTCAATCATTGGGGTACAATCGTCCAACCCCATTCTCTTTGTCATCGTCCCGGCCCTTCAGTGTTTCCATGGAGAAAATCGGGGTTTTTTACTCTTCATCATCGTCGAAAGAGGGTAAGTGTGGTCCGAAGTCGGGTCGGGGGGAGAGGAAGTAAAATCATAAAGTTATCAACATCTTCATTACGTTGAGACAAACAAATTTTAGACATGCGGAGCTTTTGTTCCGCTTGTCAAATGTTAGGATAATTGAAGCACTCAAGCAGAAGTGATTATATTCATTACGGCTGGAAACGGTCTCATAAAAAAGTGATAAAGGTAGTGGTTATGAGAGTTGAAAGAATGGACTTGATAGGCCACTTGGACAAGTTATGCTATCTCCAAAGGCATAAAAAATAATGACAAATAATTATCAGAGTATCCGATGATATTTTCGTTGATTTATGAGCAATTAACAAATCGTGGTGGGAGAGGGGGACTTAGAAGAGAAGAGGATTGCAATGGGCGATCCTGGGCCTCGCAGTCCACTCGTCAACATATTTGTTTCTCACAATTTCTCCTACTTTTTCTGATCAATCTTTTTTCTCCTTTTCACTTTCATTTCGCCACAGTAAAAACACAATTTGCACGAACTTTATTTGATTTATGATTTCCCAATAATTCGCCAAACAAATGAAGCGACTGAAATGAATGAATGAAATGAAATAAAGACCTTCGATAATATAAAAATTCTAGCTCTTAGATGCCTTCTAGTGGCAGAAGGCCGTTATAAAGAAACATCTCTGTAAAAAATTCCGATATTGCAAAACTATTGCTGAGATTTTTCAAACACGCCGGTGGAGGGTGGGGCAGGTTGGTTTACGAAATGAAGTACACATAAATGAAATAAGACACATTCATATAAAAGAATTATAAATATGGGCCTTCGTTTATGCCATGTCTCTTCGGTAATGTCTCTAAGTGTTCCTTTTCATACACTGTTTCTTGTTTTCTTTCTCGTTAATCGCGGATAAACTCTTTTAAAGACGATTAAATGTATTTTATCAACAATCGCATTACACTCAGTGCCATAACCACTCCCCTTTATATATATCACACTTTATTCTTGTGCAATGACAAACAACGGTATTGTAAAGACTTCAGCTGGATTTTTCGTCATGGCTGCACTTCCGGTGCTTCAATCTTTTATTTATAATTATATATATATATATATATATATATATATATATATATATATATATATATATATATATATATATATATATATATATATATATATATATATATATATATATATATATATATATATATATATATATATATATATATATATATATATATATATATATATATATATATATATATATATATATATATATATATATATATATATATATATATATATATATATATATATATATATATATATATATATATATATATATATATATATATATATATATATATATATATATATATATATATATATATATATATATATATATATATATATATATATATATATATATATATATATATATATATATATATATATATATATATATATATATATATATATATATATATATATATATATATATATATATATATATATATATATATATATATATATATATATATATATATATATATATATATATATATATATATATATATATATATATATATATATATATATATATATATATATATATATATATATATATATATATATATATATATATATATATATATATATATATATATATATATATATATATATATATATATATATATATATATATATATATATATATATATATATATATATATATATATATATATATATATATATATATATATATATATATATATATATATATATATATATATATATATATATATATATATATATATATATATATATATATATATATATATATATATATATATATATATATATATATATATATATATATATATATATATATATATATATATATATATATATATATATATATATATATATATATATATATATATATATATATATATATATATATATATATATATATATATATATATATATATATATATATATATATATATATATATATATATATATATATATATATATATATATATATATATATATATATATATATATATATATATATATATATATATATATATATATATATATATATATATATATATATATATATATATATATATATATATATATATATATATATATATATATATATATATATATATATATATATATATATATTCTTCTCCCAATAATCAGCAAAATATTTAACATTTCCACAAAATTTACAAACAAAGTGTTCAAATATTTTGCCTCATTGCGAAATCAGGAATCAGCAATCAAAAGGTTTTGTTCTGAGCCAGTCGACTCAACCAAACTTCTTTAATCGCCCGATCATAGAAGTCATTCCAGCAGGGGGTTTCGGTTAAATCGAGCGGAAGGTGATATGATTATGCGTTGCCATGGCATCATATCCGGTATATCTGATGCTTAACAGCATCGATGCAGTGCCATCCGTCGGCCAAGATAGCACATTAGAAATAAAAAAAACACCATAAAATAAAATGGGAGAGGGGGAAGCAAAATAAAATAAAATGAATAGATAAGAAGAGAAAGAAGAAGAGTATTTTAAAAGTATTACTTAATGACGGCCCTCACCTTCTGGATCCTCCTTTCTTTAGTTAGAAATTTCCTCAAAAAATCGCGTGACGTAACAGCGAATAGTACCTGCTTCGGCATATTTCCCGGCGAAACCCTTTAAAGGACTTTCCTCTCTTTCAAAGGTTTTGATAACATCTTTAGCATTTGTGATCAGTTTGAGAATAATAACAGCGTATATTAAGTTAATTAATAATTAATTATTTTTTTCATAAAAAATTAAGTTCCGAATGTTTTCCAAAAGAAGGAGAGCGAGTTTTTGTATTTCGCTAACTATCCGTGCATTATTTAATTATGCGTTTTAACTAATTAATTTATTACGCCAATCCTTCCAAACAACTCCACAAAAGTGAGCAGCTTAAATTTTTATTGAATAATGTTAAGCAAAATGTTGGCTCGTCATGTAAATTCAATATAGAAAATGATAAATCTTAATTTGCACCTGCGTCAAATAAAAAACCTTCTCAATTTGTCGCCGGAGGTGGCAACACCGTGAGCTTGCCACAGAAGTTCTCCAGGAAAGTTTGGTAACTCCCCCTCTTTCGTCACCCGCACCCATTCGTTGTGGCGAAACCTTGGAAACTCAGCGGGATAAAAGAAATGCAAAACGTGCTTAAGATTTTTATTGGGGGATTTTTCTCGATCCTCTCTTGCTCTTCACACAAATAAATACAGAAGAAATAACTTAAGCAACAGGAGTGATGATTTCTTTTTTTGCAATTTCATTTCAATTTGTTTTGCGTTTTCTTTTCAATTTTCTTTCTCTAGTTTTTTGATATTTACTGTTTTTATAGCTTCTTATTTATTTATTTATTGTGGCTTATTTGCACTTTCACCACTCTCTCTCTCTCTCACTCTCTCTCCCCCATTCTCTTCCATTTACTCGTTGCTTTTATCAGAATCTAGGCAGTGGCAAAAAGCCGAAAACATTGCCAACATCAACCGAATCATCAACGGAATCAATGAAAATGAAGGAGTGTGGGAAGTACATACAATAAAAACTAGCTGGCAACATTGTCATCACACTTTAAACAAATTGCAGAACGTGTTTATGCTTTAACCACAGGGAGTGCATTTCAGAAACAAGACTACCAAGCATGCTGTCAGTGGGAGGTGGATCAATGGCAACCCTGGAGTGGATTTTGAAGTTGGAAAAAACAACACGAATAATCCGACAATGATGAGTAAGTGTTGGGTAGCGTATTTCAATTAGTTAAATGCACATTTGGGACCATTTTGTGGTCAGCGTTTACTTTGAACTCTTCTATCCATGAACTCTCTCTTCATCCTTCTCTTCTATAACCGGCCACCTTCTGATAACGTGCCCTCACCATTGTCATTTCAATCCACTACTACTTTCCAAATTATTATTTTTCAATTTACATTCATTTTATGTTTATTTTTGTAATACATTTTTTGTGCCCTAGACCGATTTGCTTTTGCATTATAAAATTAAATTCTATTTTTCCTTTTCTTCTTTTCAGTCTTCTTCTTATTTTATCAAGAGTTCTTAGTCAGAGTGTTTTACATTTTCATAGACTTGATTGTGGACAGAAGTGATTTTAGCATTACTTCCTCAAGACATCACTACTATTTCTACTACTATTTCTTGGCCATGAAGATCAACGAGTATCGCTTTTAAGTCGTTTTCATTAGAGTAAAGGGTCATTGACATCTGAATTGGCTTTTGTGATTACTATTATGTAATTGTGTTACAATGTAACGTAATTTCAATGAAATTACATAAAATGCCTTCGAGTTGGACACACAAAATAGTCTGGGTTCTACAAAAGGACTTCTACGAATTTTTATTTTATTTGCACGACACGAGTGTAGTGTGTGTTCTTTATGAAAACCATTTTAGGAAACCTCTTTGAAATTATTGTTGAACTTCTAAAGTTATTCTGCTGGATATAAGCGACTTATGCTGTTCTGCATTTTGTGCGGGCGGGGCGGTTTCAAAATTTATAAGTGAACATCTAAAAACATTCCATGTAAAAGACCATGCATGCTTTCATATTGTCCAATTCAATGAAAAATTATTTCAAATTTAAGTAATGTTAATGAAATAGGAAGAGACTTCTTTAGGAAAGCCTTAATTTGCTCGGATTTCAATAACTTGCATAACTTTGTTTATTCATTTTAGAATCAATTTCACCAATATAAATCAATATAAGAATGGAGTAATAGTCTTTGATACGCCCATCGCAAACAAAGCTGGTTTGTAATAGTCCGACTCAAACATAAAAATTAAGTCAGATAAATAATAACACAGAAACCACAAGGAGAGATACCAAAAGACAAGCTTTGGAATGTATAGGTGGGTGCTATATCGCATTATACTCGTCTCCCGTGGTGTCAGTCCACTTATAGCCACTTGGTCGTGGTTCCCAACCGACATTCCCAGAGCCTGGCGGTGACCCAAACCGTCCTTGTCGGTCACTGTCATTTGAGGCGCTTACGCCTCCGAGCAGTCGGGTGTATAATATACACAATAATTATGGAATGGATTACACTTGGTGCTTAACTACAATCTTCAATATCGTAGTCGTTATTTTAGGCTATGTTGGCGAGCTTTCCTGTGCTCCCTGATTTCCTGATTTCTTTGGCCAGAACTCTTCAGAGGATTATCTTTAAACAAATGGGAGCGTTTAGCTCATTTACGTATAAACCGTAACCGTAGTCGTTATTGTGATTTCATCGAAAATTGAAAAAATTGAGTGAGTTGTTTGAAATTTTGGCAGAGTTGCGAAGTGTTGAAACGACAGGGAACGCATTATATCGATTACATTTTCAGTTGCTTCGATCAAATGTTTTTAACCGGCAATGGAATCGAATTTCAAGATGCTGAAGCAAAAAGAATGAATAATCAATAATTGTGGATTCAACTTTCCGTGGAAGAATCGAGGGAAGTGAAGGAAATAGAATTGCCTCATGATCCTGTTTTTTTGCCTTTGCAATTAGTACTCAGTCATTTGCATATTGTTTTCATCATTTTTTAAATTGTTGTTGCTTTCAATTGTTGTTGCCGTTTGCGGTTGTTCTTTTTGCCAAAAAGAACTTTTTTTCATTCAACGTTGTCTATCTTCTTGTTTCTGCGTTTGTTTGTGCCTGTCTGTTTTCTAAGCCACCCTCTTATTGCAATTCTAAACCTTCTGCCTTGGCCCACAATTTGTATCGCTCCTCTTCTACATTACACTGCCTGTTAAATCCATGAATTGTTTTATTGCTGGGCTCTCTTTAAGACGACATAAAAGTCATTTAATCCACTTCAATCCACTTTGAATATCTGCAGACTCTGCAAAAAAAGATTCACACAAGGGGGAACATCCTCATCAGAATCATCGGGTATCAGGAATAAAATGCAAAAACCTTAAAGGATATTCACGTGGACTTTGTGCAGCAAGAACAATGAAATCATCAACAGCGATTTTATTACGTAATATGTGCACTCATTCTTGTGTGTATGTGTGTGTATGCGTTTACGTATGTCTTATTTAAATACTTTGAACAAAGTTTTTTTAAATTCATTGGAATTTTTTTCAATAAACAAACTTTGATTTTAATTATTCGAAGATATGGAAAAAAATTATATTATTGATCAATTTAAATATGTTTATGTCAGCCTTCCTTTATTCGAAAAAAGATAAATAGATTTATTTTTTCTTTAAAAAAATCCTCCTGCAATCAATAAAATGTAAATTGAATAGCGACTAATTCGAGCTGCAAATATTCGATTACATTTAATTGAATTTTCCTTCAATTGTTTCCCGCTGTGAATTTATTTTAATGTAGAAAAAAAAGAAATCATAAGAACGAATTCAAAACGTGACTTCAAAATAATACTCGTATTTAGAGTGAGAAAAACTGGAGAATTTCACTCACTGAAAAGGGAAGCATGAAAGCACCTGAATAAGATAAAATTTCAAAAGAAATAAGAAAAAATATAAAAAACAATCCAAACAAAAAAGGCAAAAATAACTAAGAAAAAATACAAAAAGATTGGAAGAAAATATCAATCAACACAATAATAGAAAAATGAATGATGAGCGATTGAAGAAAAAACAAATAAAAATTGATTTATCTGACCTGAGAGATATGTGACGCACCCTACATGTTCCTCTAGAAAGTCAGAGAAACATAGCCATTGTCAAGCCACAAAGGTGACAATGGCTATGTTTTTACCTCGCAAAAGTAATGCAAGAACGAAATCAGAAAAATATAGTTTTTTGTTCTATATTAAAAGAATACTCTAATCTTAAGCTTAAGATTACAAATAATCTCTGAAGAGCTTAAAAGCTTTTTCAGGAAACATCAAAGACGTGCAGTACGTGTAAGTCGGGTGGTTGAATTTCTATGTTGTAGGATATAATCTTGAGCAATTTGTAAGGTGTTTTTTTAAATATGTGTTAAAAAACGTATGTCCTTCGTTGCCTTTCTTGGTCGGTTCATCAGAGCCCAAATATCGAGTTTTGTAGGCTGGCAGTGTTTTCGATTTTTGGACTTCAACGTCCTTTAAGGAAAGCATACATTCAGTACAGTCAGGCCTATCCAAGAACAAGATACAAAAAGTATCTTAAATGAACAATAATGAATCATGAAATCACGAATGAGGTCAAAGTGGTCAAAACAGATTCAGGATTAATGAAACGAAATACTTTCAAAATTATTATGCATAAATAAAATAAAAAGGCTCTAATCAATTCAGTTCCTCCTTTTTAGCCACTTGTTGTTCACATATTTGATACTTAATGTTCTGTTCAGAGGCTTACTGCCCAGGATTAAAGGATTGAAGTTAGTTCATTGAAAAATTACGAATATTCTGCCGTGAAAAATAAGGTAAAAATATTTTCAATTTTTTAAAGCCATTAGTGAAAAAATCGTGCATATGGCCACCCCTTTTTAGTGTAAGGCTCTGATTTGAATAATTTTTTTATGGAAATATTCCGTTGCTCTTATTAACAATATTATAAAGAATTGTCTTGGTTTCCAACTAATAATGTAGAGGAGGATAGATAGAGTCTTGGGTAGTTGCAACAGAAAATGATATCGGCGTTTGAATAAAGTGGCTCATACAACGACCACAATCGTTACAGAAATTAACTCCTGATTCGAGAGTAATCCCTTAGCGGTAAATATAATAAATTAGCGGTAAATATAGTAATATTATTCTATTATAAAGAATATTCAGAACTGCTCCTTTCAAAATTTTATTTGAAAGGGCTTCACGCAAATAGCTGTCAATCATTATATGGTTGACATTATCTTCGACCTGAAGAGGATTAAAAGGTTAATTAAATTTAATTGTGCCACTTATTGTTTATGCATTTATCCATAGGTCGAATTCAGTTTCAAGAGGAAGCAATCTAACGGCATTTATTTTCGTATGCATTTTCAAACTATATTACAAATATTACACCCCATAACTGTTCACCCCGAACTTATTTGTGGCGGTCATTCACGCAGCCTTATCAGGATGGTGTTTCTCGTCTAACAACGAGAAGGCTTGTTATGCTTTAGCCATATCTGTAATAGCACCAGAAGGTTGCTACAGCTAGTCCATCTATATTAACAAAATATCTTCCCCCTCTTCTGCATCAGTTTGTCCATGAAGCACATGAGGCTGAATTATCCTGTGGGATTACCGGTGGTAAGTTGTTACAAGACGTCATAAATGTAGTCGCTTATTATACGAAACGTCGCTCGTTAAGGCATAATTTTTTTTTCTTCGCTAAAAGAAGTAAATCTTGTCAAGAAGAATTTTCCTTGTACGAGGTTCTATTGCACTTTCTTAATCTGCTCGAGCGTAATGTGGTCTATGTTTTCTTCACACAGTCAGTCCCATTGAATTGATGACTGGCAGACAGTTTCGAAGTTTTACGATTATTTTGAAAAGAAAAAAGACTTTCTAAAAGGAAGCTACCAATAAATATAGACTATATATAGCTGCAGTTAAAAAAACTTTATATCAGTCATTACAAGTAAAATCCAGTAGCGAAGGAACCCAACAATTTTGAAAAGTTTCTCTGTGATAAAATCATGATTACGTCGCTTTTGCGTAAATCCTTTTAATATGACGCGACAATGTTGAATTAGATTATGAAAGGATAAAAAATCTAGAACGAAGTAACCGAATTTAAGACTAAGAGACAAAATGATGTGAACGTTTCGAATATTAATAATGTTTTTATAAGAATTGTAAGAATCAATCGTATTAAATTTCGATACTTCAATTTTTTTTAAAGATATGTTTTTCGAAATAAAGATATGGTTTTCGATCGTCCAATTTTTTCAAATGATTTTTCGAGATACCGTAAGATATGCGGAAACAATTGAGGAAGAACTGTAGCAAAAATGGCAAGGGGAGGGAAAGCGCCTCGAGTAGAAATTTGATCGAAGAGTTCTGGTTAGGTCGAAGATCAAGAGCCATCGTCAAGGCTCGTAAGAAAGGAAGTAGAACTATGTCTCACTATAATTGAAATCATCTGTGTGCGTGTGTGTGTGAGAGAGAGAGAGAGGAAAAGGGTGCGTGCGTCACGCTTTACTAGGGCGACTTAAGGGACAATTAAAGGTAGAAAAAAGGTCTGATAGATCACTAACTCTTTCATTAATCCTGACTGATTTATATACAATTTCGTCAAATCTCATGCATTAAAATAATTAAGTAATTCATTGAAATGAATTCAATTTAAATCGAATGTGTTTTCCCACCCAGAATAAATAATAATTAAATTAATCACCGGCATACATCGGTATCATTATGACCTTCTTAATTGTCTTCATTATCATTATAGTAGCTCATCATGCCATTCATTCAATTTATTCATTCAAGCTTTCCATGCTGTCGACTTCACACATCTTCAGCACCAGCACCAGCGCTTGTACATCATCATCATTATAAAAAGAAATAAAAAAATAAGACTTCATAATTGTGTTTGTTGTTGGCTTTATTATCACTTTCTTACTTGCAAAACATATATTAAAACTTCATTCTCCCTTTTCGAATTCTTAACCAACATTCAGGCAACGCGTATACACATCTTGCGTCGCGGCCCAGGGCGCTTATGCATCCTATACTGTTATTAACCTCTCGTTTAAGCAGCGAAGCCCGAACAAACTGAAATACAGTTTATTGCCTCCTCTACTAAACTCCAACCACTACATGCAAACAACAACAACTACAATCAGCAACCAGCAACCAGCTACCAGCCAAACAACAACGAAATAAAACAATATTAAGGACCAAAAGTGAAATCTCTGCAGTCACTGTGAAGAGTTTAATAGAAAGCGATAAACTAAATTACAATAAAGTCCAGTACCGGAAGCGCACGAAAGGGAAAGAGAGAATGGGCGGGATTAGCGTTAGTGTTGCCAAAGGATTACCTAATTTCAGTTTTTAAAATTGTTAAATATTTAAATAAAACTTTTTCAGAAATTTGCATAATTTTAGAAATTCTCCGACAATAAAAATTCACGCCACTTAAGTCCTTAAGAGTTGTATATATTGTTAAGGATTGCTAGAGATTTGTTTGAAAACTCGCGTTGAAAAGATTTGAAAGCGTTTGGGATTCTCCTCGATGGAAGAAACAAAACCCAATAAGCGGTTTTGATTTTACTCGGTAATCGGTTTTGAATCGCAATTTGAACGACTCTAACGAAGAATTTAATAAATCGCAACAATATTGAGTGTATTTAGCTGGTGTCTATCCTTGATATCTTTCTGTCTGTCTGTTTGTGTTTGTTTGTTGTTTTCAAATAACTTCCAGGCATATAATTTTTCGATCAAGAGATCAGCAAACAATCGTACAAAAATCCGGAAAACACACACAAGTAAGCTACGTCAGTACATGTGGGAGCCATCGTATAGAATCATTAGTATGCGTTGCAAGGGCACGAATACGAAACAAATACTTTGAGAATATTTATAAGAATGAAAATGACGACGATGAATGATTTTTATGAAAATTCGATGAGAGTGATGCGTCTGGTAGTGGAGATGGTGATGATGGTTTGTCAGCAAAATTCTTCCCCTTATTACAAAAAATCTCGTATCATTTTAAAATATATAAATTGTTCGTATAGGGCGTATCTTGGAATCGCCCCATTTAAGATATCGGGGCATTTATTTCGCTGCGGTTTTATCATCGATTGTAATTAACATTTCAATTTTTTGTTAATTCCGGCTTTTGTTTATTATACCGCACGACATCGCAACATTGTGTTTTCTCCGTTCTTTATCTCTCTTGGGTTTGCTGAAGTTGTGAAGCCTTTTTATTGGGTTTGATGGAACAGGCCGAAAACTTTTCATGTTTGCAAACGTATGTAGATTTGCAAATTGCATGGAAATTTTATACATTTGGATTGCTCTCAACAAGAGGTAATTAATTCTTTGGCTATTTGTTTTCAATTGCATGAAATTATCCTTAAACGAACTTAAATGTACTCGGTTTTTCAAAAATCCAAAAATCTGATCAAAATCAAACCAGAAACATCTCTGAGTTTTAGATACTGACGATGTCAGTACAGCCTAAAAAAGTTATTGTAGAAACGAGAGACTTCTCCTGATATAAAAAGAAAATCGAGAATGGCATTCGTAAAAAAATACGTACGATTGCTCCACTCGGTCACTCGATCGTTTTTTTAATCGATCGAATTTTGTATTCGTGTTCGTTTCGTTCTATCATTGAAAACCCTTTGGAACCCTGCGGAACAGAATGGTTTGCTCGCTATGTAGTTTTGAATTTACTCAAATCTGGCGAGATAAACAGCTTATCTCGATAGGACCAAATGAAACGAGATCAAGCAGCAATGCGATATCCGTACTGCTGCGATATCACTGTACCTGTACTCTTATCTCTGTTTCGTCTGTCATCGCCTGTTTTATATAATTCGTGTAACGTAATCTAAACATTTGGATTTTATTTTATTTTTAGTAAAAAAGCAAAAAGTAAAAAGTATAAAATAATACTATCAGCCATTTAAAATAAACTTGCTTTGGAGCAGTATTAATCAGCTTTCTATATTCTAAAAACATGAGCAGCTTCTTAATTTTTAAATTTTTATGCTTCGAAAATTAAAAATATTCTCGAATATTTGTTAATATTACGTAAAAACCTAATCACCCGAATCTGTCTTTCTTAGAATCAAACATAATTGAAATTGGAAATGTGCGTTTTTGCGTCACAAAAATGTTTTTAATAATCGTAAATTAATAAGCCTTTTATATATTAAATTGATTGTAACGTTTAAAAAACACAACTATTGACTTGACGATTTTATTTGTATCTTTACTTATTTTCGACGGAAAATAGATTTTCATCCGACGGAATACTAAGAATATTGTGGTGAATATAGATGTAATTCAACAAAATACAGAGCTATTTATAGTAAAGTGTGAGTTGAATTCGATGGTGGGTGGTGGGAAAAGCTTTTAAACGTCCTTCACTAAAACGTGCACAAATAAACGATTTATTGTTTTTAGAGCCTTCAAAGAGCTAACGTTATTTAAAAATTTATCAAATTTATACGTTTAAGCCATGATTAAGCTTTTCACCGCGTTAAGTATTTTTAGATTCCGTAAGCTTTCTTACGGATTCCGTAAGCAAGATCTCTTCTCGTTTTGAAATACCTGAAGTAATACTTTCGGCTACTCTGTTTCTGTTATGGGGCGGGGGTGGGTGTAAACGGAGTATCCTACATACTTTTTTCTTATATATACGAGTGCATACGTATGGATATCATACATATCTATGTCTGAAATGTATCATTTATGATTACGTAAGGATATCATTTGGAATGGATCGATCTGAAACATAGACTTAATTAGCCAAAATTCTTTAACGATATTTATAGAGATTTAATTTTACAATTCCTCCACGCACGAAGGAAATATATCCTTTCCAACAACGTATTTATTCTTAAAAGTCAATCTTCATTACAAATCTGATTCATTTTAATTGTGTCCGTCATGAAAATGTTCACGAATATTCTGTTGGCGACGTCGATTGCCGTTTTGTATTGAAAATGGGCGCTATCGGTCCAGTGACTCGACCACTTCTTGCGTGCTTTATTCTGAATATATAAAATATTACTAATTTTGAAAATTAGCGCCCTTCAAGGATATATTTATTTATTAAAATGTTACAATTTAGAACAATTTTAAAATTAAAATCCGGATATTTCGAAAATTTTCGAAAAATCTGTGTGTTCTTTAACTCGATAAACTTTAGAATCTTTAAAAGCAATTAATAGTATTCCACCCATGAGAATTGGGTTCAAGATTTGTGAAAATTTTTTCAAATTTGACAAAAAAACAGCAAGGATTTGTTGGTAATTTTTATCAATGCCACTCTGCAAAATTATAGCAGACAGCCGTTTTTCTCGTTTTCAAATCGTTAATATTTGTGTATATACGATCATATCCAATCGATATCTTTGAATCCATGTACTTTATTTATCTGCGATGTATTTGCACAACTAGATTTTATTACTGTAAAAAATCTCAAGGCGATCGATTTTCTATTCAAAATTTCAAGATTAGATTTAATTGAATTAATTGGATTAAAAAACTGACATGACTAAATTTTGAGAAAATTTCTTTGATGGCATTTACGGTTGAGAAAACTAAATTAAAGAAAAGATTTAATCACATAATTTTAATTTAATTTAATAAACGCATAAGGTGTGCAAAATTATTTAATATTAGAATAAGAAATAATAAAAATAAATCGCGTCAATTTACGATTACTTTTTCACGTTTCCGAATTATATCTCCTTGGTACGAACAATTATTTTTAAGAATTAATATATTCAAATATAATAAAAACTCTTAAATATTAGTCTTGAGATCAAACTAATGTATAATGACTATACGTTAGAAGATATAAAATAATCTCTCAATTGTTTTTAAAAAAGGCAACCCTAAATGAAAAATTGTTTTAAAAGAAATCACTTCAGATTTCAGTTTAAGCTTCTCAAATATCTTTTGATTGTATTATTTAAAAATTTGAAATCCTTTTCTCTCAATCATCTGAAAATTAAAACGAAGATACGAATGCAAATTGAAGCGTGTTGAGTGATTAAAACCATTAACGAAATTATCAGGATTAAATAGATTTTGCAGCATTTCAGCATTTTCATGCCCGACGATCTCATTTTCATGGGATTTTCAGACAAAACATAACTCCGGCCCTTCAAGCACTTACCCCTTTCTTCCTGTTTTCCTACCTTCTGTCGACGCGTCGGTCTGTCTGCTGACACCGCACTAAATGAGTGAAGACAATACAATTTAACGTAATAATATGGCTTCAATTAAACGGTGGGTTGGGGAATGATGAATATGGTAAAACTGCAAGAGGCTGAGATAGCGAGAGAGTGGGAGAGAGGACCGGCGTTGTGAAGGGATCTGATTGAGAGGATGAGGAAAGCTAACTGGTTGTTGGTTTCTCAAGCGCATTTGAATGAAAGACAACAAAACCGACAAAAGGGAACCATTTTGATGTGGGTGTTGTTGCAGAGACAACCCTTTCGTTGTCGTGCTTGACAGGAAACGGTGTGCGAGTGTACGCCGTCAAATCCATTAAGAGCCAAAAACTTTACATTACTTGCGAGGGCCAGTCGACGGCAGGACAATTTGTTTATTCGTTTTTTATTATTTTTGAAAAGACTTTTTCCTTTTGTGCTTCTTTTGCGTTTTGATTTGTTTATAAAATTTAAAAAATATTTATTTTTGAAAAAGAAACATTTCATTAATTATTTCTATTAAGCTCGTATTTTTCAAATAAATATTATTGGGATTTTAAAGTTGAAGAAATTCTTGATAACTATTTCTTCTTTATATTTGAAATAGATAAGGGGTTGCTCAACAACAACAGCATCAACGTGTCGATGAAATAGATCTCTATCATAGAGCAATACATCAGAATAAATTATAGCTCAAAATATTCGGAAGTACCAAGAAAGCATTACAGAAAAATGTATCCGAAAGAAACCCGAATAATTTAGAAATCCTGATAAAATGTATCCGCTAATTTTCGCTAGATTTTCGAAATTATCACTTGATTATCCCTAATTATACATGCTGGTAGGTATGGCAGAGTCCCTAGAAATATCGAGATATAATTCTAGTAGTTATAATTACTAAAGCAAAACTTTATTAAAAATAGATCCATCAAAATGGCATTCACGATCGATAGAAAATTATTTTTTACAATCAAAATAATTTCAAACGGAGAATTTTTCAAAATAATTCCAATACGGTGGTCACGCGAGATTTTTGATAAAATTCGTAAATATGCAAAGAAATAAAATTCACAGAAATTAAAATTCTAATCAAGAAAATTATT
The DNA here is from genome assembly GCA_963966595.1 of Physocephala rufipes. Lineage (NCBI taxonomy): Eukaryota > Metazoa > Arthropoda > Insecta > Diptera > Conopidae > Physocephala > Physocephala rufipes. The sequence continues at coordinate 13,922,608 of OZ016502.1, read as the reverse complement.
CATAAGATGGTGTTGAAATTTTTAAAAGTATTAAATTTTGAATATGATTGAGAAATTGTTAGAAAGACAGAGATTCGGTTTGTGTTAGTTCGGTGCTTCAGCACTTGGGAAGTCCGGTACTTCGTAGTCATTTGTTATTAAAAGTTATTAGATTCAATTTCGAATTTCAGTTTGATTGACGTTAATTTATGAGCTGGTGCGATTCCAGGGCTTTCAGATAAAGACAAAAAGAAGCACTTTCAAAATCACGGATAACAAAGTACTTGCCTGACAAGTTCAAAACGGTGTTTCATGCAATGTCAGTGTTTTTGCTTTCCAGTTTTGGAGAAGACAAATACAAAAACTTCCTTAGAATTATAGCTTCCGCAAAATCTAAATAGATTTACATTTTATAAAAAGAATGTGAAACTATTCTACAGAATACACATCTATCTATCTATCAATCTACAAAGACCATCACTAACGTTTTATAAATCAGTAAGGATGTATCTCGAGGACATTTATACAAATCCATACGAGAGGCACTTTCAAATAAAAAAAGGAATGCCTTCGAATTCATTTAATTTATAAGTAAAGAAAACCTTGGAGACTGTTTCCATAACTTCCACGTTAATAAAAGTTAATATTGTACAACTTCATAACGCTAAATTAACTGACTGTGAGTTTCATCACATCAGTATGAGACATTCCTACCTGCCACCCTCGCCCGACTACATTCGAACAAAATCTGACTTTATTCACTTCAATAAATTTTAATCTTGATAGAATCTCACAAGCATGAATTCAATGAATATATTAAAAGTGAAACTCACCACCATCCTCCCTCTCATAATTTCTTTCTAATCAGAGTCCTTTCTGGAAATAAATCGTTCTGTTGCGAGACCGAGAGTTGGATAGAATGAGACGCTTAATTGATATGCCGAGGGGCAGTGAGTGCTTTATTTATCTAAATATTCACAAGATTTATCCGATATCTCCAACGACGTTAAATGAAATGTTTTTCATCTGATTGCAAAGACAATTGGTCGAAAAGTGACCCCAGTTTATGACAATCATTAGATCAAATCACTTAAAAAATATAATGAACAGATTTTGTATTTAATTGAGATCATCAAGCATTTAGTGATTCATGTCTGCGCGGTGAAACTAATAAAATTTATCCGATTTATATAAAATCAATTTTCCAGAACTTAATCGTGAATATTTTTTTATTAAATCAAGCTTTTTTATCAAGCATCCCGAATCACCTTCTTAGTAGATTCATGTCTATCTCTCGGATCGTTTGTCAGCCTGTAATCACGATTACAAGAGCCGGAAAAGAAGTATCGTCGTGAAATTTTCAATTAATATTCTCTGTCATAAGAAGTTAATTGGTATTGAAAATGAGTGAATACAATTTAATCTACTTCTCAGCTTTAGCGTGTATTGGAAGCTAAAATCTTAATCTCAAGGGCTTTTCGTCATGATAAAATATATTCTCAAAAATTGTAATAATAAGCTGAAATCAATGTTACGGAACCCTGTTTTTCATACAAGGCTTGTTAATACAGGAAAAATCAAACTAACCATACCTTTATTTCATGTGTGTATTAATGCACCCATCTATCTTAAGAACCAAATTTCTTAACTGGCGGCAAAATTTGATGGTTATGTTACAAATAATGAGTCGCACCCAGTAACGACTGCCATAAAATGCAAAACCCATAATCGACCCACATACGGTGCCATAAAATGCAAAATGTCGCAAACGTGGATTCAAGCTAGTCGTCTGAAAGTAGGTGTTACATACTCATGACTCGAGCATCTAGCGGGCGTCAGTCCACCTAAGTTTTTAAAATATACCTAAAATTTTATTTCGAAGGGTGGATCTTATTCAGTACCGTGTATAAATGTATTCAAAATATTTGAGCTGAAACACGGTTTGGGAATTTTGTGTAACACCCTAAAAATGCACACTCAAGGAGCGGTAATTTGTAGACATAAATTTTTAATTTAAGCTAAATAAAATTAATTGAGAATTGTAATTAGAATCAGGTGCTTTATATTATCGATATTTCAGGAATTCAAAACAAAGTTTTAGTATTTCAATATTTATAAAATTGTATTAAAAACAACTAAGAACGCTAACTTCGACCTGGCCGAAGCATATTATCCTACACCCGCATTATAAATCCACAGTATGATCCCAATGCTCGGTAGGCTGTGCTCGCCCATTTTAATATCACAATTCGCCTTTCTTGGTAAATCTAGATCTACTACTACTACTACTACTTATTTATTACTACTACTACTCATAACTTTTCAACGCAACTCTTTGTAAAGGGTACACGTGGTGGAATATAATTGTGTGAGTGAATTCGTGGATAGGATTTTGTCATCCAATTCCATTTGAAATCATTGGAAATGAACTAAACCCACAAATATATTCATATTAGGTCTCAAAAGTGGACGTGGTTATCATCCCATTTCGCCCAATTTCAACATCAAACAACTATAAACCGCAGATAATGTTGGCGCACTCGCTCTCCTCTCCCGCTGTCTTCTCCATAATTGCGGTTCCGTTAGTCATACCACGCCCAGATTTTTGCAAAAATATTCGACATTTGTGGGTGGGTTTGAGGGTAAAATTTGAGGTCATCCAATTTTGTCTACAAACCTTGGAAGTGAAATACCCCCGTGGGTGTATACTTATTGGTTATCAGAAATAGGCGCGGTTCTCGTCCGATTTCGTTAAACCAAAACAAGCAGCTTACGAGAATAGAAGAGAAGAATTAATAGAAAACACCTATGCCAAAATGCATGAAAAGATCCCTTTTCGTTTTCATGAAATCGTGATTTCAAGGGCAGACTGACGGACGGACACGGCTAAATCGACTCAGGAGGTGATTCTGAGCCAGAATATATGTATACTTCCACAGTTACCCCGCCACCTTTTTGTCTAACAGTTTTATCATTTTTCTGGCGGAAGGCTATGCTTCTTACAGAAATTTTCGAAGGAACTTGAAAATAATTGCCTTCTGAATCTTTTTTAACGTTTATATCGTTTAAAGATTTTAAAAGCTGATAACCGGATAACTGAGAAAACATTTTTCTGGGAACTTCCTGACCTGACCCTTCATTTTTATTTCATAAACCATCTTTTTTGTACTAGAAAAAAATTTGAATTTTAAAGGATGCTTCATTTGTTTTATTATTTATAAAAGAAAAATTACTATTTTCATATTCTTAACGAAGGGTAAGTAATACTAAGAAAAAAATACTAAACAATTTATAATAAGGTAAAATACTAAAAAATACTAAGAGTATTTCAATAATCCAGGACGTAACGCCAGATGAACTATAATAATCTATAGTATATAATCTATATATAATCTATATATAATATAATATATAGATTATATATAGTATATAATCTATAGTGGTGATACCTCATAGCATTTATCACTTATTGCGTCGCAATGTACTCTATAAACACATGTAGCTATAATTTTAACGTACACAGAGATATTTTCGGAAATTTGCAATTAAAAGTCCTCGCGGTATTTTGATATCTTTCTGGAAAAAAATATTCTCCAGTAAAAACCAATCAATCAACCTAAAGTAGCACACACTGATCCCTAGTATCTACGATTTTCTCCAATTTGTTGGAGTAGCCTCTTAGTTCCAATCGGTTTCAAACTTCAGTGAATTGTATTTGAAAAATGTTGCCGTTCAGCGGCATTTCCCTTTAAATGTATTTAACATATTTTTGGCGTTATATTTCGAATTATCGTTATATTACGAATTTAAGTGCGTAAACGGAATAAATGGTAAATGGTAAATATGCCAAGGTCAACGTTCAGACAAACTTTTCTGATTTCGCGAAATCAGAAAACAGTCCGCCCGTGTGCCTACATAGCTGAGTTTCATGATAGCATGAATTTCTGATCTGTGGTCTTCAGTCTTGCTTACAAGTTCAACACAGTCACAGCGGCTGGATGTAGCTACAGTTGTCAGCTGTCAAAATTACGTACGCTCTTATGGGAAACAAGACAAATATAGCTTCCTTTTGTCGCTACATTCCATCGATTTCCTTTGCCACTTGTAATCTATTGAGTTTTGAAAACACAGCGGCAGATTTTCTTGTTCTTCCTTGACCGTATTTCCTTTGACCGTAGTTGCCTTTCAAACTCTTAAATGTTTGATAATTAGGTTTTTGGGTGATGGCCAACACCTCAAACACCCATCTCGACAGTATAGTATACGGTAACTTATGTAGCTCACGAGTAATTTTTGGATATTATTTAAAAGTTTGACAAAAGTTAAGGATAATTTTTGGGTCAATTTTTGATACAATACACATACAAAATTATCCACCTATGGGGAATGGAATTGAACTACCGAAGCTCAGCTGATTCGCAAGAGGCCGACGGCACTGACCTGAAACTATTCGGAATTCAAGGAGCTCCATATTTAGTTGAGCGCATTCCGCTGGATTGAATGAATGAATGGAACGCGAAGCGAGTGGAGCAGAAATTTCACAAAAATTTGGATAGACGAAGGCAATTGTAGATTATCCACTTCCAATATATATACCGAATGATTTCTGGGTGGCAAAATAATTGCTTGGTAATGCAAAACATTTTTTGACATACAATTATTCGTCAATGCAATAATGGTCCCCACGGTACCTATTCAGAAATAGCGGGACAATGCAAAACCATTTCTGGACTGAATTTTATGAGGTGCCCCGTAATTCTCCAGCGATATCTGCACTTACGTTGAATTCCAATGGTTTGCCACAGGCTTCGTGTTTTGGCATCGGTCAAGACGTGGCAAGAAGTTAGCATCGAGTCGTCAATATAAAATACTATTAATTTTATAATTCAAAATTAAAGCATTTGGCAAAGCTCAAATCAGGATTTAGTCCAAAGATAAATCAAATGGGTTAAAATAGAGGCGAACTCAGAACGGCAGCAACGATCGGTTGGTTGCCACAATAGCCCAACAGGCACAACTCCCTGCTCGATTTGATCTAGCCCTCTATGTATTTCCATAAAATGACAACCTTGTCAGCCAAAACATTTATATGTTTTTATGCATATATGAAATATCTTAACTTTAAGATTAATGACGCGGTTTGGAATTAAATGTTATCTCCCTGCAAACATTTGAGCGATCCCTCGGCGATAAATGTATATGGCTAGCTCTAGCTAAATCAGAAAGGACAGAAGCGGAAATGTGTGACCTCTTAAATTAGTCGGCGATATAGCGAATTGAAATTCTGATAGTATTTAGTCTGGTGTTTTAGTATGATTTAGTGTTAATTATTAATGTAAAAATATTAATTCTATAAACAGTAGTACTCTTTTTTTGCGTAAAACATAAAATTTCAATGAAACGCCACCTGAAATTCAAAATTTTTAAATTTCTGAACTAAAGTTGGTCGTTTCTGGATTTTATTTAACGATTTATCATGTATAAAGTAAATGTTGATTTATAAAAGAACAAATTGTGATTGATATCTTATGACAAAAACAATTATTTAATACATATTTTATTTATATTAGTAATACTTTTTAAAATATTTATTCAATTTTATTCTTCAGTTAATTGATTTTCCAAAAATTTCATTTCGAAAAATTATATAATTGTTTCCCTCAAAAAACTAAACCGAATGCACAAATTGGAATGAGCTGAAAACTGTGTAAGAATCAATCCTGATCAGTCAATAAAATGATGATTTGTGAAACCAAAAACACGTCTCCTGCTGAACTAACTAAAGTTAGTAAAAGTCTCGTTACTTACGTTAAAATATTTTCCAATAATTTAAATTTTCAACTGTCTAAAGACTTGTTTGAAATTTCTTTCTATTTAATTTTTTTTACGCAGTGGTTGCGGTGAAACGTTGGTTACATTCAATATCTCTTTTGCTATCCTGGGAAAAATTTTGTTCTGAAAATTTTTCTATAATTTTGTTCAATAAAATTGTTACGATTCAGGATCTTTTACCTTAGGAAACTAAGTGCGGCAATAGTATTGCAAAAATTGGCAACATTACAAGAACCGTTTTTCTTTGTGGATCGCTTTGTGGTTTCTTCATAGATAAATAACACATTGAAAAATTGCATTTGCAAATATAACTGCGACATATGCAGTTTGCGACATATTTGCAAATATAACACTCCATCACAAATTGTTTATTTTTAGTATGACCTACTATATAGTTGCCTATCTCTCCATCATTTCAACAAAACCCGATTATAAACAAAACGAAAGAATTCGGCCTGGTCGCAGTACACATACTCTACATCATTAGAAAAAATTTATGGTGCAATTAGAAAACTACGTGATGGACTACCAGCATTTCTTGGTGTGAACCTTTTCTTACGCGGGGGATTCGAAAGTATAAGTCTAGTTTTGAATTCACTCTAGCAGCTGAGAAAACGATGGAAAAGCACAGACACGGCACTGGCTTGATTTCATTTATTTTCACCACCAGCCAAAAATGCCGAAAAAAGCAGCTAATTAAGAGAAATTACCTGTATTCGCATATATGTAAAATGCGACATATTCAAACATGAATAAAAAATCGTACAAACGGAATAGAGACAAGCAAAATCCCGAAAGGACAAAATCGCGAATTATGTTCATAATGATGTCAGAATGTTCAGCAATACTATTTCAAAAATCAATATCACAAAAACTTAATATACAGGAATATTGAGCGCAGCAGTTGAATATTGTGGTATGTTGTGGTAGCGGTATCTGAATTCCCAGTTTGGAAGCAAAAACTTGAAGAAGAAATTTTGTAAACTCAACACCTCGAAAACAATTTAACTTGAGAAATTGGTTAATTTTCGCAAGTAAATAAAAGTCTTACAAAAAGGCTATCTTCAACCTCGTCGAAGCGTGGACGTGTAGTATAAATATATAGCATAATCATAATGAAAATTGGGCGGCCCTGTATTCAAAATTAATATCTTCTTCGACTGTAACTTTTAAAGCATAATATTAGTCTTACAAGCTGAGATGCTGAGCTATAGTCACCGATCAACTGCATCGCCTTTAAGAAGTATTCGTAGCACTGACCCGCCTGTGACGTAGCGTAGGTGACCTTTCGCCCATTGTTAACGCTAAATTGCCCAATGAGAATATTTTATTTTGAAATATAAATGAAATATGAATTTTGAAATATAAATGTATAACTAATGTAATAACAATGTATTTTTCAAATAACAACTTTTACTCGATCTTTATTTTAAAACAAATTGCATACAAATCAAAAGTGAAAGATCGAGTAAAAGTTCGTATATAAAAAATGGAACTCCGTGAAAAATTGTGCAATTTGTTTGTTAATCATTATTAACATCGCAGAAATTATGTGAAGCGCACTTTGCCATGCAGTCACAAATTTCATAAACATTGTGTGGATGCGATATTAACATGTCCACCATGCAGAGCAGGTATTGATGGTAACTGCGATTCTACTTTCATTTGAACAACAATAAATTAAAATTTACAATTTTTTTGGAATTTGAGGACATTGAAAGAAGCAGCACATACAAGATATGTACATAGTTATAAATATTTACTTACACTCATTTTTCAATTGACCTATTCTCATTTTCAAATGGAAAATCTAATTTTCCATTGACCTATTGACATCTACAATTGACAATCTCTCATTTACAATTGGAAATGGTGTGGTATCATTCTGTATTCAATTTTGCATTTAAATTTTTAAGAATCAATTTTTCTGGAAAAACCCCTTATAAAAGTCTAAGAATGCTGGGTGTCAAAAACGCAGTTTTTCAACTTATCTTATTGCAAAAAGCATCCTCCCGATACTTTAAAGTATTTTTGCATTCAGTGTTTTTGCATTCCTGCGTAATTCTGTCCTCCAGCCATACCAAGGATTATAAGCCTCAATTAGCATTATCCTTCCGGTAATCCTTCTCAAATATAGTTTGGTATAAAGACTGGCACACGATTGGAACGGTATATACATCGTCCGAAGTCTTTAAGTGAGTCCATTAGAACAGATATTGACGGGGTAAATTTCAAATTTCAAAAAGCAAATAATCTCAAACCATAGAGAGCAAGAAAATTTTCTGTACTTAAAAAAGGATTAAATTGAGTAACAATCGAAAGAAATCGGTAATAGTTGGCTGTAATGGCCCAAGCCATTCCAGGTAAGAAACTGTTTCGAAAAATTGTGGCTGGTCTACGCTTATCCTACACTTCATAAATTAGTTTTTGCCTGCTTTCCGTTTGATATTTTTTGATATCACACGATTTCTTGTTTTTTTTTTTTGTTTTTTTCTATTTAACAGATATTGCTTAAGTTTCCGATCCGGGATGTCGTTTGGGCAGAATGAGGCGATCTAATTGCAGGAACGGATCGTGGGATGTTAAAGCGTTTAAACCAACATTGTTTCCTGGTTTATTGTTACATACCAACTAATTTACAATTTAAACCTATATCTGCGAGAAGGTGTCATCGACTATTGTAAACGGAGGAACACTGTGATTTAAAAATATGACACGATGCTTGAAAAATGTCCAATAAAGAGCTTTTAATCTGCTCGATATTGCAGAAAATTATCAATGTCTTTTTATTCGGCTTGGTTTTGAGGTAAACTATTCAGATAACTGAAGGGTAACTTGATAATATTATTTAATCCTTTTGGTATCATTCTGCAAAATCATTCTCAGTGTTATTAACATTACGAAATTCATCATAGTAATAATTATCGTAATTATCATGATTACATAAATCGCACTATCGGAGAGGCGAATGTAGATCCAAAAACGGAATATCTATTTTATCTATAATTTTTATTATTACGGAACCTATTTTATTATTATTTTAACGGAAAATTTAAATTAGAGAATTGTAAAATAAATTATAAAATATTTTTTGTTACTTGTTATTGCAACAATAAAATACTTGCCGAAGAGAGGCCCAGAAGGACATAATGTTTCAGAAATTTTTGTATAGACATGAGAGGTTTTTCTATTGGGGCGGGTCGATGTTGAAATGGACTAAAACAAAATGTACGCGAAATATTAATGATTTCTTTATTTCATAGGCGTTATAGGCACATAGACAAGTTATAATATGTGGATTTCAGCATCGTTCAAATAGCCGCTACGGCTTTTTATGGAAAAGTTATGCAATGCCTTAACCAACGTTGTTTTCAAAAAATTGCGGACCAATGACGCCGCCGGCCCAAAATTCACATGTTTTGTGAATTCATTGCACATTCTTCCAAAAATCTCTCTCGTTACTGAAGTGACTTTTCGGCTAAAGCTAGGGTCGTCTTCCAAATGCTCTGAAGCCCAATCATCGGACAAGCGGCGTTATCTATGGTTGGTCGTTATCTTTGATTTGGCACCACTGACTGGCCGCTCCAATTGAAAACCGCTTAATATAATAGAGTTGGTAACTCTTATGTGACCCAGTTATATTAATTACCATTTAAAATATTTGCGTAAGGCGGACATTTGATTGTGACAATGAGTAATACGTTTTAGTAATACGTTACATTTACTAATAGACGTACATTACTCGTATTATAATTATTTATATTTAGGAGTCGAAAAGCACATAGTTATGTACCGTTTAATTCGTAATTAACACAAAAGAGATTTGTTTTCATCCCTGTCAAAAAAATAATTTATTTCAAAAAAAATTAATTTAACTGAATAAAAAATTCCCCAAATTTCTAATAATTTCCTTTTTCAAACGCGAATATTACTCGGGATAAAAAGTTGTTATGCTAAGTTTCATATTTCGAAATTTCCTAAAACTTGAAAAAACTTCACATCGCGTGAAAAACAACATGTTTTCTGTGATATGATAAATTTCGCGAAGACAGAATTTCAGTTTCGATTTGCGGGCTATTTCAGTTTTCGACGATTAGATTCATAAAGTTATTTGGAGCGAATTTCTTGGAATAGTGTTTTAAAAAACTAAAAGTGGAAAATGCAAAAACCTCTCTTGGAGTCAAAGAGTTTCGTGTAAGTGAAGTAACTGTTTTTAAAACCCAGACGTACCCCACGGAAATGTTTGGAGAACTGAATTTAAATGAATACGAATTATAAACTCATGTCTTGGCAAATAATTCGCAACCGTGACTCAAATATTTGACCATAAACTACAGTCGCTTTCTCTTTGTCTTTGCAAATTAAAGCTTTTGAAATTATATTACTAAGGCTATTACTACTACTACTACTATATCATGAACTACCAATGCTACCAACCAAAAAACAATGGACGCTTGGAAGATTGAAATGGAAGATTGAAACAATTAAGGAAAGTAGCAACAATTCGGGCAAAAGCAGAAAGAATTTAAAAGGAGTAAAATTCAAAATGGCTGCCTTAAAAAAACCGCTGGCAACCAACACACTCTCATCCTAACTGACGTCATTGTTGGCAAAGGGACAATGGAAAAATTGAAATTAAACAAAAACGTTAGAAATATTTTATAACATTTTATGTAAGACTGCAGTCATACATCTTTTGTTGATTTTATTGGAATTTCGAATATATAACTGACAGCAAATTGTGTTCACAAGCCTACAAACCCACGCAAAATATTATGCGTGTACATTGACAACAATGAATATTAGCTGCTCTACTCGTCTCTCACATCGAACCTTCGAAATATCGCTTAGGCTCCACCTTTTGCCAGCTGAGATTGGTTAACATTTATGGAGCGAATGGTTGAAAACATCATTCCAATCGTTTTATACCTACAGATTTATGATAAAACGTAGTCGTTGTTTTCAAGAGATCCGTTACAGTAGCTTGTCGCATGGACGGACGAATTGAATGCAACCCTTGTTTTTGGGAGCAAACCCATTTCTCTCCATCGAAACATTCCTCCACACAGACACGAGCATGTTATTACCTAAAGCAACAACAAAGAGCGCATGCCTCACATGCCCCAACAGGCACTCATCTATACTATTGAGCTTTTCACCACGGTTTTCATTTCATGGTTTTTACACCACCCCTTCTCTCCTTTCAAGTTCCGCTTCAGAGAGTGGTCCAAGATATCACATCCTGATGCCATCGCTAGTTTATCGTGCGTAGTCAATCCAACTGCTCAGTGAAACGGTCCTAACGCATTTCTTTTAGTGGAATTCATATAATTCTCATCTAGGTCAGAACTAAAAAAGAACCTAATCGATTAGTTATATAAAATACGAAGGTCTACTTAAAAAGTGTTTACTCTTTAAAATTCATAATAAAATCATAAAATGAGAGATGATCTAATTTTAACCGAAAATACAAAGAAAAATTTAACCTAAAACTTCACAGCCTTGAATTTTCGAAGGCCCAACTAATTCTTGTGTGCGGGCAAGTGAGATAGCAATAAGCGCATTTCCGTTTCCTGAATTTCAGTGTTTGTGTGTGTATGTGTACGCGCGTGTGTATGTGTGGCTCCTTTTGGGAAGGCATCCAGGATAAATACATGCTCACTTTTTATCAACGATCTTTCCGTGGCGTCATCGGCGTTGTTGCGAACCTTTCTATCTGCTCCAATTCATATAGTCTTCAGACAGAGTCGGACTGGGATCGCTTTCGTGGCGAACACTCTGTCTGAATGAAATTTATTTTTATTGGAAAAGAGTTTTCAATTGGCTTTAAGTTTTATATTTTTTTTAAAGTTTAAACAAAATATTTCCTCTTTTTATTTTATAGTTTTTAATTATTTTTGTCGCGATCACGGGATAGACGCGCTGGAACGCTAAATAAAAATTTAGCTATATCAAAAATTTTGTTGATGCCGATTATGTAAATCATTCTTTAAGAAAAAATAAAATAAAAAGAGTTACGAAACGCATACATTTTGAAAAAAGTGAAAATAAAGTTTTACAAAATTTGTGTTTAAAGTATTACGAAAGAAAACTTATTCAAAAACCAAAAAAAATTATAAGGCAGTAGACGAGGTTTACGTAACAATTTAACGGATTACGTAACAACTCACACAATAAAGAAATTTTTAACGGACATTTCGAAAATTCTGGATGATCTTCATTAATTTTAAAGAAGAGTAAGTTATTCTAGATTTTATTTTATTAATAATTTTTTTTCTAAAATTTTAAAAAAATTCAAAAGGTATCGTAATCGCACAATTTTGATCCGGCCTTGCTAAAATGACCAATTTGATATAAAAAAAAATTTGATGATAAAAACATTAAAGAAATTTTTTTAAGAAAATTAATGACAATGTTTGAATTAAGAACTACAAGCAAAAACTTTTTCTTTGTAATAGCAATTTTTTTATTTTCTTAAATGAACTGAATAAGAACATTGTTTTGTTTTTAAATATATTGGATTAATAAACTAAAAACTCAAGAAAAAGTTATAATTTTATCTACTTTTTTGATATTGTAAGTCTTCTTCGGGCTGGCTGAAAACATTTGTGGTTTAAATCTAATAAGCATTGGGCGAGTTATTCCTCCCATTTGTTGCGCCAATGCAACAAATTCATTCAAAAAAGACAACAATTAAATAAAAAACAAATTAAATAAAATTTTGTGTCTTATTTCTAGGTAATGTATATTCGCTTAAAATAGGCTGTATTGAAGAGAATCTATGTGCGTTGTAAAAGGTTCATAATATACTTCGACCTTCTCGATTAATTTAGATGCACTAGTTCGTTCTCGAAGCAACTTTTCTCAGATCCACATATTATGTATTATGGAGGGCGTGGCAGGCCATCCAGCCATAAAACATCAGCTTCCAGTGAAAATTCCAGTGAAAACCTAAAATTGAATTTTATAAATTTATTTCAGAAAATAATAGGCGTGAATATTCACACCAAATTCCAAAACGATTGTTCTATTCGTTCTCCCGCAATCGTGATATCGACAAACAGGCGTAGCCAAATCGACTCAGGAGATCTGTTACTAATGTTTGGAAGGCCAATGTTCGTATCATAGCTTCATCCCTTCGGGAGTAGGGCATAAAGAACAAGACAAGAACTTAAGTGTCCTGACTGCGAACTTTTCCAGTTGGTAGACAATAATTAAGTTGTGACTTACATTTTCTGTAAATACTCAATTTCTGTATTTTTTCAATAATAACTTTGATAATATTTTATAAAATTTGCGGACAACCGTCGGTTATTTGATCAGTCGATTTTTACAAAATAATGCAAACAAACTGATATGAATCAATTGATCAACAAAAAAATTCGATGGCATTCGTCCGTCACGCAATCTCTTTTAACGTCCAAATCAAGAAGTTATCATGAAATATTTGTTAAGCCATTAGATGTTGTTTTGATCCTAAATAGAGAATCCCATATTAGTCAATATACCGTTATTTTTGGAAGATTTTTATGGAATTCAGGATTTTTGATTTTTTTTAATAATTTATTTTTGTTATGATTATCAAAAACCGAATAGATTGCGTTTCGGACGCACACAAACGAAATAGCATAGAAGATGCATAGTCTTATATTTTCAACTTATTTCTTCTTTGTAATTATCTCTGCTAATTCATAGACTTATCATATATATCCCGATGTCTTTGGTATTATCCCGGTGTTATATAGAAGTTATTATTATTGATGTTTCATTTAGTGACAACCACAGTAATCGATCTTTTAAATTAATATAAAGCAAAGTTAAATAATAAATTTAAATAAATAAATAAATAAATAATTTAAATAATAAAATAGAAGCTTGCAAAGCTATACAAAATCTGTTAATTCCCATCAAATCTTATTATTATCATTTTGTCCTCGCTTAATCGCTACAAATTAACAACACTTTTAAATTAAATAAGGGGCAGTTTTTGGCATCGAATTAATCGTATTTAATAATTTTTTTATTATCTTTTATTTTTACGTAAAAATGTAAATTTCTTATCAACAGATCCTGCAGTCGATCGTCAGTGAGTTATAAAAATTGATTTTACGAAAAGGTAGAACTTTTTACAGCACTTTCTATAGCTTTTTTAGATATACGTGAATTGTGTGTGATAATATAAAGGTGTTATCCCAAGAAATCAATAATTAGAGTAATGATATTTATAATTAATTTGTTTCTTTCACATCTTCGTCTCTTCCTTCCGATTGCCTTTCAACTCTTTAATACTGCTATAAGTTACGCCTTTCTGAACATTGTTATGTCGAACATTTAGGAGGACAAAGGAGACAAAGGAGACATTAGGAGACAATAATTAAGGGCATAAAAGTGTTAGAGTTTATTTTTAAAACGACCTTGGATGTGTTATTAATTTGTAACACATTGAAAACTATTTTGCTTGCAACCAACTCATCCAAATAAAATCCATTTCACACCGAAAACTTTATCCTACCATATGTTTTCTCAGATTCTTATTATTCTGAATGCAACTCCGAGGCTTGTGATAGTTGCGACAAAATCAGTGATAACTTCTATCAAACTAATTTGCAATTTTAAATTAAGTTAATTATACCCTGATTTTCTTTTTTGGAACCCTTTTCATTTAAGGAGTAAATTAACGAGGATTTTAGTAAATTTCTTTAAATTTCTCAGCATTAATTCTCATAAATCCTGTTTGATTTTATTTCAAATATTATTATTATTCAATTTAAACTCAGTTCGGTTTCATCTCGGCTCGGTAAACTGAATTATATCGTGCGGCGGTTATTAATTTAGATAAAAAATAAAATTAATTGTCTATAAATTCATCAGAAATTTTCTTCTACAAAATATTTAATATTTTAAAATTTCATACAAAAGTGCTTTCTATAGATTTGAAGACATAATTTGAAGCCTTTTAGTGTACTATTAGTGAACTTGAGATGTCAGTAGAAGTTATCGTTATAATTTTAGTATTCATCTATGTGTTTGACCGCTATTACACTGCGATCATTTGAATAACCAAATCTGTCAACTCTCACAAAATCGTAAGAGGATGGGACTTGCCATTCATGATCATTCAAACGAAATGAATGTCGGCGAGGGCAATAATCAATTAAAACGGATTTTTTAAGTGGTGAAATTAAATTATATTGACTTTAAGACGTAGAAAATAACGACGTAGTAATATATTGACATAGGAAAAATAACAACATTTGCACAAATAAAGTATCCTCTGCAACTTATTGTTCGCACTTTTCTAGCTCAAACATTTTTCCAAAAGAAATAGTATTTTACACTACTTAGTAAATGACAACTCTGTGTTTGTTTGAATTCAATGCAAACACACCGTCAAGCAAAATTGACGAGAGAGTAAAAATTGTTAATTTTTCCCCTAGATTAGGCCATTCAAGTGATTGCAATGTAATAGCGGTCTTTATATCCTGACATAAACACACGATCAATTTTCGAGGAAGAATGTATTAAAAAATAAACCCGTAACAATAATCCTACTAACGGTTTCGTGGAGCCAAAAAATTACCAGTTCTAAAATTTTTAATGTTTGCAAGAAAAAATTTTTGTATATAGTCTGCAAATCGGTAATGGTTATGATCACTATATGTTAGTGACAAGATTGTTATGGTTTTCAGGATTAAAAACATTTTAGATAAAATTTTTAGATGAAAATAATGATTGTTTCAATTCCTTGTTGTACATCATGGGCACCTGTTCCCGACCCTTCGCCTATACTTCCAGATATTAAATTGAGAAATAATTTGAAGATCTATTTATTAAATTGAATCAAAAACCTATTGATATACTTTCAAAATTAATTGTTTTTTTCTGATATTCCTATTTCCAATAAATCAGTCTGTAGTTAAGCGGATTAGGCAATAAATTTCTGCTCGCAACAATTCGTGAAAGCAGCAATTTCTTATCAGGAACAGAACACACTTGACAAAAATACATTTGCCATTTATATTTTCATCTTCATCTAAAGCACTCAATCTTCTTCTTATAACTCCTCTTCTTCTTCTATGTTTTCACGTCAGTAAGATGTGAGTTCAAATGAGACGCACTGAGTAATGAAGACTCGATGTCACAAGTTTGCAACTACCGTTCTAAAGCAACAACAGCAATTTCAAAACCCAACCACCCGTAGGCGGGATTTGGCAAATGGACGTCAGGACAGGACAAGCAATAGCAGTTAAAGCAGAAACAATTAACAGAAGGAAGAGCCGGCAATAGTAATAATAATAACAAATTAAACAGAATTACAAATACAAATGAAACGAAGGCATATAACGGTATCAAAAATAATTTGTTGCAGGATTGGCGTATTCGACGGCATGATTTCCCAACAAATTTATTGAACGTGAGAGACTAAAATCAACAAATTATAAAATCGGCTTTATTGTTCGGTTTGAGTACGCTTTTAATCCGAGATTCAGTGTATGCGTACAGGCTCGTAAAACCGAAGACACAACCACGGCGTCAAGTTCATCACAAAATTATCGCGGTCTCTGGACGATCATTAGACAGGGATCAAAAATACCCGCGAAGTGACGACTACGGTCGTTTGGGCAACC
Organism: Physocephala rufipes; assembly: GCA_963966595.1. Lineage (NCBI taxonomy): Eukaryota > Metazoa > Arthropoda > Insecta > Diptera > Conopidae > Physocephala > Physocephala rufipes. Next base: position 13,906,169 of record OZ016502.1, on the reverse strand, counting down.
GGAAAAAATATTATAAAATCAGCAGAATATTTTTATTGTAGACAAGCTACAACAACAACACGTTATCAGTAACAACATTGGAATGAAAGGCTTAACGACATTCAAAGAGAAAGCTTCAGGAGTCTTCGGCGGGTAAGTCCTTTACTTACAAAACAACTTCACTCCGTTTTCGAGTTGACGCAAGGGTCGTGAAGGGGTAAGTTCGATTGTGCAGTCGCGTGCGACCGACCAGAAAAGCCAAAAACGTATATCATAAATCTACGAAGTTATGTCTTTTTCGTTTGTTGGCCTGCTGTTTCTCAAATTTTAATTTAACGGTCCACTGGATGACTAGGAGAAGTTTAAGCAGCACGCCTAGGAATAACGTCATTGAAAAATGGAAGGATTTTTTTATGAGAACAAAATTTTCTCTCTCTTTTTCTCGATTTTCATTCAGTTCGCCGCAAAGGCGTTTAATCCGAATCCAAATTTATTTTTACAGACATATGAATGAAAAAAGAGGTGATTATAACTGATTATTATATAAAATTTCCATGAGAAATTATTAATTCGTTTATCTCATCAAAATATAAGACATGATATAGAGACTTGAAAATATCGTCTTGTTTCCGCAATTTTTTTGAAAAATCTCCAAAAATCCTGTTGGCCGCAGAATGGATGCAATAAAAAAAATGAATTAATGAGTCAAATATAAAAACCTCCATAATTGACAATAACCACGGCTGCCATCATGGCGACTAGAAGCTACTCAAAGAGAGTCTCCGACGAGGCTAGACCATCCATGAATAAGATTCTTACCATTTATGTTCATAAAATTATTTTTATAAACCATTATAAACGATAGCACCCACATACAAACCAACGAGGCCCTCCACATACGCGCATTTCAGAAAGAATTCCGAAAATTCCCTTTCTCTCTTCTTTCTCGTTCCTTCTTCCTCCCCCTTGGATAACCCACGTACCCTTTTTGATTTCCTGGAGACCCATTTGTGAAGTTATAGATTTCAAAAACTGGTCCAAACTAAAAGATGTTGACAAAATTACGAACTACGGAATACTTGAGGAATTCTGAGCACGTTTCTAGCACGTGTGCCTTTCAAAACGGTTATGAGGAATGCTTCTGCCCGCACAAAAAGACTGGGTTAAGCAAGAAACCCATTGGTATGCATTTAAAAAGGAAAATGAAAGAGGAGTTCATCCAAACTCGAAGTAAATAATAATCTAGAAGAACAAAATGTAGTGGTAGGCTTCGCACTTAATCCTCCGCTGATGCCGATGCTGTGATGTCTTTACATTGCCGATAGCGTGAGATTCCATCGTATTACATTTAACTGTGATTATGACTTTCACCTGAATTCTTGGATAACACTCCTAGGTAAAAGGTTGAACGCGTTTGTCCTCGTAAAGACTTTCATGATGAATGTGAAATGATCTGCAGGTTCTAGAAAAACTATCTTCTACAAATTTCTTATAATTCATTTACAGTCGTCTTAAATTTGGACGATTTATCCTCCCATCCTTACCCTATTATTTCGGATGTACCCACTATTCAGTGTTTTTTTTTTTGTTAAGTAGTGGAAACACAGAAACACATCTTCTCAGTCCCCAAATCTAAACAAATTTCCTAGGATCCTCATTAATTGAATGATTGATAGAAACAATTGCGAAGAATTGCCAAGAATATTTATACAAAATACGGCTATTTCGTCATCATGACATCTTTATTTATACTTCATTAAAGAAATGTTAACTAACTGCTTCACTAAAAATTTCGATTATTTTGTTTTTGTTTTCATTCAATTAGTTTTAGTCCACTGTAAAAAATTTCATCATTTGATAATTCATTTAAAGATATTCAATGCAAAAACCATCCATAACACCTCTCCTTTCACCAACAACAATAACAACAACAACAACAAACAAATAAGTAATAGAAGAGTGTTTAAGTGTTTATTAAAAAAGTTAAAGAAATTCAAACACTTTCGCGAGAGAGCCTTCAGAAACAGCCAACGTCTAACCAAGATAAAATTATTTTGTACAGAATTCAATGAAATCGAAAGGGAAGTGAAACTGAATTAGAATGAAATTAAATGAAGAAGCATGAATTGGCTCATTCATATCAGAGTCTTCTTGAAAGCAGTGAAGGATGCGCATCACGAATGATCTCTTTTGTTATTCTCGTTTAAGAATTTATCCAGAATATCGTGAATATTGTTGGCGATGTTCTTGTTGGTTGTGTTGATGTTGTTGTTGTATTTGTTGCTGCATTCGAGTGACACTTATAATCAAAACCGCGCAAAACGAGATGGTCTGAATTGTAAATTCAAGACTCGAACAAAAGGAAGAAAACAAACAGAAAAAATTTAATTTGAAAATAAAAAGGTAAATAGTTATTCCTTAGAAAGAAATGCCGTTAAAACGTTTTAAAAGGAATATCAAATATTCTGAAATTTTAAATTATTACCAGAGTCCTTGAATTACTATCGCCTATTTTCAACTCGTCGCAACTGAGCACCGGTCAGCCTTTCATAAGTGGGTTTGTATGACGCTCTTTCAAATATCAAAAATTTTTTGCCTTTTGACGGATCTGAACATCTTCTTTAAGGATAATTAAATTTTACAGCGGCTTTTAAGTGCATGAGTTTTTTCTTTCTGGCCATAAACAGTTTGACGAGTTTTGATGCAAATTCTATTACTTCGTAATATAATTAGATTTATGATTCCTGGATGGCATGAATATATACTTGTTGTATCAATTCATTGAAATGGGAGCAGAATTTGAAGGGATCGTTTTTTCTCGGGAAAGGGAAAATTTCATTATTTGGAAGAATTAATTTAAAATTTGTATGCAATTTGCTCTTTTCACTTCTCTGAAAGAGAAATGAGGAGGAAATATATTTGAAGGAAGAAAAGGAGAGAAAATCAATTCTTTCGATGTCAAAAATATTGAAAATCCTGCAAAGAACCTTTATAAGCAATTATTCTTTAAAAACTCCCTTTAAAGATTTTGTGCAAGTCCAAGCACAAAATGGAGTGAGATCATTTCCTTCTTTCCACGAAAAAGAATATGACAAATATCTGCCCCATTGCCCTAAAAAAATAATAAACAACTTCTGGCTAATAAAGAGACAGAGGAAACGAACACCAATAAACAGAATTATTTAGGATCGAAGTGCAGTCACTCGTCCAGCCATTCTTGACAACTATCGGCGCCAGTAGTTTTTGTCTAACGGGTGCCAAAAAGTCTATGGAAAATATTTCAAAAGAGCGCCATAAAAACTCTGCGAATAATAAAATTGGCGTCAGATATACTGGCTGAAAACATCCCCAAAAATCATCTAGGATTGGAGACGAAGAGGCCAAATGTCGAGGTATTCAGTTCCTGTTGAAGCTCACAACAGCTCTTAAGTGGGATTCATGCTCATTCGAATAGCACTGATATCACGGAAATTATTTATCACTTTCAAAGGAAATTAAGTACAAAAATTACTTTTATAATAAAAATAAAAATTATTTCCATTTGATTAACAATTAAAATTATTCGGGAGTAGTATTTATTTTATGGTAATGTCATTTGGCTTTTATGTGGTTTCTTAAAACATTTCATTACTTTTGGGGACTTTTGCAATTTTCAAGAAGACAAAAGGCATCACTGAATAAAATTCTATGAGTTTATCGAAATTTATTGAAGTACTTTGTTGGCATCATTTCATTGAAACAAATATGGATTCTCATTCATTTCCTTTTACGGGATCAAATCATACAAAACAGTTGACGACAAGGCAATCAAAATAAAACGTTAGATGAAAAGAAAAAGCTTAAAATTATGTTATGAAATAAGAACCGAACATATGATGTGGGAAGTATGATGTGGGAAGAAAGGGAGAAGTCAATTTAGGAATCAGAAGGTTCGGTTTTATTCACCTCCAAAGCAGAAATAGCTTCAGAAGTAGTTTCTTTTCACACAACATTTTTATTTGTTTTCTACGACTATACAACTACAACCTTACAGTTTTTTATACAAATACAACTTTTTTATTTGTTTCTTCTCGCCTGCAGAGTTATTTAGATCATGAATTTCTTAAAAGCAAAGTCGGCTTAAGTGACGACCTTCCCGTAAGACCATGAATCTGTTGAGTACAGTAAGAACTTATCTATACTACAATCAATAAACGATTAATCAATCAATTCAATCATTTATTTTATACGCTATTATTTAAACTTTGCTTTCAGTCAGGGTCGATGCCGACCTCATTGACGGCTTCATAAGCACCTTCATTGACAGCAAATATCAGATCGAAATTCATTGAGTTCAAGAAGATATTTGCCCAAATCAAATTGCATGAGTAAAAAATCAGTGTTTTGTATTATGATAAGATAACCACATTTAAGATGAAATAATAAAAGAACCGAGTAGAAATCGTTATACTATTACAACTACGTCATGGTAGTAGAAGAGAAAGGTTAAAACTGCAACCCTCTTCTCATGACATTTACCACTTAATAAAATTGAATTTTATTTCAATTAGACCCGAACATCATCTCTCTTTTCTTTTTACTTTACTTCACCGTCTCCCCTTCTCAACATGGTTTATTACATGTACACATACATCGGCCACCATTACTTCCCTCGTTTTCTACTAATTCTTTGGGGATTTTATGTTAACACCGCATATACAACAGTAATAGACATCAATAACAAAAACAACAACCACAACAACTACTCACGCTTTTATAATACATACCTCATACCAAAGTAACAGCCACATCATGTTGATTGCGTTGCATTAGCGTGAAAATATTTGTATTTTTATCGTTCACGCTCTTGGTCGGCAACTTTTACTGCTCAATCCTTAAGAAAATGTTGGTTGGAAATCAACAGGTTTTGAGGTAAATGTGGTAAAACACCTTTTCCGATTTCAGTTATAAAGCGATGGAACCCCCATCCCACCTCTCTGACAAATCCCTACCACGCGCTCTGACGATACGGATGCGTGTCTGCTGGTTGAAGATACGTGACTGAATACTTGGTGTGACTTTCTTCGAGAATTGAATGAACGGTATTCCACAAATTAAATCGTCTTGCCATAAGCGCCTCAAATAAAAGGAAAGCGATGGAGAATCCAATTTCGTTTCACTATATATCGAAATACACACAAATAATTATGATAATTTTTTGTACAAATCGTTTTTAATACATTGAATTTATGACTCTTGAGGGCTATTTACGAAAATAACGTGACGTTTATTTATAAATCAATTGATGGAGAAATTTTAAAAAAAATTAAGAAACTTGCGAAATCTGTTATTTAAAAGATATCTTTTAGTTTCAGTCAGTCCTTTTATTTTAATCAAGGCAGTCAAATGTTTAAGGTATTTCCAAATGGTGGTGGGAAAAGTTCATCAAAATTAATCATGGAAGTAATTAAAGTACGAGGTCATTGAAATTTCTAGATATGTTTAGCTCGAACATGATGAACTTAAGACCCTCTGTATGATAATATTGGGACTGCCGACAACTCTTGTTCGAGCTTTAGAATTTGAGAATCTGCAGATTCCAGAGAAATACTTATTCTAAGTATTCTCCCCCATTTTCTTCATTTTATTTTAGCATAAAACCACAATTCGAAAATTTCGAAATATCGAAAAATTATCATGGTGGTCTCGGAGGCTACGAAGAGATGGAAAGCGGTGATCGTAAGGCTGGTGATGGTCCCGGTGGTGGACGAGTCTATGATGACGATGGACCGGATTCGCCAGATTCATTTGAAGAGATTGAAAGGCCTCCGCTACGGAAAATCGACAAATATTGTAAAGCTGAATGTCCTTGCATGCCAGCTCGTTATACCATCGCTACGATGGCATGTATTGGCTTTATGATAGCCTTTGGCATGCGTTGTAATATGTCTGCGGCAAAGCTGAAAGGCGAACATAATGGGGTGAGTGTCTTATCCGATTATACAAATCTTCACTAACATATCTCTTTGAAACCATAATTGTTTGTATCTTCGGCAATTTGTCATTATAGAAAAGTTAAATCGAAAATTCGAATTGTCATTAAAGCAGATGAATGTTGTCAATTATTTGACAACGATCCAATACCCTTCAATTTTTAAACAACTCCAAGTCACGTTCTTATTTAAAAATATATTCCATTACAACATCACATACCGATTACAACAACATGCCTATACGGTTTATTGTGCAATCCGTTGTCATCTCGACATGACTTTTAAACTTAAAAAAGCGAAAAACGAGTGGTGAAGAATTAATTTAGCGTCATATCAACAACAACAAGCCCGTAATACAACAACATTTGGTTTAAAACAAGTGGGAGCTTTAAGATCGGCCTGCACGGTATTTGCATGCCCTACAGTCCGCATAGCCGCCTATAAATTTAACGATAAAGGCCGGATTTGATCTTCATGAGATCGAATGCCAATGAGCGTATATAATTTTTATCAATGCGAAGAATTGACAATAAATTTCAAAGCAATTGTAAGACATGTAAAAGCAATAATATATTTTAGGGAACTAAGCGAGCTACAGTCAACATTTCCATAAAGTCAAAATCTATTCATGAACTTAGAATTCAAATTCATTCTATCTCACTTCGCGCTTTTCATTTAATTGAGAAATTTCACACACAGAACAGCAGATCGAGTTATGAATATATTTCCTTTTCTATATCTTTCACATAACCCTCTTTCACGCACTACAAATAAACGAAAGAACAAATAAGAGAACAATATTACAAAATTTCTTCCCCGAATTGTAGCGTACCAAAACGGAAAAAGTATTCTTTTCCGCTGAAGTCCTTTATAAAAGTATTTCATACACTGAATGCATAGATATGTGTGTGAACCCAATGCATTTGAGGTCGCTAACAATGCCTTGAGGGCATTTTAGCTTTTAGGCGTTGGCGAACAGGACGTTATTCGCATCTTGCTGGCATTTGTTTGTTCCACTCACTTACGCGTGCCCTCAGGCAGCAATCCGAAACAAGATTTGAGGAGGGTGGGAATACATGCACACCAATTTTCCTCACCAACACTTTTACGAATGGCCGATATTTAAAGAATCATTTTTTAAAACTTTTAATATAAGTAATCTTTTCAATTACGTACTCGTTCTTTGTAAAAATTACTTTCATTTTGGAACTACAAACTTGAAATTTTTCACGTCTCCAAAACAAAGTGAAAGAACGCGCTTAGGGAGCCCTAAAATGGAAGTAAAGCGTCGTAACATTAAGACGATTGTAGTATCGAAGCGGTAAATTGAACAGTATTTCTATAGATTTTTCGTTTCTTAGAAACGGTATCATTCTTTCAAAAGACCCGCCTTCGTTGTATAGACGTAAAATAGTACTTTTTTGTTCTGTAATAAATAAAAAACAATTTCTTTTATTTATTGACTAAGAAAAATAACAGAAACTTCCGTTTTGATTGCCATTTCTAATATATTCAATATTATATAATCTTCTCATAACAAAGGATTTCATTGTCATCACCGTCAGCATCATTATTACAGTAATAATTCTCCTCTTGAATTATTTATAAAAACGAGTAAAAAAGGTATCTTCTCATTACAGACGGTATTCATGAACTGGACGGTAGCAGTTGAAAGTCATGTGGACTCATCATTCTTTTGGGGCTATTTGGTGACGCAGATTCCGGGAGGTTTTATTGCATCAAAATTTCCTGCCAATAAAATATTTGGTCTGTCCATCGTTAGTTCGGCGACGTTACATCTTTTTGTCCCTTTCGCAATGACTTTAGCTCATGGCCATGTCGTCATATGTGTGCGAGTCCTGCAAGGATTATTTGAGGTGGGATTAAAGGATAACGAAGCAGCAACAACAAGAAAGATGAATGAAAGAATATATTAAAATATCCCTTATAGTTCTCAATTCACAACAAATCTTTTATAAAATTAATGGAAATTGTACAAAGGACTGATTAGTATTTGAATACATCGTATGTATGTCTGAACAGAGCCCGATATATTGCTCTGAATAGGGCGCATGATTTTCGGCGTCATCCATTACAAGGAGATCAAAGTCATTCAGCGAATTGGTTTTGGGTCAAAAACCCGTCAGAAGTGGAATTCTCTATTTATTTATATTTGATTTTGAATGCATAAGAAGTTACAAACTTTGGGTGGAGGGGCGCGAAAAAAGGATATTAAATTTTTTTGTTGTCCAATCCTCTGGATGTGGTTATCATTCAAAAACATATAAAAATGTAGAGCAACTTAAGCTGAGTCGAAAACACGTCGTAACGGTCTATACCGGTACTAGATTTCCTTAATTCAGTGCAGGAGATTTGGTTCTCTTTTCTTTTTTCGCAACGTCATCAGAAAGAATGCACACACGTACACAAGCACACACCCACGCATAAATTATTACTTCAGCTGGTTTTTCTGGCTTTCATTTAGTTTTACCTTGCATTTTCCTTACAGGGTGTTACGTATCCGGCTTGTCACGGCATTTGGCGTTTTTGGGCGCCTCCCATGGAGCGGTCACGATTAGCCACTTTGGCATTTAGTGGCTCGTACGCGGGTGTCGTTGTTGGACTTCCTCTGTCGGGTTTGCTAGCAGACACCATTGGTTATCAAGCACCCTTCTATGCGTACGGTATTTTTGGTGTCACATGGTGAGCATAAATATATCAAGACTTTCCCTATGTCGGATGTCACTACAAACACAATTCAAATGGAAAAAAGAGAATTTCGAAAAGCTTTGTTGACGATTTTAGAGACAATAAATGTACGTTCTTTTTATTATTTATTTCACACGATAAGGTACCTTTTCTGGATATGGCTCTGTTTTGAAAATCCTCGCAAACATCCTGCCATCAGTATCCCTGAATTAAAATACATAGAAAAGTCTTTAGGTGAAACTTCGATACAACCGACGATGCCATCGCTTAAGACCACACCGTGGCGTGAAATGATCCGCTCGATGCCCGTCTATGCAATTATTGTTGCAAACTTCTGCCGTTCATGGAATTTTTATCTTTTAGTATTATTTCAATCCGCATTTCTTAAACACAAATTCGGCTTTAAAGTGGAAGAGGCCGGCTTTGTTGGATCCCTACCACATTTAATTATGACCATAATTGTACCATTCGGTGGCATGTTAGCCGATCATTTACGCAAAAGTGGAAGAATCTCAACAACGAATGTTCGAAAGCTTTTCAATTGTGGGGGTTTCGGGATGGAAGGAGTTTTCTTTATCTTTGTCGCGCATTCGTCTACAGCGGTAAGATCATTCTCTCTCTCTCTCTCTTCCTCTCTCTCTTCCTCTTTCTTTCCCTCTCTTATGCTAAATGTAAGGAATTATTAGTGATCCTTTATTCGTTTTTTCTTTGAAAGACTGGTGCCATGTTTGCTCTTACTTGTGGAGTCGCTTTTAGCGGTTTTGCAATATCCGGTTACAATGTTAACCATTTGGATATAGCTCCTCGTTATGCCAGCATTCTAATGGGCCTTTCAAATGGCATTGGAACTTTAGCGGGTATAATAGTCCCATATGCTCTAGATGGCCTCATACAGAGCAATGTAAGTTGGCCCATACCTGGGAGATATATATATATATATATATATATATATATATATATATATATATATATATATATATATATATATATATATATATATATATATATATATATATATATATATATATATATATATATATATATATATATATATATATATATATATATATATATATATATATATATATATATATATATATATATATATATATATATATATATATATATATATATATATATATATATAAACAAATTCTTAATTGAAAGCATTCCTAATAAAAATTATTACCGTTAGCCAAAGGGTTGCTGGACAACAGTCTTTACGTTGGCGGCCTGTGTTCATTTATTTGGCTGCAGCTTTTATGGTATATTCGCTTCTGGTGAGTTACAACCATGGGCCGAACCAAAGAATGAGGAGAAGAATGTATGGCGCCCACCAGTTGGTGTCACAGCAGGGGATGCAGGAATTGGGGGTGGGGGAACATACTTTAAGGAAACATCATTTGTAAGTACCAAAATTTGAATATCAAAAGAATTGATCACATTAAGTTAATATTATATCAAAATATTGAGCAAAGCAATCAACTTTAAATTTTAACGCACATTAACAAATTGAGCGAATATTTGTTATTCGGTACGACTACATGCTTTCAGCCTAAACCAAATCAACCCAAATAAAATTATTAAATACCTTTATCATCAATACAATCAATTTCTAAAAGCTAGCAAAAAGCGAGCCTTGTTAATGATAATATATTTTGTATCTATCAATCCATATATTATGCAAGACCAGAACTTCTTCTTAGTTATTAAGTTGGTTATTAAATCTAATACCCGACTCACCAGCAAACCATAAAGACATAGGCAAAATAAATTGAAATATTTAAAAGCATTTAGTTGTTGATGAATGCGTTATCTATATCAAATGACTGCTTTTACACGATTATAAATCTAATAAAACCTTTATAGGCTGAAGAACTAATGTACACCGAACAAAGTCAAATGCAACAACCCGCAAATGTTATCAATTACGGTGCGACAGGACACGTGGCAAACAATCCTTTTGCGGCGTCAGCAACAATTATCGAAGAAATCGTCGAGACCGAAAATTTACACAGCCATAATACCTACGATGATCAAAATAAAAATTAATGATAACAACAACAACAAAAACAGACTACCCATAACCAATCATACTAACCGAAGACAGAGATAATCAAAGAACATTAACGCTGTTAAAAACTAAAGATATAAATATTAGAGAAATAAATTGCGTCATTGCAAATAGTTAAAATACAAATACAATATCTTATTGTTATTAAATGCATTAAATAAATTTCAAAAAATTCTTACAAAAAATTGAGACAATAAATTCCCTACGTTAATGGAAATAATTAATACCTTGGAAACGGTTACAAGCTATATTTAATGTCTATACGATTGTACGATATATGGATTATGAAATTTTGAATACAGAACATTAATATTCTGTCTAGTAAATGATTTAGCAATTACCGTAATATAAAATAGTAATAAACTTATTGTTAACAATGGAAATTATTATCATGTTAAATGTAATAATGAAGCTGTAGACAAAATTTTCATCTGATATTAAATATTAATATCTCCTTCAAAGAAAATTACACTAAAAATATAGCTATTTATACCAGAAAGCTTTTGTTTAACGAAAAAACATTAACAATTACTCGAAAACATAAGGAGAGTTATATACGAAATATTAACAAAATTAACGAAATTTATAATAAAATTAAGTTACTTTCATGACCAACTATTTCAGCTCACTTCATTATAAATTGTTTTATAATAAAAAAAATATTTTATAATTTCTTTAAAACACATTTATAAGAGGATGTTTGTTTAAATGTACCTACCATTAGAAAACTGCTTGTAACGGGCATATTACAGGATATATTACAGGATATATATATATATATATATATATATATATATATATATATATATATATATATATATATATATATATATATATATATATATATATATATATATATATATATATATATATATATATATATATATATATATATATATATATATATATATATATATATATATATATATATATATATATATATATATATATATATATATATATATATATATATATATATATATATATATATATATATATATATATATATATATATATATATATATATATATATATATATATATATATATATATATATATATATATATATATATATATATATATATATATATATATATATATATATATATATATATATATATATATATATATATATATATATATATATATATATATATATATATATATATATATATATATATATATATATATATATATATATATATATATATATATATATATATATATATATATATATATATATATATATATATATATATATATATATATATATATATATATATATATATATATATATATATATATATATATATATATATATATATATATATATATATATATATATATATATATATATATATATATATATATATATATATATATATATATATATATATATATATATATATATATATATATATATATATATATATATATATATATATATATATATATATATATATATATATATATATATATATATATATATATATATATATATATATATATATATATATATATATATATATATATATATATATATATATATATATATATATATATATATATATATATATATATATATATATATATATATATATATATATATATATATATATATATATATATATATATATATATATATATATATATATATATGTATATATATATATATATATATATATATATATATATATATATATATATATATATATATATATATATATATATATATATATATATATATATATATATATATATATATATATATATATATATATATATATATATATATATATATATATATATATATATATATATATATATATATATATATATATATATATATATATATATATATATATATATATATATATATATATATATATATATATATATATATATATAT
>OZ016502.1:13824016-13893326 GCA_963966595.1 Physocephala rufipes | reverse complement strand
ATATATATATATATATATATATATATATATATATATATATATATATATATATATATATATATATATATATATATATATATATATATATATATATATATATATATATATATATATATATATATATATATATATATATATATATATATATATATATATATATATATATATATATATATATATATATATATATATATATATATATATATATATATATATATATATATATATATATATATATATATATATATATATATATATATATATATATATATATATATATATATATATATATATATATATATATATATATATATATATATATATATATATATATATATATATATATATATATATATATATATATATATATATATATATATATATATATATATATATATATATATATATATATATATATATATATATATATATATATATATATCAGAAGAATGCTTACGACAGTGCCAACGATCTTTAATTACCTTTGTTGTATGAAATTATTATATTCAGCATGATATTTTCTCTGCATGCATTTTTTCAACAATTATGAGATCCGATACATTTCAACAAGGACCTCATATTTGCCTGTGTATGGCTTTGCCCGTCCATTTATCAGATGAAAGAGTTCACTTTTCACGATGAACACTTTATGTTTATACAAGTTAAGTGCGGGCATTTATTACCCTCTGCAATGCAATAAAATTATTAAAATGGTCCAGAAAAATTGTTCGCTGATACGGACAACGGGTTGACCTGTTGCAAAAGTACTTCAAATGCGAGGCAGTTAGAGATAGTAGGCACTGTCATAAGCATTCTCCCGAAAACCATACTTCCAATCTTCAATTAACAAATCGGCACATATCCATAATAAACTGCATGCCATATAAATGAGCATACGCATCAATAGAAATAACAGAAAAGAAAGACAGTTTGAAAGATAGAAAATATGATGGTCAGAAAGAACGAACGGTCTTTTGAAAATTCATAACAAAAATACTTAATACTTGGGTCTTGAAAAACGCCCCTTCCGCCCCTTTTGTGGAGTCCACGCCCCGAACCACCATGTCCCAAATCCGTTTCATGATATTTGCTATCGATTAACGCAAAGTAATTTTTTGTCAAAAACCGCTCATTACGCCCTTTTGGGGCGGTCACTCCTCCTCCCACCTGGTTTTATATCCGTTTCGCGGCATTTTCTACCGACTTACACAGTCATTTTTTCGTAAGAAACGCCTCTTCGGAGGTATTGAGTGGCCCCCGCCCACTTCCCACCATGTAGAAAACCTATTTCTTTATATTTTCTATATATGTACATCTTCCAAACCACCAGATAAGATCCATTCGTTTTATCATATCGTAGCTCAATGTTAGTTCGAATTGACTACCATGTACCTCATCAACAAAAAACTTTTATTACGAAAAAGTCTTAAATAACTCTTATTAAAAAACTTCTAAAATAAAAGTAAAGGTCAACTTTTCAAAGTTGTCAAAAGTCAAAAGTAAACTTTTACTTTTATAAATAAAAGTAAAATTTAAAAGTAAACTTTTACTTTTATAAATTAAAGTAAAAGTTAAAAGTAAACTTTTATTTTTAAAAATAAAAGTAAAAGTTAAAAGTAAACTTTTACTTTTAAAAATAAAAGTAAAAGTTAAAAGTAAACTTTTTCTTTTATTTTTAAAAGTAAACTTTTAACTTTTACTTTTAAAAATAAAACTGAAAAGTATACTTTTAAATAAAGGTTTTGAAAATAAAAGCTATTTTCGAGCACTGAATTTATTGTATTATTGTATTGAGCGGATTCTCTAACCTCACTGCCTTATAGTACGTTTACACCGACCCAAGATCACGCATTTCGACAAGTCGCAAACTCGAATGCGAATGCGATTGAAAACAGCAACAAACTCATACAAACTTTCAAATTACAAAGAATGCGAATCATATGCATTTCGGACAAAAACTAAGCAAATGCGAACAATACACACTGTTTTTTTTCCATTAAACGCAGGTTTTCTCAATATTACGCGTAACGGCCTGATTATGCTGCTTTGCGCGAACTTGGCTGAGCAGCAGAAATTTGTAAAAAAGGGGAAATGAAATGTCCGATCACTGCTTCGTGTTTGTTGATCAATTTTGCGAGCGTTGCCACTAGCATGAATCAAGCATTTATCTGTGGATATTTTCAAATTAATTTAGGTATATTGGTGCAATATGGGTACACATTTACTCACTTAACGCACTTTATTTCCGCGTTACCATAATTGGTTCCGTAACCAATAAAAGTATTATTTAATATTTCCCAATAAAATATAAAACCAATAATAGTATTGTATTATATTCTCCAAGCATTTAATAGTTAATTCGTTGCTTTAAAAACATTACAGCTTAAGGGCCTTATTACGCAATAGTAACGATTGGAGAAACAGCGACGGTGGCTTGACGAAACGCTCCAAATTGTTGTAGTACGCAAAATTTTCATCAGCTTCAGGTCAGTACTAAGGCCCTAAATTTATGCTGGTACCATATAATATGTAGACTTCTTGTCTACCATCCATAAACTGAACATATTTTGTTTATCGACCTAAGAATTTTATCCCGTTTCATAAATTTAACATATTTGGAAATTTCTGACAGACCACATGCTGTCATGTATGGGACATTTTATGTTGATTATTGATTCGACATACTTCCTTTACTTTATTATACCTTATGTCTGTGCTAATTTTTGGTTTCGAAAATAATTAATATATTAATAGTAATATTAAAATTAGTGTTGGTAATTATCAACTGATTTCAACTGTCGATAATTATAACCGAATGATTTTAACTATCGAATTATATTTTTCAATCATTTATTCATTTATTTAATCTACCTATTCGTGTTCAACTCATGCGTTGACAACATAACCAACAGACTTGCTGCTCTTGTTTGATTAATTGGGTATCAGCTTTTACTCTCTGAATTGATTTTTGAATTGCTAAGAACTACAAAATATTTGAATTATTCGGTAGTTTCTAATAAATACCATTTCTGGGAGACAGATTCACTCGTTGAATAATGTTTGGATTACCAAAATCTATCGAATTAATGAATAATTTACAACTGCCGAATAACTCGATAGTTTTTATTTGAAAGTTCTAACACTAATTAGAATACTAAATAGTGTATTAAAAAATTCTTGACTAAACAGTAGTGTCCAAGTACGGAACAAGGGAGTGATGCAATGTTATGGAATTTATATAACAGTGCGCAGAGTGGTTGCGAAGGAGGAGAAATAGGCGCTGGAGCGTTTTTTTTTTTGTGCAGAACTGGATTCTATACAACTGAAACTAGAACTGGATAGATTTATGAGTTCTTCCTCATTCATATTAGCAAATAACAAATATTTCTTTTGTTTTCCTATAAGTTTTATGCAAAACGCTTTCAAAAATGTTAAATTGGTGCCAGATTGAGTTTCATGGTAAAAGTCTCATTTACTAACAAACCCTTGAACGTTTATTAAGCCAAAGAACAATTTTTTACAGATATGGCTACAATGCACCATAAGATTTTTAAGAGATGCGATGTGGCAGCACGATTGAACTGTCAATTGACACTAATTGAGAGAATATCAAAGTCGGTTTGATATTTGGCTAAAGTTCGGGTTAAGTGTCGTGTTTTGCAGTAACACACACACGAACGCCATATAGTGATAGCGTTTTGACAATTGCAAAGTAGCCCTTAAAGGCCTGTCGTACGTTTTCGTAATTGTATACTTTTTCGAAACTTTTCGGGTTGCAGGGGATTCAATTGATTATGATGTTGCCAATCTCGTCGAACCATGTTCGAAAGTGGGAATTTTGTGGGCATTTTTGATGAATTTTATATTTTAAAAAGTCTTTGGATTTCTTTAACTCAAATATTACTAAGTAATATAAGTGATTAAAGAAAATAAAGTATTATTATTAATTATTATTAATAATTATGTACTGTTTCTTCGGATTTTAATGGGAAATTCATAATTCATTCAAATTTAATTGCATTCATAGAAATTTCACACTTTTTGACAGCTGTGCTCATTGGTGTTGTTAACAATTATTACAACCATTTGCAAATTCCAAAAACAAGTAAATGGATTACCAAAGTGATTTAGAGATCTTAAATATAATTAGACTCTACTTTGAATGGAAGAATTCGAGGCAAATTAGGCGTTGGCGTGTTCGTCCTATAAACAGAGACCGAGTGAGACATGGTTACTTTAGAAAAGTTTTCATAAGTATAAAAAATATGGATGAAGGCCAATTAGTGTAGTAGTAGGGGAGTAGTGTAGAGGTGTTCAATTATAAATACTTTAACAAATACACCTTAAATATTTTTCACATAATTTTCTCTGATAAAAACAAACGTACATGTTTCAAAAACAAAAATTATATTCATAAAATTTAAGGTGTTTTTCTTAAAGTATTTATAATTGAACACCTCTACAGCTTGCATTTAGAAAAGCCACTACAAATCATAGGTGCCAAAGAACGACTGTCAATCACTCTTTTGTAAGTTAAAAAATAATTTTTCAAATGGAATTTTTGAGGAACTAATTTATTTTATTTATATCATACATTTCACGGACTTCACTTTTATCCATTTATCAATCAATTCATTTATCAATAAAATAATTTATCAATAATATTCATTTATCAAAAATTCATACATTCTCATTATTAATTTAAAAAATATTAGATCAAAAAATAAGAAGGCAAGAGCAAACCAATTCATGGTAGAATGTACTAATTCTATTAGCTTATAGCTGGCTTTGAATTTATTGTACAATAGTTCATTTAGCCGATAAGCTCAATAAGTCTCTCGTCCATAAGTCTCTCTCGTCCATTTCTTGGTAAATATAAATTGTAGTAAAAACTTCATGTGGCCACTCACTTTTAGTTGTCACTTTGTTCGAATTTGAGAGAATTTTTCGAAACGTAACCAATGCCCATGTTCTGTAACTCGGTGAGAACTTCTCACAGTGAGATAAAGTGGAACAAAAAATCCCACCGTTTCTCACTTCTGGAAAATAAACTGAGTCTGTAACTGAAAGTGAGAAAAATGACATTTTCAAAAACTTTTCACTGGAATTTTTGTTTACATGTGTGCAAGCTGCCAACATATAAAAAAATTGTTGAAATAATTGCCGTTGAGGGTTCAACGAATTTAAACTTAAGTATGTACTTTTATAAATAAATATAATATATTTCATGAAATAATATATTCCTTTGATTTATATAACTCAAAGCAGAGAAGCTGACAAATAATTAAAATAATTTAATTATTAACAATTAATGCGTGCACTGTGTTGCATAATATTAGGCTCGCCCACGGACTGATTGACTACGCGCAAATTGAGCTTGATCATTAAGGTAATATAAATATAGGAGAGAAATATGATCGCGCAGAACTACTTCGCGTGGCCTAGGGTATTCGTGACCAACTGAGGGAAAGCATTTGCCCATAAGTATCAACTTCCGTTATCGCGCTGCTTGCTTATTGTAAGGTTCCAACTACCTCAATAAAATATCAGCGGTTTCCTCATTCAACCCGGCTAGCTCCCGAAACCGGTCTTAGAACGTTCTTGGAATCAATCTATATTATACTAACTATAAAACTAACTTAATTGCCTGTAATAAATAAAACTATGCTTTAGCTATAAAATTGTCTTAATATAATAATATCTAAGATTAGCTTAACTTGCTAAGACTAACCTAATATCTAAATACTAAAACTATGTTAATATTTAAATAGTGAAATTTAATAATCATTTATATTTAATCATAGAGTAAGAAATAACTATAATAATTCTTACTCTATGATTGAATTTCTTAAACAGAAATCTTTTCCAAAATGTTTACAATGTTCTCGCTTTGGGAGAAACGTTACTCACTATTGATTTTTTAAGTGAGAAATTTTGACATTTGAAGTGAGAAATTTCTCACGAAAAGAAGTTACAGACTCAGTTTTCTCACTTATTTCCAATAATTCACGAGAAATATAATTTTGACAGATTCTTCTCACCGAAACAAAGCTACAGACTCAGTTCGAGTGAGAAGATTCCCATTCGCAGTGTTTCAGTGTCAATTCAACTGTTTCACGTCAGAATTTCTCACCAGTGAGAGTTACAGAACATTGGCACCTGGCATGCAGCTGGCAATTTGCAGCACCTAGCAATTTCGTCACCAGCTGATAAATATAAACGATTTTGAACTTTGAAAAATTAAATGCATAATATAGAAGTTATATTCTTTTTCCTTAAAGTCTACGATTCAATTACAAGAAATATATTAAAAATAGAAGCATTGAATAGCGAAAAATCCTTAATTCTTAAAAGATTTGTTTATCTCAACACATATCATGCACAAATAATTGCGCGCCTATACATTTCCGCAATGTATAGGCGCGCTTGGTATATTACCTCTTTGGTATATTATCTCTTTCTCACACATTGATGCAGAAAAAGACAAAGCGATATGGCAAAATATTTCGAACTTCGAATCAGGGTTGATTTTTACTAAATCAACGATTTCACTCAGATTTCAGTAAATCTACAACAACAAATTGTATGAAGTAAATCTAGATTTAGCGTAGATTTGCCACCCAAATCCAGATTTGCTGAAATCCAACTAAATCCGTTGTCTGTGAACATAGTATAAGGCGGCATAATCAGTCCATCAGGCCATAAAACGGAGATGTCTCAGGCAGAGATAATGAGATAGAAAAGTCCGTTCCGCTAAAAAAATATGACAAATCAAAACCAAAATTTTACACGACCTTAAACACGCATGTTTTGCATTTCTTCCGTAGTTCACCAAAGGTATGCCACGTATGACATCACATGAGAATATTATATAAACAATGGTGGATTGTTCATCTATTGTTTTTACAAATTGTGATACAAACTAAGTTCTCTGTCTTACAGCCAATTAATATCAATTTCTTTTCCAAGCGACGGAGGAACGTGACGGAGAAATTGATCCACACTACAGAAATCAACACGAAGATTCCAATTTGAGAAAATAAATGGATCAAATAGTAATCGAAAAGTAAGAACGTGAAATTATGGATATTTACCAAGACGTATGGTAGATAATAATTATTATATTCCTCAGATCTTACAATATCGCGATAGCAATGCTGGAGAAGATAAAATGGAGGAAGGTTGTGCAATTGTAGATGCATATAAAAACTTGGAAGTGGTTTTGGAGAATATTTTGAATCCTGTTTGCGGTGAAGATGCCTTGTGGGAATGTGTTCTCCACCAAATTTCGAACTAGAAAAAGATTTCATATTCCCTGAACATATTTGTTTATACACGTGCGGAGTGAGCAATTACTCTGAATTGAAGCCGCCAGCAAATGTCTAACAGGTAAAGAAATTTTTAAAGCCATAGGGCTTTATAAATAAGCCCTCCCCATAAATAAATTCCGGGAGTAATAGTGTATCTTTTGGATGACGCTTCTATACTACTACCTATTTTCATTTATGTGACAAATGGATAACGAGTTCCGGACGGGTGTGCTGCTCCCGGTGGAAAATCACTTTTGATGCTACAAACTACATCCTACTACAATTGTGTGTAATGATATACAATAAAGTCGTTTGAGACGGATACGCAGGGTAATGGGAGAGTATCTCTTTGATTATGACAGACTAAGAAAGTGCAGGCGTTTGATACCGAATCAGTTGAATTCATGCAATATTCGAGAATATAATGTTTACTTGTTGATTTACCTAGTACAACGAATCGTCACTCCTTAATTGAGAATGGTTGGATGGATAAGTATACCGAATTGTGTATAAGGTTATTATTTTATTTATAAAATACGATTATATTTTTATTTAGTTCCTATGGTTGACAGATAAGAATATAAAATTCCCATTAGAATGATGAATGAATTTCCACGCCACTCAAGAGGTATGCACCTTGGCGCGTTACGGGTTTTTTATGTCCGGTTCGTCAGTAGGTCTATATACAAATACACAAGCCACACTTATTTTATAAATTATACATTATACATTGTTAGAGACATAATATTTTGTAATAATATGCAAAAGGTGAAAGTAAGATTTAGTAAAGTGAATGATATATGTTATGAATGTAAACTGAATGTTAATTATGACAAGTGTAAAGTTGAAGTGTAAAGTTAAATGTAAAAATGTAAAATGTAAAGTTAACACAAAATGAAATTGTGTTAAAGTTAAAAGCTAAATAAATTTAGTTAAGCATTGTCATAATAGAATGTTAAAATGAAGCAAATATAAAATGTCCATTCACAAATATGATGTAATATTATACCCTAAATATATTGTTGTAACTTCGCGAACTTTCGCGCAGAGACAACGAGATAGGAAACTCTTTTCCCGAAAAAAAATGTGTCAAAAAAATGACAAAATTTTACACGACCGAAACTCACATACAGGGGTTATGTATACGTATGCATAATTCACCAAATTAAATGTCACGTATGTCATTTCATGAAAATATGTAAACAACAGTTCGCTTCGACGGCTTGATTTGAAAGCACATTTTGTGCTCTATAGTGAAAATAATAAGAAAAAGTCACGAAAAAGAATTTAAATTCAATAAGTTCTATATAGCTTGAGTGAAAGAAAATATTAATATGGAAAAATGGAACAGAACATGGGCTTCAGCTAGAATTCGAATGGGTTGGCCAACACCACTTTGAGCTGGCCAACACCACTGGTGTCTTGTTTTCATGTCACCACAAAAAGAAATCCACAAAAACAGCAGAGAAACATTTTTGAGAGCTCTGGAAGGAAAGAATCAATGCCTCCTGCATGAAGTCCCCAAGAATGGCAATGAGACTTTATATAATTTAAAACGTATAGAAAGCGCGAAGTAATCCAAAAAGTAAAAACATTATAATGATCGAATTCTAATTAATTTTGAATATTTTCCTTTCTAGAAAAGAAAGAGCAAAAAAGTGAAGAGAAAACAGACGCAAAAAAGACAACGGAGGAAACAGTATCAAAAATGGAAGTAGCCGAAAGGAATTTATTTGATGAGAGCAGTAGTAGTGAAACGAAAGATTTTATGCCGCAACCAATTTTAGTTAAAAAAGAAAAGGGAGTTAGACGAGAAAGGTTAAAACCTCAAGACGACAAAGGAAGTAATGCGGGCTTAAAGAGAGATTTATTTAATAAATCACCAGAATTTGATATATTTCCCACTCCTGACGGCTTTTGGGATCCCCTCATAAGATCTTTTGACTTGATAAAATTTGGAACGATTTTCCGTCATCCCTAGTCAACTTTGGTTTGTAGACAAACCGGTTTCGGCGATGTGCCATCTTCAGTGTCCGTTTTCGTTCTAACGTTTTCGAACGAAAACGGACACTGAAGATGGCACATCGCCGAAACCGGTTTGTCTACAAACCAAAGTTGACTAGGGATGACGGAAAATCGTTCCAAATTTTATCAACATCCAACCCTGTCGGAAAAATCAACAAATATCAAGAATCTTTTGACTTGGTAATTTTTACTGAAGTATTGGTTGAAAATGTTTATATTTTAGTGATCGCTTTGAAAATGTTTATATATTTAAAATTTGTAATTCTTGATAGTTAAATTGTTAATTTATAATTATATTAGTTAATATTTTAATAAAAACAGTTTTAATTTTTTATTTTTCGTAAATAAAATACAAATTATTTCTTTATTTCCTATAGTAAATAAATGAAAACATAAAATTTCCATCAGAGGGCTGTGTGCACTTCCACGCCACCCAAGAGGTATGCACACTGGCGCGTTACCTGTTTTTTTGGATGTCCAGTTCCCCAGTAGGCCCATAACACCCATATACCCATCCTGGCAACATGTTCGCAAGTCCGGCATTCCTATTTTTTGCTTAAATTTATTTAAATTTAAAATTTTTGTAAAATTATAAATATTTTGTAGTGTGGTGAAAATAATTGTTTGAGAAATTATCACAGCGGTGCAAAATAAATTCATAAATAGAACTAAAACAGAATGAAATGGATAAAATGCACTTAAGTAAATGCAAACATTTTATGAGCATCCTTAATGTCCCAATTGAAATAATCTAATCTGAAAATGAATGGTTTAGCTAAAACCCATGTTAATATAGCATAGAAATTATCGAGGCGTTTGAAATTTCAATTCAAAATGGGATCAAATTTTTGTACGCAGTACCAAAAATTATGAAATTTGGTAAATTTGATAGTTGTTCGATGCATAGACAGCAATACTAATATATTATTTTATTAATATTTTTAATAAATTACAAAAAACCTGAATACAATACTTATTACTGAATACTGGCAACACTGCTTTAATGCGAATACCCAAAAAGGCCCATTAAGTAGTAAGCGCCGCACATGCTGGCAACACTAAAATCATCGAATTTATGGGAGAGGTGAAGAAATAATCAGGATATGCCAATGCCAAAATGTTTTACACATTTGATTTTTCAAGAGTTTCTCTTGATGATAATAAATAAATAATTCCGTGTAGGTGTGGTTATTAATGTCAGCACCAGAAGCTCAAAAGTTATATTAAATGAATTAGGACGAAGAAAGGAACATTAATAATTATACAATTTTATTTGAAACTAGAAATAGTCTTATTTGTGTATTGATATACTCAAGTAAAATCTTTTATATTTTAAATGCACTAGTGCGGCTAATACTTGGCTTCAAAGTAATGATTCAGAGTCCTTAATAAATCAATGTGAAGAATTTGTTCAAATAAATTATTCTATGTAATTTTATTTTTAGGTTATTTTTAGATTCTGGGGTCCAAAAATTGCCTTAAATGATTTGAGTATTCTATTAACGAAGTCAATCGAATTTGTTATACATTAAAATATTTCATAAAATTGAGTTTCATTTATGTTTTTATGCATATGAAATAAATACATTTATTTGTTTTATATAAATATTTTATACAAATAATTAGTTACCATAATTAGTTATTGCAATAATTAGTTATTTTATACAAATATTAGTTATAACAATTTATACAAATATTTTAGTTATCAAATAAATCATGCACATGTTGTCTACGCATCTTAAATTAAAAAAGTGTACATGAAAAATAATTGAATTCTTTAAACCAATAACTACGTTGGCATATCAAAACATAGCTGGTGAACTTCTAAAATGGATTGTCATTCGGGGTCTGAAAAAGGTGTAATGGCCGGGTCTTATGTTTGAATTTCTAAGAAAAAATCATTAGTCAGGGTCTTAAACATAAAATTTCCACGGAAGAAATCATGAGTCAGGGTCTTAAACTCACGAACACTACCTTAAATCAGAGTTGTAGTTAGAGAAGTTTCCTATCTCGTTACCTCTGCTTTCGGCCAACACCACTTTGAGCTGGCCAACACCTCGTGTCTTGTTTTCATGTCACCACAAATCCCAAAATAGAATAAAGAGCTGATGAATATTTTGGAATCCCGTAGGAAGGAACAGCAAGAAAGAGTTGAGGACGAAAGAGTTGATGAATAATGGCAGTAACTCGTCCTTCGGTGATGGCATACAGCAAAATCAAATACCATGCGCGGATATTTTTGAGACCGAAAATGTAGAAATCGAGCCGTTGCGAACGTTGTTTAGGAAACCTAGGAAGAAAACGCGTAAAGACTAAAATACGCGTAAAACGCTAAAATATTGAACAAAAAATGGGTTAGTAAAAAGCACCGGAAGTAAATAGCTGCAAAAAGAAACCCACGAAAACAGCAGAGAAACATTTTTTCGGAGCGCTGGAAGGCAAAAAATTAATTTGCAATAATGATACTACAAAGCAGCCCACACAGAATAGAAACTATCAAATGAAAGACTCGCCACTTAATTCGAAAAGGAAATTTAAACAGGCGCGCGTAACAAATTATTCAATTCACAAGAACTCAGTCATGGAAATAAAATCAGGCTCCATACTTTTTAATATTTACGGTAATTCTATTAAATATTTCATTTTTTGTCGTTTCGAATCGATTAATATATTCAATTCTTTCAGAATTTCAATAGCGCGAATGAGCTAAACTTTCCTCTAGTTCTAACCAATTCAGAACGCTAATCAATTTATAGTAACTCACCAAGCATTATAATAATGTCACCTCCCCAAGCGGACACAGTGTTCATAGAAGAAAGTTATCAAGATAGCACCTGCATAGAATCAATGCCTCTCCTGCATGAAGTCCTCAAGAATGGCAATGAGACTTTAAATAATTTAAAACGTTTGGAAAGCGCGAAGTAATCCAAAAAGTAAAAAGAATACAACGGTCGAATTCTAATTAATTTTGAATATTTTCTTTTCTAGAATCAGACAACTGCAAAAATTGTCAATTACTAAAGATACCAGAAATATGCGGGCTATGTCAATTACTAAAGATACCTTAAGATGCGGGCTTAAAGAGAGATTTATTTAATAAATCACCAGAATTTGATATACTTCCCACTCCTGGCGGCTTTTGGGATCCCATCATAAGATCCTTTGGCTTGGCAATTTTTACTGAAGTATTGGTTTATATTTGCAAAACTTGATCGCTTTGAAAATGTTTATATATTTGAAATTTGTAATTCTTGATAGTTAAATTGTTAATTTATTATAATTATATTAGTTAATATTTTAATAAAAACAGTGTTTATTTTTTATTTTACGTAAATACAATACAAATTATTCCTTTATTTCCTATAGTAAATAAATGGAAACATAAAATTTCCATCAGAGGGCTGTGTGCACTTCCACGCCACCCAAGAGATATGCACATTGGCGCGTTACCAGTTTTTTTGGATGTCCGGTTCCCCAGTAGGCATATAACACCCATATACAAATATACAATGCACACTTATTTTATTAGATATACATAACAAATTGTTAGGAAATTAAAATTGTACAATGATATGTAAAACATTTCACAAACGTTAATATATATGAAATTTAAAATGATTGTTTCGGTGTTACATTTTATGATTGTTAATGGATGGTGATAATTTATGATATAATGTTGCATAGTTAGTAGTTAAATAAATTTAGTTAAGCACAGTTAAATTTAGTTAAGCATAGTTAAAGAGTTAAAACGAAGCAGATATAAAAAGTGAATTCACAAATAATCCTATTACCTATACCTATTTGTACCCAGCATGCAGCGTATAGCTCTGATTTAGAAATTTTTCAACAGTTAGATACTGATTTTTATTAATTGCTCTTTTATTTTATTGAGCTATAACTTCTAAAGAAATGCAGATCACAAATATTTTTACTCTCATTTGGATTAGAATGTTGGTTATTCAAATTAAAAATTTCCATATCAGAGCTATATATTATTACCTAAATTTAACATTGTAGGTTTTCCAACTGGAACAACTGGAGATTCCAATTGGAAAACACTTGCGGCCGCTTGACCAACATCTTACCGTGATCCATTGGTGGCAGCGTCCGGAAACCTGAAGAATTAACCACCGCCTGCACATCCAACTTTACTGCACACTCGCACACTTGGCATTTTTTAGCAAAATTATAAATCCTTGGAATGTATAAAAAATTTTTAAATTTTGCAAATTTAAAAATCGTGGTAAAAAAATATATAGCGAAAAAGGCCTAGCGCTGCAAATTAGATTCAAAAAAGAATTTCAAAAATACGAAACCTATTAAACGCATTGAAGCGTGTACAGAAATTATGCGAGTATGTTTTACGTAACAATCTCAATAATTCAACACGTAAGTAAATGTTTGAACTGAAGACTATCAAAATTCCGTATATATATTATTGAATTCATTGATATTACAAACAAATGTGACCTACATAATCTTGTTCAATTCCAAAAATAATGAAATTTTCTAAATTGAAAACTAGTTTCAAGCTCATTTAGCAAGCTATAATGGTTTAATATACTGGTTTAATGATTCTTTTTTTAATAACTAGCGATGAAATTTAGTTTATACCACATTACAAAATGCAGGCAACACTGTTTTCATAAGAATGCTAAAAAATGTACTTAAAACACTACGAGCCGCATAAGCAGGTAACACTAAAATGGTCAAATCTAGCTGCGAGGTCAAGAAATAATTAAGGTATGCCAACGCCAGTATTTATTTTTATTTTCTTTTTTAAGAGTTTCTCTTAAGGATGAATTCATTACAATTATGTTGGAAAACTAAGATGTGTGCAAGTAAATGTAAATAAATCATTTCATATATATTTTCAATGTGAATACTGAATATATTGAATTGAACCAAACTGTTCAGGATAGAAAAGTAAACTGCTAAATTATTTATATTACTTTAAAGTGAAGATAGAAAATATAAAATCATTACATTAATTCATATTATTATTAATAATACATTATTAAGTATATTCTTTTAAATATTTGTTTAATTAATTTTACCATCACTTATATTGTAAAATTGACTTGAACGCTTATTAAATGCTAATTAGAACGTTATACCACATTTAATTTCGTTTATATTCTCATAAAATATTAACAATATTTTAATTTAAGGTGAAGATTATTAAAACATATATACGGTAATTTAAACATTTAAACATGAAAATCAAAACAAAGCCCTTCCCTTGGATTTAGGGTAATGTTGATAAAGCAACATGCAGAATTTGTTTAAGTGAATTGTTTTAAATATTTTTTTAATTTATTTTACCCTCTTTGGAATTATTTGCCTCATTAAATAAGTCACTCCATTTTTGCGAATCACTAAATTATTGCACGAAATTTCATTTCATTTATTTCCCCATGCTTACAAAAGCGCAATGTTTTTGCCGATAAGTTATTAGATATATTATTGTCATCAAACAAAGTATGAACACAATGCATGTACACAGCTTAAAGCATAAAAGTGTACATGAAATAGAATTTAATTTTATAGATCAATATCTAAGTTGGAATATCTAAACAAAGGTGGTGGGAATTTTAGACCGAAATGTCATTGGGGTCTGAAACTCAAATATTGTTTGGGTCCGTAACATGCAATTCCGCGAATTGTTTGGGTCTGTAACATCGATTTCCTGGAATTCCATTGTTTGTTTGGGTCTGAAAGTCACTAACACTACCTTAAATCAGAGTTGTAGTTAGAGAAGTTTCCTACCTCGTTATCTCTGTCGTGAGATTACAAAGCGAAGCACATTATTTAAGTGGTCTTAAAAAGAATGTACTACATTTCGAAATAAAAATGACAAATAAACTTAGACTAAAAGTAACAGCAAATTTAATTGTGTTTTATTAAATTATTCACAATCCAGTGATCGAGCCTGAAATATTCACACGGAAATTTCAAATAACGTAACAATATTTTAATGGAATACATACACGTACCCCAACGATTAATGCAGTAGATTGCCATTGAATTATTTTACCGCCTCTATTGACTGATGGACTGTGAGGTCAAGCAAAGGCAGTGTGTCTTCAGGAACAGACTTTCCATAATCTAAGAGTAATGAGACTTGCGGGAGGATGGCGTTATACATATCCCGGATGGTCCACCGTCTTCATATGACAATGGATATCCCGGGAATAGAACATTTTCTTTTATAAACTCTCCTACATTAATCGCTGAGGTTAACAGTTTTAAATCTAAATCATTGCGCGCCAAATTCATTTTATCCCGATATCTATTTGTACCCAGCATGGAGTGTATAACTCTGATTTAGGATTTTTTTAAGATTTTTTTTTCGATTTTTATTAATTTTTTTCAAAAATTGCTTTTATTTTATTGAGTTATTTCTTCTAAAAAAACTTTATCATAAATATTTTTGCTCTCATTTGGATTATAAGGTTGGTTATTGAAATTAAAAATTTCCATATCAGAGCTACATACTTTACACTTTCATCTTAATCTAACATTGCAGGTTTTCCAATTGGAACAATTGGACCTCTCAATTGGAAAACACTTGCGGCCGGTTGGCCAACATCTTGCTGTCATTCATCGGTGGCAGCGTCCGGAAACCTAAAAATGCGATTATCGCCTAGACACTTGATTGGCCTATTTTTTGATGAAGTTCTACATCTTTTGGAGTCTATATGAAAAAATTTTAATTTTGGAAATTTAAAAATCGTGCTGAAAAAATATATTACGAAAAAGGCACAGCGCTGCATATTAAGTTCTAAAAAAGAAACTTGAAAAATAGAAAACCGATGAAACGTATTGAAATTTATACATAAATTGTACAAGTATGCTTTACATAACAATCTCAATAATTCAATACGTAAGAATATGCTTTAACTGAAAATTCCGTATAGAAATTATTGAAATCTTTGATATTACAAACAAAAACCGTATTTTCCTACATAAAATGGTCAAATCTAGTTGCGGGGTGAAAAAATAATTAAGGTATGTCAACCCCAGTATTTATATGGAATTGGTTTTCTAAGAGTTTCTCTTAAGGATGAATACATCACAATTACGTTGAAGAAATAAGATGTGTGCAAGTAAATGCAAATTAATCATTTAATATATATTTTCAATGTAAATATTGAATATATTGATTTGAGCTAAACTATTCAGGAAAAATAAACTGTTTAATTATATATATTTCTTCAAAGTGAAGATAGAAAATATAAAGTAATTACATTAATTCACACTATTATTAATAATTACATTAGTAAATATATTTTTTTTAATTTTTGTATAATTAATTTTACCATCACTTATATTTTAAAATTGATTTAAATGATTTAATCAGCCTATTAACTAAGTCATTTCGAAAAATCATTAAAATGTTATACCACATTTCATTTCGTTTATATTTTTATAAAATATTAACAATATTATTAATTTAAAGTGAAGATAAAAGTAGTAGTAGAATTACATTGATGCAGTATATTAAAATACGTTCCCAAACAATACGGTCCCAAACAATTAATTCTAAATTTAATTTCAACATATATAAAAAGCAAAAATGCCATCACCACTTCAAATGCAGTTGATTGAAATTTTTGACATTTAAGTTTTTAAAAGAATATTTCTTATGTTAGTAATTTTTGCCAGCTATGATTAAAATTGTGACAAATGACTTATTTGTCAAATATAGGAAAAAGTTAAAAAAGCATATTGGCATACTTTTATTAGGAAAATAGTAAAAAACCGGTTTTAACCGTTATTTCATTTCGGTTCACGAAAACGAAAACGATATGTTTTGGGTGGCAACGAAAAGCACGAAAACGAAGTTTTTCGTTTTCGTTCTGATCGGAAACGAACAAAATACTAATCGTTTTTAGTCCCTGGCAAGGATAGCAGACGGCAGTAAAATTAGAAATTTTCAATTTATTACCTGCCAGAAACTGCTTTTACTACCCGACAGAAATTATTTTTTTCTCACATCCCATAAGAGCCAATGTAAATTTTGACATTTCTGCCACTGCCGGCAGAAACAGTAATTTCTATGTGTTCAAGCTAAAAGTCTCAATAAAGCTATATACTATACTACTATACTATAGTACGTTTATTTTTCGCCTTATCCGCTTTCTGTTTGACAACTGAGCATCTGTTTTACTGAAAAAATTAGAGGCAATACACATTACGGAAAATTTAGAGATTAGGAAAATTTAGAGGCAATACACAATTGCCTGGAATTGTGGAATTGTGCATACAATTCTTGTGCACAAAATCTTGTGGCAATTTTCAATTCTGGAATTTTTGTAGAGTCCTAGATCTATCGCCAGGGTCGGAATATGCTTCTGTGAATTTCTGGGAATAATTTAACTGCCTGGTTCTGATTTTTTGTTTGACAATTTTTGACATTTCGTGGCATCATTTTAAGCCCGTAACCAGTGGTAAAGAGATAAGAAATGCAACTCTAATTTTGTTTTTTGTAAAGTAGTTTAGTGAATTTCAGACCAAGCAATGAATGAAATTGCAGGAAATCGATGTGTCAGGCCCAAAAATTATTTCAGTTCCTACCCTATTGATATTTCGGTTTAAAATTCCCACCACCTTTGTTTTGATATTCAAACTTAGATATTGATCTATGAAATTAAATTATATTTCATGTACACTTTTTTCTTTATAGCTTGAACACATAGAAATACTGTTTTTTGTTTACTTCTTGTTTACATTTTGCAAAGCATTTTGACATTTACTGTCTTCTGTCCGAGAATCAGAGACTATTCTAGAATAATCAACTATGGAGAGTTGTGGCCTTGGAAGACTTTGGAATTGATGCCATGAATTATCTTCTACTTGCGAGTCATTGTAAACCTGCGTTAAAAAGCAGTTCCCTCTAACTACGATACCTACATAATCTAACCCCCATCGCTTCTGAAACAAACCAATAAACATATTCGCGGTTGTATTTGTACAGTTCCCGCCACCCCTCCTAATTTGACCAAAGAAATGCTCAATGGAATCTTGAAAAAGTCTCTTTGTCTGCAGATTTTGGAAACCTTCACAATTTAAAAAAGTCCATAGATGAATTAAGCTAGAAATATTTAAGAGCCAACCTTTTACAAATGAAAATCAATTTTTAATATCGTTACCCCGTGAATCTAAAATTTTAATTGAGTTTAATAACGCTGTGGCTCTTCTTAAAAATTCGGCCTGCCTTTCGTTTCGGGTAAAGACTCGTTTTGACGGACATTGGACATGGGTATTACTGCTATTGAATATGTTGAAGAGTTCGTCAACGAACAACAGAAACTGTACAGTGTTGTGTGTTGTAGGGGCTTTATTAACGTCAATCCGACCCGACGCATATAAGGCATTCATGCCAGAAGCAACAGTATTGCTAAAAACCTGAGCAGCTAGCGCAACTTTCATTTTCTCAAAATTGTTTGGACGGATGTGAGCGTTGGTCAATTTAGGAGCGCATCTAATTGGCAATGGCGAATCAATATTGAAAAAGTGGACAATATCAGTCCAAGTAACTTTTTTGTTATTGAAAATAATATTATTTTTGAAATTTTCCAAACAATTTCGGGTGCTTTTCAAAAGGTGAGGAGGATCATGGGAAAAAAATATTTTTGTCATTGGCAATGAAATATGGTTGGGTTTCAGTTACCCCAAAAGACTTAGCGAAGGTAACGAAATTTGATCCTTTGTCGCAAACAAAATGACAGGATACGAGATTTATATTTTGAAGCTGGGAAATAGCTTCAAACATATATTTTTTAATAACTTCTCCTTTAGAGGGCCCACGCGAGAAGAAGTATATAAGCGGTTGCTTCCAAGGGTCCCCTCCAATGCCTTCTACCATCAGAACTAAAACATTGTCGGCTGTCCTGGACGTTCTATTTTCGTCACCGAAATCTTCGAGACGAATGATCTTCTCTTCATATATATTGTAGTAAACGTTTGTTTTTAACGACATTTCGTCGCAAGATATGGAAACATAGCGTTGCTCTTTTGAAAATTTACGGCATCGAAGTTCCAGAGACTTAAGGCTACTGGAGGAACAAACAGGTGATTTTGGCCATTCCGAAATAAACTCTCTGGGAGTTCTTTCCTCGGGCCAATTGAATATTGGTTTTAAAAACCGATAGCATAGAGGCGACAAAAAGAAAATACCCAACGCAAGTGTTTTTAATTCGTCGTCATATCGCCGCCCGGGGTCATATCGTTATATCGGGGTCGCGGGAAATATTTCGTACACTGTTTTGCACACAGTGCCTAGGGTTTGTTGGAAGCGATTTCAAAAATTCTGACCCCGTGGTTTTAGCACTTTCTCCTTCTCGCAGCTTCTCTTTTTCCATTCTTAATCTATTAATTTTTTTATCTTTCATTTTTATGTCGCGGTTCTTTTTAATTATCTCCCTTTTTATTTTCGAACTTGAGCATTTAATATATTTATTTTCTGGAGCAACCGTAGTTTTCTGGGAGTTCTACTCGAACTAAATTCCTGAGTTTGAACCTGGCGACTGGCCGCATTGATTGACTGATCTACAGTGAGGTTAAGCAAAGGCAGTGAGTCTTCAGATGGCCGCTTTCAGATGGCGATGGATAATTTGTGAATATTAAATTTTCTTTAACATCTTCTGCATCAATCGCTGGGGTTAACAAATATAAATTTAAATCGGGCATTGCATCCCGTCATAGTCTTGTTCGTTTTTGTCCACACTTGGTCCCTGAAATGTCCTTCGTACATGCATATAACCATCTTTTATGGTCATCCTTCACACCCAAATGCCGACACCATTCTAATCTTCTATTTTCATTTTGGTATATATACAAAAGTAGAAAAGACAAAATTACAAGTCAAAAGCGTGCCAACATGCACGAGAAATGAAACGTATATATATATTTTGAAATACTGACTACAAATACTAAAAATAAGCAGACATTTAAAAATTATTAATTTTTTTAGATTAATTAGAACCCAATACCTCCTAATTTTAATTTACGCGTTATTTATATACTTAGTATGTATTTCCAAATAAAGAAAGAATGTGTTCCTCTATTCTGTTTTGAACGAAAAACGACGGTTTCCCTTGTTTTTAATATAGATCTTATATTTTTCGAGCATGAAGTTGACTATATCTTATAAACCGAAACCGACCCAACCACCTTGTAATTTTCGCAAAAATAGCGCGGACAACATTTTTCAAAACTAGATAGGCACATATTCTCGCTTTATTTCAGGTTTCCAATTGGAGTGGTTACCAATTGGAGCGGTTGGAATCTTACAACTAGATAAAACCAATGACCACTATTCCTACCGTTTTCCGTCAGTGGCTGCGTCTGGAAACTTGTGTAAGTGCAGATCCCCGGAACACCCATCCTGGCAACATGTCCGGCATTTCTATTTATTTGCTTAAATTTATTGAATTTTAAATTTTTTGTAAAATAACAAATATTTTATAGTGTGGTGAAAACATTTTTTGAGAAATTATCACAGCGGTGCAAAATAATTTCATAAATAGAACTAAAACAGAATGAAATGGACAAAATGCACTTAAGTAAATGCAAACATTTTATGAACATCCTTAATGTCCCAGTTGAAATAATCAAATCTGAAAATACATGGTTTAGCTAAAAACCATGTTAATATAGCATAGAAATTATCGAAGCGTTTGAAATTTCAATCCAAAATGGGTTCAAATTTTTGTATGCAGTACCAAAAATTATGAAATTTGGTAAATTTTATTGTTGTTCGATACATAGCCAGCAATACTAATATAATATTTTAATAATATTTTTAATAATTAACAAAAAACGTGAATATAATGCTTATTACCGAATACTGGCAACACCCATCGCTTTAATGCAACAACGCTTTAATGCGAATACCCAAAATGGCCCATTAAGTAGTAAGCCCCGCAAATGATGGCAACACTAAAATCATCGAATTTATGGGAGAGGTGAAGAAATAATTAGGATATGCCAATGCCAAAATGTTTTACACATTTGATTTTTCAAGAGTTTCTCTCGATGATAATAAATAAATAATTCCGTGTAGGTGTGGTTATTAATGTCAGCACCAGAAGCTCAAAAATTATATTAAATGAATTACGACGAAGAAAGGAACTTATTAATAATAATACAATTTTATCTGAAACTAAAAATAGTCTTATTTGTGTATTGATATACTCAAGTAAAATCTTTTATATTTTAAATGCACTAGTGCGGCTAACACTTGGCTTCAAAGTAATGGTTGCAGAGTCCTTAATAAATCAATGTGAAGAATTTCTTCAAATAAATTATTTGATGTAATTTTATTTTTAGGTTATTTTTAGATACTGGGGTCCAAAAATTGGCTTAAATGATTTGAGTATTCTATTAACGAAGTCGTTCGAATTTGTTATACATTAAAATATTTCATAAAATTGAGTTTCATTTATGTTTTCATGCATATGAAATAAATACATTTATTTGTTTTATATAAATATTTTATACAAATAATTAGTTATCATAATTAGTTATTATAATAATTAGTTATTTTATACAAATATTAGTTATAACAATTTATACAAATATTTTAGTTATCAAATAAATCATGCACATGTTGTCTACGCATCTTAAATCAAAAAAGTGTACATGAAAAATTATTGAATTCTTTAAACCAATAACTACGTTGGCATATCAAAACATAGCTGGTGAACTTCTAAAATGGATTGTCATTCGGGGTCTGAAAAAGGTGTAACGGTCGGATCTTATGCTTGAATTTCTAAGAAAAAAACATTAGTCAGGGTCTTAAACATAAAATTTCCACGGAAGAAATCATGAGTCAGGGTCTTAAACTCACGAACACTACCTTAAATCAGAGGTGTAGTTAGAGAAGTTTCCTATCTCGTTATCTCTGCCGAGAAGTCTATATTATGTGTTCAATGCTGAAATGCTGTTACTGCGGCAGAAACAGTAATTTCTATGTGTTCGTGCTATTTCTTTCATACAATGTCATTCTTACATTCTATTACATTTCATTAAAATCTGCCGACTTGGAAGTGGTCAGGCTACACAGAGTGTTTCGTAAACACGAAATTATGATATGTCGATAACTTGACTTATTTGGTGCTTAAAGACTAGGAGCAATATGACTTTTTTTAACATTCGTCTGCTCAATTATGACTGTTTCGTGTTATTTATTTATCTTATCTCTAATTTGTACAATCTATAAAAAGAAGATAGAAGCGGGTAAGGAGTAAGTGGGTAAGGGGGAAAGACATAGGGAAGAGGGGAGGTGACAGCTTCGGCTGCTAGGTTAATTCTTTCAGGATGTTTGGGAGATATCAATATGTACAATGTATTATTCGTTACTAAGAGATTGAAGTGCAAACATGTTATGGATATCAACCCCTATAAGTGTCGGGATTTCCGGTATCCGGTAGAAGGGGGGCATATTTAGCCCTAAATTGTTCACAATGAGTGATTCGTTGGATGCATCGTTGATAATACTAAATGGAGAAATGTAATACCGGCTATCTATTGAGTGATTCGAATTAGCGATAGACATGGTCCTAATCAAACTATTACTATGGTCATGGAACTTATTCAATCTAGATCTAGCCAAATTTAGCACGTAATTCATTAACGGAGTAATTTCCGCTGCGGTGTAGATAAACGTCCTATTATCGCTATTTGACAACTGAACAGCTGTTTTACTGAGTCCAAGCCATATACGAATACTTTTTACGTAACCGAAGTTAGATTTACAACAGTATTCTACGAGCATAACTTTCATAATAAAAAAATACATAGTAAAACTCACAGACAAATTAGTATTATCATTTACATACAATAAAACTAAAAAACTCAAATTAGAAGCATATTACGTTGTATCTCGACAACAAAGTGTCTTATATGGAGATAATAAAAATATATTTCGAATGGTATATTCGAAACGGTATTGTAAATACCAATTAAATGGTATTGGTGTTTTGATCCGACGTCTGGTTTTGGAGAATAATGTTGCATTCACCTAATCTTTGAATACTTCTTAAATCATGATCGCGGCCCTCCCCAAAAAAATTTTACTTATTTGTGCTTCCAACGGTAAAATATAACGGTAAAAAATCATTAAAATCGGGGACCGGAGCTGTTCCTTTAACTGTTAGATTAATCCTCATAATTTTTTGCGACCATCGGAGACTAATGATTCTTATAGGAGACCTAGGAAACGAACATGCCAGTTAGCTTACGTCGTTTGCATAGAATTGTTTTTAATTGAGGCCGATGACGTTTACATATCCTGGAAAATATTATTGCCACCCCTAAAACACCCTTTTCAATAAATAGTGAAATAGTTTTTTTAAATAGTGTGGAACAATTGGAGGAGGTTAATAGAGCTCGTCGGAGAAGCTAATGGGTTGTAGCATGATTACATTCCGACGAACTCAACACATTCCATTTATTTAAAGCCATAAACAAAAGTATCAAGTTTCACACAAAGCATTTCGCTCAGCTACAATGATTGCAAGCATAAATATGATGACGCTGCATGCTTGCTGAACTTCGGAATGTAGCCATGCTCACTACACTTACATAGTACGCATACATATTGTTAGAACACTACGTCAGCATAATTTGCCTATAAATTAAGGAACAATTCTTCAACAAGAGGAATACCAAGTTACCTCTTGATCGAGCACCCAGTTGTGCTCAGCTAGGTAACAAGCAAATAAAATAATAAAGCAATTAACTATAAAAAGTGGTTTTATTATTTACATGGCGATCCTGCCAGTCTGCCATTGTTTTAGAGTGCAAATAAAATTTTGCACCTAAAACCAAGAGCGCAGCAACTTGATTAATACCATTTACCATTGCAGCCAGCCTAGAAACAAACATATCATGGCATGGCATATTTCACATAACAAAATCTACAAACAAAATACTGAAAGAATTTAGAAGTATTTGCACTGATGACAGCGTAATCGCGAAGCCACAGAATCACACCCAGCAAAAGCATCTCAATTTTGAAGAAAAAAAAAATAATAATAAAAGTCAAGTCAACTCTACGAATGTCACCAGGACCAAAACCACTTACGCTTGAGGAATACAAGCGTAGACAAAGGGCACCAAAAAAGGAAGACCTTACAACGATACCAGTGACAAAACCAAAGAGAAGGGGTGGATTCCTTTGTCGGCTCAAAAGGGAAAAAGCCGCACTTCTGAGGGAGGTCAACAAGCAACCACCGCCAAGATGGGAGGACTCAACAAAAATGTGGACAAGAATAGAAACACTGGACCGTCTCATCAACGATCACATAAATAAGAATAAAAAAAAATATAAATAAATAATTAATTTGTAATTCTGAAGTGAATCCAAGTATGCACTCATAGGTCGGTAGGCGTTAACCGCCCTTGACAACTTAATTTTGTTGAAAATTTTGTAAAAGTAAGAATTTTATATGAAATAACGGCAATAATTTTTACATATAAAAAGAGAAACACAATTTCTTTTAAAAATTCTAAGAATAACTGTAAAAATTTTATATGGCACTGTTAACACCAAAACACCTTACGCATTTTTAAAATTTTGAAAAAAATGGGAAAAACACAATCAAAAATAAGTCACCCAAATGCCAATGTTATTAATGAAGTTGAAATACAACAAAGCCCAATTAATTTAAAAACAATTGAGGTGTGTATTATTATTATTACAGTGTTATTAGGTTTGAAATTTATACTACAAATATATGCTATGCATAACAAAAAATTAAAGAAAAAATACATTAGTAGAGCCAATGATTTAGATAAAGTTTAGGAAAATAATAATAACAATAAATGGAATGGCAAAGCATACTTATTAAAGTTAAATCAATTAAAGAAGATTTTGACCGCTCATACAAGTGTTTAAATATTGATAGGCCAACCAAGGAAGTTACAATAAAACACCATTTTAACAACCTCCTCGAAAATCTCGAAAAAATTCGAGTTTTTCTTAATGTAAATTACAATCGACTTACAGCAGCTCACAAAGCCGCAGCAGACTCATTTTTTCTTGATTTAAGAAATAGGGTTTTAAGAATCGCCACACGGAAAAATATAAGTTTAACATTACCAAATTCTTTGCACGAAGAAATTACCTCCCAAATAACTTTACAAGACAAAAAAGAAACAAAATCAGTCAAAATGTCTCAAACAGTAGTAGAATTCTTAAATACGGCTTCTAAAATAGTTACAGACTTCGATGGGAAAGCTGAAAATTTACGTACGTTCATTGACTCACTACAGCTAATTAATTCCATAAAAGATACACACGAACTTATTGCAGTATCCTTAATAAGACAAAACTAAAAGGAAATGCAAGAAATCTTATAAGTAACGAATCGACTATTGACGAAATAATAAATAGACTAAAAAATAGAGTAAAAGGTGAATCCGTTGAGGTTCTATCAGCAAAAATGATGAACATTAAACAGAGCAGCAAAACTGCCAATGTCTACTGCAATGAAATAGAAAATCTTGCAAAAACATTGGAAAATGCCTACATATCAGATGGCTTGTCATGCGAACTAGCAAGCAAATATTCTACGCAGACTGCTGTTAAAGCATTAACAAAAAACTGCACCATAGATAAAGTAAAACTCATCATGGAAGCAGGCCAATTTAACACCATGAATGAGGCAGTTGAAAAATTCATAAACAGTTGCACAGAAACAACTGGTCAACAAAATGTTCTATTATATTATCGCCAAAGAACAAATCGAAGCACTCGGGGAAGCTACAATAAACCCCGAAATAACAATAATTACCGGCAATACAATAATAATAATCGGTATAATAACAATCTCTACAGAAATAGGCAACGTTTTAATAATAATCGTAGAAATCAAAATAACATCAGGACGACCGATTCATGTAATAATGATTCGGAAAACTCCGATCTTCCCCTAAGAATAATTCAATAAATAACAAAATATATAATCTTAATCTCACTCTAGGTTCCTTTATGCATACCCAAATAAATAATAGTAGCAACATAGTTACATTGTTGGTTGACACAGGTGCCGACATTTCAATTATAAAATCAAAATTCTGTAAACAACCTCAAGTAAACACAAATAAAACCACAACCTTAAGCGGAATAGGACAGGGAAAAATTAAATCCGTAGGTAGTATATTTCTTGATCTACAGTTTAAAAATTTTTTAATACCACATAATTTTCAAGTAGTACAAAACAATTTCCCAGTACCTTGCGATGGAATCATCGGCATGGACTTTATCAAGAAATACAGCTGTATATTGGATTTTAATCAGAAAAATGATTACCTCACTCTAAGACCTTTTTCCTTACCGCATTCCATAAAAATACCTATTACAAATAACTGTACTGATATAATTTTGCCACCGAGATGCGAGGTAATAAGACAAATAAAAATTATTGATTCACACAAAGAACTATTAATTCCAAATCAAGAAATCGAATCAGGTGTCTTCATACCAAACACGATTGTAAAATCAGACAAAGCATTCATCCGCATTCTTAACACTAACAGCAAAATAACTACAATTAAACATTGCAACATAAAAACCGAAAACATCTCTAATTACGATGTTATTAAAAGCAACCCTATGAAACATACGCAAAGACAAACAGAAATACTAAAAATCTTAAAGAAAAATTTCCCACACCAATTTGAAAATATATTAACTGAGCTTTGCGCTTCATTTAGCGACGTTTTCGGTTTAGAATCGGAACCTGTAACAACCAATAATTTCTATAAACAAAAGTTGAGAGTAACAGACACACAACCGGTTTACATTAAAAACTATCGGATACCGCAAGCACACAAAGAAGAAATTGCGAAAGAAGTACAAAAATTAATAGAGGACAAGATAGTCGAACCTTCACAATCCGATTACAATAGTCCAATTTTATTAGTACCAAAGAAATCGCTACCAAATTCAGAGAACAAAAGATGGAGACTTGTAATTGATTATAGGCAATTGAACAAAAAATTAATAGCAGATAAATTCCCATTACCAAGAATAGACGATATATTAGATCAACTTGGTAGAGCCAAATACTTCTCTTGCCTGGATTTAATGTCAGGATTTCACCAAATTGGCCTGGAACAAAGTTCCAGAGACTTCACGTCATTTTCAACCAATAATGGATCATATAGATTCACCAGACTACCTTATGGCTTAAAAATAGCACCAAATTCATTTCAACGAATGATGACTCTTGCCTTCAGTGGTTTACAACCTGACCAAGCTTTCTTATATATGGATGACTTGGTTGTACTAGGATGCTCAGAACAACATATGGTTTCTAATTTAAAAAGTGTTTTTCAATTATGTCGAATGTACAATCTTAAACTTCATCCAGAAAAATGCTCATTTTTCATGAGAGAAGTGACCTATCTCGGACACAAATGCACTGATAAAGGAATATTACCAGAGGATAGTAAATACTCAGTAATTGAAAGTTACCCAAAACCGCAAAATGCAGACGAGGCAAAGAGATTCATTGCTTTCTGCAACTACTATCGTAGATTCATAAAAAACTTTTCGGAATATTCCAGACACCTTACCAGATTGTCCAAGAGGGGAGTACTATTTGAATGGAACAATGATTGTGAGAAATCATATAACTACCTAAAGAAAGCATTAATGAGTCCAACATTACTTCAGTATCCTAACTTTTCAAAGGAATTTTGCATTACCACAGATGCAAGCAAACATGCATGTGGCGCGGTATTAACCCAAGACCATGAAGGAAAACATTTACCAGTTGCATACGCCTCCAAAATTTTCACAAAAGGCGAAAGCAATAAGTCAACCATAGAACAAGAATTAACTGCTATACATTGGGCAATAAAACACTTCAGGCCTTACATATATGGGAAACACTTCCTAGTGCGTACTGATCACAGACCACTATCCTATCTGTTTTCAATGAAAAATCCAAGCTCCAAGTTAACTAGAATGAGACTCGATTTAGAGGAGTACGATTTCACGGTCGAATATCTTAGGGGAAAAGATAACCACGTTGCCGACGCACTGTCGCGTATCACTATTAGTGACCTAAAAGACATGAGTAATAATATATGCTCCATATTAAGAGTCACGACTAGATCGATGGTCGATCGGGAAAAAACCCTAGGGAGAAAAAATAATCCAGTAAAAAAGCATCAGAAAGAAAATGAAAATAATGAGCCCAGTATATATGTACCCATAAATAATACTGACGTCAGAAAATATTATAAACTAAAGATTTCTCCTACAAGATGTTACATCAAACGAGGAAAATCTATAGTAGCATATATACAAATTAATGATTTGTTTACTAAAGGGAATCTTGACTTAGGACAATTTTTCCCTAGGCTCGAAAAAGTGGCCGGTAAACATAATATATTAAAATTACAAGTGGCACCTAATGAGAAAATTTTCGAATTTATCTCAACTAATGAATTCAAAACTGTGGGCAACAAAATATTAAACAAAATTAAAGTAGCGTTACTTAATGAGGTGGCCACAATCGATTATAAAGATGTTGAAAAAATTAAATCTATTCTACAAAAATATCATGATGACCCCATAAAGGGAGGACATTGCGGAATATATAGAACCGCAGAAAAAATTAAGAGATACTATTACTGGAAAAACATGTCCAAAGACATTGCAAAGTACGTAAAAACTTGCCATAAATGTCAAGTAAATAAAACTACCAGACATACAAAATGTCCAATGACAATAACAGAAACACCCAACAAAACATCTGACAGAGTGTACGTAGATACAATTGGACCTTTTCCAAGGTCAATCCATGGAAATGAATACGCTATTACAATAATATGCGATTTAACTAAATATTTAATTACAATACCAGTCAAAGACAAAAGCGCAAAAACAATTGCCAAAGCTATATTTGAAAACTTTATTCTTACCTATGGACCAATGAGGACGCTCATATCGGATATGGGTACAGAGTACAAAAATTCCTTGCT
The DNA here is from genome assembly GCA_963966595.1 of Physocephala rufipes. NCBI lineage: Eukaryota > Metazoa > Arthropoda > Insecta > Diptera > Conopidae > Physocephala > Physocephala rufipes. The sequence goes on along the minus strand of OZ016502.1, from coordinate 13,863,984 downwards.
TTCAGAAATTTGTAATATTTTAAAAATAGAAAAGCTAACATCAACAGCACATCATCACCAAACATTAGGTACAATCGAAAGAAGTCATAGAACTTTCAATGAATATGTACGATCATATATATCAGTAGATAAAACCGATTGGGATGATTGGCTTAAATATTACACATACTGTTTTAATACTACACCCTCGACAGTACATAATTATTGTCCATACGAGCTAGTTTTTAGCAAGACCCCAAATAACTTTGACCAATTTAACTAAATAGATAGAGTTACACCACTCTATAATGTGGATAACTACGCCAAAGAGGCGAAATTTAGGTTAGAAGTAGCTTTAAATAGAGCTAAAATATTACTAGATAAGCATAAGATTAAACAAAAAATAACTTATGATAAAGATATAGAAGATAAAAATTTCAAACTAGGAGATTTAGTTCTACTAAAAAACGAATTAGGACATAAGCTAGAATTAAAATATACGGGCCCATATATGATTAAGAAAATAAATTTAAGAAATAATGTAACCATAGTTGATAAGAAAAATAATAAAGAACAAATAGTTCATAAAAATAGACTTAAGCTATATAATAGAAAATAACCCATAGTAAATAGCACACAAAGAATGTTCACAAAATAAGTATATGAACATTCTTACGAAAAGTGGAGGTGTAGCATGATTACATTCCGACGAACTCAACACATTCCATTTATTTAATGCCATAAACAAAAGTATCAAGTTTCACACAAAGCATTTCGCTCAGCTACAATGATTGCAAGCATAAATATGATGACGCTGCATGCTTGCTGAACTTCGGAATGTAGCCATGCTCACTACACTTACATAGTACGCATACATATTGTTAGAACACTACGTCAGCATAATTTGCCTATAAATTAATGAACAATTCTTCAACAAGAGGAATACCAAGTTACCTCTCGATCGAGCACCCAGTTGTGCTCAGCTAGGTAACAAGCAAATAAAATAATAAAGCAATTAACTATAAAAAGTGGTTTTATTATTTACAGGGTCAGAAAGTGGTGAAAAGGAAAACTCAAATGGAGCATTCGAGGTTCTGACAAATAGCGTCCAAGTGTGCAATAAATATTCGCACCGGAATTATTTTCGAATGTTAGAAAAGTTTGCTAAATTTCTAAATTTTATCCAAACCGATTTGCAAAAGGCTGGAACGCATATGCGAAAAGCTGTGCCACCGGGTGATCAGCCAGCCGTAACTTTGGGATATTTGGTTACCGAAAAATCCTACTAAAGCTTGGAATACCAAACCAAGTTATCGACAACATTCATAGTTGTTTTCAAATTTTTGTTACTATTTTAAGTAATTAGTTCTTTAGTTATTTTTAATTAGCTATTTTTTAGTTTTTAGTTTTATATTGTTTAATGTTAGGGTTGTCATAGAATATGATGGTCTGTTGGATTCCTTTCCAAAAAATGTGCACTTAAAGTGCAAATATTTGTAAACACAGTATTTTAATGCACAAGCCATAGACATTTGTGAAACAATATAGGTGAATGCATGGTTCTAAGATATAAAATAAGATTTTGTCAAAAAATTCCAGCAAAAATAATATGTTACATTTTGCAGTCCTAGCAAAAAGCTCGATCGAACAAACCATCCGCAAATTCATAATGCTCTTTTGTAAATACAATACAAATCAGAGATAATTATCATTTTAAAGTAATAACGGGTCATGTGGCGTGGTAAAGTGCTTCAATTCCATCCATAATCGGTCCGGTCCGATGGATTTTGGAATTGCAGAAATATTCTTTCGGCGTACAGTACCGTAAAGATAGGCTAAATATAATAACCTTAGAGGTACAGAGTTCACCGTGCACCTGGTTAGGAGCCAGTAAAGTACCCGAATTACATAATGGAAAACAGTCACTCATACCGGCTAATACTCAGCTCTGCGTCGGGAAGGCAGAGAGATCACGATTACCTAAGAAAAATCACGATTCCACCGGAACAGGACATCTTGGAATACGACAACTATCCCGCGGATTGCTCGAAGGTACTATTGGCTGGGGATGTTCCGAGAGCAAGTACGTCGAGTTGTGACTCCTACCAACACCACAAAGTGGAGCAAAGAAGACCTGCAGGTGCAATCCTGATGCGGGGAGCATTGAGTCACCGTATGTGCAGACTTTCTTGGATCCTTGTCATGATCAAAGCGCGGCCACAACATGTTATTGTTATTCGTCAATAAGTTCAGCAAATGGATGGAGGCCATACTCAATCGACATGATATTGTGAAGACTCCGGAAAGCTTTCAGAGGCTGGGTACCGGCCAGATTCGAAGTACCAAAAGTTGTGATAACACATAAGGGAGTGCAGTTTTGCAGTCGCCACCTCCAATCACAAGTGGTGGTCGGGGTTCGGGAATAGTCCCGTACACAACAGGAGAATACGGAGCGTGTCAACCAACCATCGAAGAGCGTGATGAATATCTACCCCTATTAACCTTCGCTATGAACACGAGCGTCCTAGTCGAACAGGGCATTTTGCTGCGTACTCGGCGTAAGCCTGAGAGGCGGGACTCCTCAAAGCTCTGCGTGGTGAGATCACTCTAGGGTCTGTCGAGGATATCTTGTGCTCAATACAACACGGCAACAAAATGCATGCACTTTTTATATAGTTCGTCGCAACATGCAGGTTGTTTCTATGGAACAGTGCGTCTTTACAACATATGAAGGCGGAAATGGACCGCACAAATTGGTCAACTGGTACTAGTTCGAACCCATCGGCTCTCCAAGGTAACAGAGAGTTTCACTGTAAAATTAGCACCGAAATTTTGAAGGCCCGTATAGGGTCGAAAGTTTCGCGTCACCAGTGATAATCCGACTCCCGACTGAGTCTAGCCTTAACACCACTCACATCAGTAAATTGGAACTATATGAGGCTGCTGGCCCAGAATCGACCATCGAAAACAGCCGTTCTTAAGTAAATAAAACAGTCATTCGAATGATTCCGCCGACAATTGGTTTCCAAATAAAGCAAGCAATATGACCTAAGTAGTTTGCAGGACTGTGCAGTGCGAGCCACATGTCAAAGAGAAACAAAAAAGGAAACTATTGTGCTATAAATATCACACTCAACAGTCACGCAACAATTATCGGGAAGTAAGCAATGCTCACATTCATTTTACTTCCAAGAGAGGTCACACAGATGGCAACAGACCTAACAAAGAGGAGGCGGACATACGCCGTTGGCGAAAAGTGATGGAGGTGGTCGAAATTGAGCTCTCTTCCATCGTCTCGTAGGAGGACGACAACTATATTCTACCAAATATTACCGGAAGCGGTACTCACCATCCGCGGGGAAGATTATCAATGATTGTCGAAAGGCGTTTGGGCGAACGATGTGCTGATCGAATTTAACTATGGTCAACATCATTCCAGAACAATAGAGATCAGCAATAAACATTATCGACAATTTCTCTTATCCGACTATTGCTCAGGCAAGCTACTAACAGAATCAAGTGACCAAGACAGGAAATTTAGACGTATTCAGGAAAAGATTTTGGCGATTCTGATTAATGTACACTCACATTAGTACGTCGTCATTGTGGCACACCTACAGTTAGCCAGACAATACAAAAACAACGTAGCAAAAATCCTACTGAATTCCCTGTCCGGTAAAGCTTGGCGCATAGTAAATGTAATTGATCGCCTTCTAATCAGGGAATTTCGATGTCTTATGTCTGGATACAGTCGAGCTGTGACTTTTGGTAACGACAATCCTCCCCTGATAAGACCAGCCGTCCCTCAGCAAGATGACGTCTTCGACGACGGCGTCTTCAGCCTATTTTGCATGACAACATTCCTCGCGCGACGGACCACAGAAACTCATTTGATCCCTGGCCAGTGGTTCGATAACGGATGTGGTCAAGGCACACGCAACCGCATTGCTGCCATCATCAGGACAGTAGCCGCCAGTAACCAGAGATAATGAGATAGGAAACTTCTGAAAACTGCAACTCTGGTTGTAGATTTCACGCATAAATGCATAGTAGTGTTAGTGGAAACGGACGGAAATTGATTACGTTTTCACACAGAAACTCACTTACGGTGCCCCCAATGACGTAATTTTTACGCTAAAACTCACCTACCTATAGCGGGGATTAAAAATAACATCCATAATAAAACAGATTTTTCCGTCTGGCTTCTCACAAATTACATCAAATTTCTTGTTTAAGCAAATAATACCTTCAAATCTATGTGCATATTGGGGTGCCCCAATGACGTCAGTCTTCCTATGAAAAATGTTGGTCTTAGACCCCATTAATATACCATTTATGCAATTATTTTGAAATTTCAACTTAGTTAAAATTTATACATAAAAACATTCCCATTCAGGTACATTTTTTTGACAAATGTGTAACTGTGAATGTACATGTTTTTTATATGCACATAGATTTGAAGGTATTATTTGCTTAAACAAGAAATTTGATGTAATTTGTGAGAAGCCAGACGGAAAAATCTGTTTTATTATGGATGTTATTTTTAATCCCCGCTATACTCCCGAATTATCTAAATCGTGATAACTCCGAACGAGTATAAAACAAAGAGCGATTGTGAAGATATACACGCGTGTATTAGACGCGTAATATAGTTTTCCATTAGTTTTGCTTCTCTTTCTACTTGCAGAATTTTAGGCCAGAAAAAATTAATGATTGGTAAATATTTTTCCGATTGGAAAATATTTATGATTTCGTAAGAAATGCCAGGTAACTGCTTATTAAGGTTCAAATATCCAGTCTTACGTAGTTGAACTATAACAACCGTAAAGCATCTCGGTCTGATAAAATTCCTATTGACGTTAACTATTACAATATATGTTTAACCTAATTTATTTCTTTTATTTCATTTATTTAACTTTATTTTATTTATTTAACTTTATTAGGAGAATCAAACAGGGTTATTCTAGAAATTCTCATAACATTTCTGTGAACTTCTGCAACTAGGCTAAATTAAGATAACATCAAATCCAAATGTAAAAAAATTATAATATATAAAAATCGGCGTTGACATACCTTGAGCTGTGTTTCACCTCGGCATTGAATTCAATCAATTAAGGGTTACCTGCCTGTGAGGTACATGTTTCATTATTCACCTTTTGCGTAAGTAAATATTAAAACAGGGTTCACGACATGAAACCATTTGAGATAAATTAATTAGTTTTCTATTTTAATAAAATAATTATCGCGGGGCTCTATTTGAAATAATCACACCTCCCGTTAGTGCAATCAGAATTATTCTTTAAGACCAAAAAGAAAAGTGAATGATAAATTTTATATTTCCCTAATTGCGCAAAAAGTACCTTATTTAATAAAAAACCATATCACTTCCTCCGCTGTTTGTTCCTAACGATAATAATAGCATTCAATTTTGCTTTATGTGACATTAATTATTCTTTAAAATAGTAATTCTTTGCCAACTAAAGTAAGCGCGCAAAAAGTACTTTTCCTAACATGAAAATAATTATTATTGCCGTGAATGTAAATATCAAAATTTCAAAATAATTACCCTAGTTTTAAATAAGCACAATTAATATTGTTAATAATTAATTAATAATGAATTAAATAATAATAATATATTACCAATTACACAGACAGCACAAAAAGTACTTTACCTAAATTGTAATCATTAACGCTGGTGTTATTACGTCACTGATATTTTCACCACAATGTTTTTAAAATAATTGGAAAGAGTAAAATAATAGATATAATAAATATAGCGGAAAATAAAAGTGAAAAATAAAAGTGAAAAATATAGCGGAAAATGACAAAAGCAAGTTGGTCGGCGTTTAGCTAATAAGATTTACATGTAAAATAAGATTAACTATTAAGGTTCTAGTAAGAATTTTCTAGATATTTACTAACAATTGGACGGAAGCTGAACCTTTCCATAATTTCCTGGGTAAGTACAAAACTTTCTTTTGTGTTTTACATTTAATGACCTTTATAATTTTCTAGGAGTATTGATGGTTCGGTGTGGTTTAAATAATTATTTATTGTAAGGGTGAAATAGGCCTACTGGGGAACCGAACACCCAAAAAAATCGGTAACGCCTCACAGTGCATACCTCATGGGCGATGTCGAAATGCACCTATTGTTCACATAATTATATAAAAGTATTTACAAAATTTTTATAAAAATGTTAACTAACTTAACAATTAATAATAAACTTAGCTTAATTAAAATAACATATTAATTGAGCTAAAAATACTTAAAAATACTTAAAGAGTATTAAAAAAATTTTAAATTTAAATAAATTTAAGCAAAAAAATAAGAATGCCGGTTTTGTGAACATGCTGCCAAAGGGCAGAAGGGTAAGAAGAAATCACAAATACAGGAATTGACGTACATACATTTAAATACTATTTAGAATTTTATTATTAAATGATTAAAAATAAATATATTAAAGCACATGATCTTTCAAAAAGAAATTAAATTCAATTACGAAAATTATTCACTAAAATTTTGCTAATAATTCTCTATCCAAACGACGAACACAAGCAGGTCTCTAATCCAATCGTTTCAACAGTTGTTTCCTCTGAAAGTGTGTATCGATTAGTGCTTGATTACGCGTATCGTCCAAGTCAAAAGATCTTATGAGGGGATCCCAAAAGCCGTCAGGAGTGGGAAGTATATCAATTTCTGGTGATTTATTAAATAAATCTCTCTTTAAGCCCGCATTACTTCCTTTGTCATCTTGAGGTTTTAACCTTTCTCGTCCAACTCCCTTTTCTTTTTAACTAAAATTGGTTGCGGCATAAAATCTTCCATTTCACTGCTCTCATCAAATAAATTCCTTTCGGCTACTTCCATTTTTGATACTGTTTCCTCCGTTGTCTTTTTTGCGTCTGTTTTCTATTCACTTCTTTGCTCCTTCTTTTCTAGAAAGGAAAATATTCAAAAGTAATTAGAATTCGACCATTATATTGTTTTTACTTTTTGTATTACTTCGCGCTTTCTATACGTTTTAAATTATTTAAAGTCTCATTGCCATTTTTGAGAACTTCAAGCAGGAGAGGCTTTGATTCTATGCAGGTGCTATCTTGATAACCTTCTTCTATGAACACTGTTTTCGGTTAGGGAGGTGACATTATTATAATGCTTGGTGAGTTACTATAAATTGTTAAGGGTTCTGAATTGGTTAGATCTAGAGGAAAGTTTAGCTCATTCGCGCATTAAAATCAATGAAATAAAAAATCAATGAAAAGCCAGTCCCGAGGTGTATGGGCCCAAAATGGCAGTGACCAGGCGTATGAGACGGTCACTTACCACGATTGTGGTACTCCCTGGTTCCGGAGCCTACCATAGGCTTTAAATTGGTACCACGGGAGACAAGCAGATGAAAGGTACAATCAGTATGTATGCTAATAGCTTACGCTAAAAGTTATACCGTCTGATAGATATATATGCTCCAAGCCCCACATGCTTGTCGTTGGGTAGGCCCTTCGGGAGCTTCGTGGTGGCTGTGGTTAATACCCAAAGTTACGCGGGTACGAGTTTGGATGAGCTCGGGTGTGGTAATGCACTAAATCATTAGCGGGTGCCGGGCCCCATAGACCGGCAGAGGTTGGATAGGCCTCGACTATACCTTAAGTGGAATGTCCATACCATGCATACGGCTCCCAAAGATACAAACGCCACGGCTTGGTAACCCGAAGGCACTGGGCGCCGGTTGTCGTCATATAACTGAAAAGGTACAATCACAGAGTCTGTACTTGCAACCCCGTGCGGGATGGCCCGCCATGAGATTAAACCAACACGGCAGGTGCTCATGTAAAGCCAATATAGGAATCTGTTCTTTCCTACAGGATTCCAAAATATTCATCAGCTCTTTATTCTATATTGGGATGTTTTTGGGATTTGTGATGACACCAGTGGTGTTGGCCAGCTCAAAGGCTATACGACCATCCGAATTCTGGCTGAAGCCCGTGTTATGTTCTACTTTTACGTATTAATATTTTCTCTTATTTAAACTTTATCTATAGAACTTATTGAATTTAAATTCTTGTTTGTGGCTCTTTTTCTTATTATTTTCACTTTAAAATAGAGCACAAAATGTGCTTTCAAATCAAGCCGCGTAACGAGCTGTTGTTTACATATTTTCATGAAAAGTCATACGTGACATTTAATTTGGTGAATAAAGCATCCATACCCATAAACCATGTACGTGAGTTTCGGTCCTGTAAAATTTTGTCATTTTTTTGATACATTTTTTTTCGGGAAAAGAGCTTCCTATCTCGTTGTCTCTGACAAGTGTCGCACAAGGGACATATTCATTCTTTCATAGTCCACAGTTCATTTCTTCGTTTTGCTGGTGAAGCAACAACAAATTTGACGTGTCCCGAGACGAATGTCCCCTGTGTGAGTGCGGTATTAACCATGTGATTATCACATAAATGTGAAAGGGGTTTAATACTTTTTATTTAAATTTGGATTTTTAATATTTTATAAATGTTAATTTTTTTAGATAGGTTTCAAGGAAATTTAGCTTAGAGTAGTGCGGGGCCACGGCATGCTTTACCATGTATCGACCATGTACAAAAATATTCCTACCAAAAAAACGCATTTGGAATATCTCCCAGCAACTGGACAAACTCGAAATTCAAAATTTAAACAGTGTAGGTGGACTAATTCACCTTCAATACCTTTGCCAAAAAGCCAATAAATTATAGAGGGTGTGGCCACCCATTTGTGTAAAGTGAACTCTTATACCAACACCTCTGCCACAAAATTCCAACAATTGGAATGCCACAAAATAAGTTTGCAATATATTAACAATCGGCCTTTAAAAGGAGTTTTGTATAAAAATGGGCTGCATTATATTAAAAATTTAATATTTGATGTCAGCGTTCATATTGCGAATTTCAGAAATTCCTTAATTGTATCCAGACGATATGGATGAGTAAAAATTGTGAGATGCAGAATAAATCGTATGTAGGTCATGTTTGTGTTGCTGATTTTGTAGATTTATTCTATTCAGATAATATAGATGAAAGTAAAAGATAAAGATGTGTCTAGAAGTCCCTTCATTCGTGATGAGGATCACGTAGATCCGCTTATTCATATTGTTTATGATATTGCTTACGATGTCATATTGTTGTCCCAATTTCTTTTAAAAAGAAAAAAATTACATTTTCAGTGAACGAACGGTAAGGACTTATCTAAACGAAAATATTTGAAAACGCCAACTTGTAAACAATTTTCAATAAACCAATTGTTGTTCTGGCATATTAAATAATGTTTACGAAAATTGGAAAATACATAAATTTAAGAAAAGTGTGAAGCGATCTGATAATCCAAGTGACGGCAACGTCTTTTAGTAGTCGGGCATATTTATAAAATATAAAAATTTGGCGGGCACGATAGAGAAGCATATTCAAAGATTATTATATTATTTTTATATTTCATTACGAAATAAATTATTTGACGCATATACAATATATTATCGAAACTTATTTTAATACATACAAACATTCAAAAACTATTTAAATTCAATGTGAAGTTTGGCATTGCAAATTCTCAGCTAGTTTATTATAATTAGGCACACGAGTATAAGTTCCAGTTCTGACACATTGACCAAATGACATTGGTGAGAGTTGATCGGTACTTTTATTTAATATTCTTCATAATTGAAGACATATATTCGCAAAAAATATATCGATGCGCAGAGAGCTCAATTTTAGAGTACAATTTCTCAACAATGGTTAATTAATGTTACGTGACCGTCTTAAGCTCGACCTGACATGGCTGTGCCACAGCTAGCTCAGCTGTCATAATGGGCGGGATCCATAACCCGCCATGTCAGATCACCAGCCATGAACAATAACCCATATCTAGCCGGAACCGGACATGGGCTTATTAACACAATTCATACATACGACCGCATTTTTTTACACACATACCAACCAGGCGTACCTTCCCTCCAACATCATCCCTTCTCCTCCCAGCTCCCAAAGCCAATAAATTAAAGCACCATTTCCTTTTTTTTTATCTAGCCATACAATTGAACATTAATAATCTTTATTATTGATAAAATAAGCCCTCTCTGATTATTCACATTAGAATCACAACATAGACATATATATAAAAGAACAACTATTTTCTTAATTATTTTTCTTTCTCTTTTTGCTTTTTTTACATGTTTTAGCGCATCAATAACCCTAGATCGAGGTCGGACACCGCAGCCAAGATTGACTAGTAAGCTAATCCTCTACGTGTTTAAACTTACTGAATAAAATTTAATTCGCAACAAAAATATTTCACGTGTTTAATTTCACGACCAAAATACAAAAAAATTAAAAGAAAACTTCAACTCATAATACCCTAACTACCTATGAGAGCTCTCTCAGGATAGGGAATGTATCTCGATAGGGATGAAACGTAATAGATCGCACAACCAACCCTGCTTCCGGTTCCTTCCCCTTTACAAAAACCAAACGCCTTGGCCAACAAAATTATGTGTTTTGTGTGTTCTACAATTCACGATGTAATTTAAACATAAAAAAATCTAATGAAATATACTAAAAAATATTTACATCAAAAATCGAAAATTAAACTATGATAAACAATTTTAAATATTCTATGTGGACGGATGTTATTTATATGGACTTCAGCAAGGCGTTTGATGTAGTTAATCACAAACTTCTAAATTTAAAACTTAAACTATTTGGTTTTCCTGAATCTTTGCTGCGTTGGATCCAATCGTATCTCAGTGATCGTTCCCAAATGGTTGTATTTAACAATGCCATATCTAAAGAATTTTCGGTACCTTCTGGAGTTCCGCAGAGGAGTCATTTGGGTCCATTATTATTCCTCATTTTCATAAATGATCTCCCAACTTCTATCAGTAATGGGAATATTCTCATGTTTGCGGATGATGTTAAACTGTTCTTATCTTACAAAACAGAGTGTGATGCTTTGCTACTTCAAGCTGATTTGGACTCATTAACTGATTGGTGCAGATTAAACTGTATGAATTTAAATTTGAAGAAGTGTAAGCAAATTACTTTCGCTCGCGTCTTGAAACCTGCATTGCTGAATTACTCTATTGGATCTTATAAATTGGAAGTTGTTGATTCTATAAACGATCTTGGAGTTGTTTTGGATCGAAAACTGCGCTTTCATACTCATATTAATGGCATATATATCAGAGCTAACAGTATTTTAGGCTGTATTAAAAGATGGGCGAAGGAATTTGATGATCCCTATGTAACGAAATTATTGTACACCTCGCTGGTGAGGCCAATCTTGGAGTATGCATCGCCAGTTTGGAATCCTTATTACAGCTGTTATATTTCTTAAATTGAATCAATTCAGAAACAGTTTTTACTTTTCTGCCTTCGTCACCTCCGCTGGGATGAATCAGTTCATTTACCACCATATGAATCCCGGCTGAAATTAATTAACCTACCAACACTTTTTGATCGCAGGAAAATGTTTAATGCTATTTTCATCCTGAGCTGCTTATCTGGTTCAACTGATTCTCCTCATTTGCTATCAAACATTCATCTTACCGTTCCTCGCCGCTCATCTAGACGATATGAGCCGCTTCAGTTGACTTTCTGTAGATCATCATACCTACAATTCGAACCTCTTCGGAATGCCTGTTTGGACTTTAATACGGTGTATTCTGTTATTAACTTTTGTGATTTTTTTGCTGTAACAAAACGGAATATTTTGAATTTCTTATCAAATATTTAATCTATTTTTGTCTTTGTATTGTGTTAATTTTCTCCAATTTTGTATTTAAACTATTTTGTATTTAAACTATTTGACTACTGAATTTGTATTTACTTGAACTACTGAACTATTGAATTTTGTATTTAAACTATTCATGAACTATAAAACATAATGTTTAGTTCTAATAAAGACAAACAAACAAACAAATAAAAAAATTGAATAGAGCGCTTTCGTTTTTCTTTTTTTTCTCTTTCAAATGCATATACAAATCAGAATAATATTTTTAAGAACATTGTGTCTTACAGAGGGCAGTGAACTATTTAAATAAACGAAATGAAATAAAATAAAAAAAATAAGGCAACGTAACGCAAAAAAAATTATATATATAAATGACAATACAAATAAATATACGAATAATAATAATAAATATAAAAAGAAAAATCTGGCCTGTTACACGCCGCCCTCCTTCCTTGTCACGACGGGTCACTGATTACGCCACTGAGTACGAATATCCAAAATCCCACGGGTATAGGTGTGATGGCAGCTCCTCCTGCCTCTGCTTCACGGATAATCACTAACTATCTCTTTTTGATGATGATCTTTCGTCGACAGCCGTTTCTTTTTCGTTTTACATATTCTTTTTATTTCAAGTTCGGCGACGGTTGTCGCTAACACCGGCTACTTCAATCACTTTATATAGCGACTTTATTTAGCGATAAGTTTAGCAATTACTGAACAAATGATTTCTAACGACTTAATTCGCATTCCAACCACCAATTGAAAATCCACTGCTTATATCGCCAATCCGAACGATTTTCTTTTTTCTTTGTAGCGATTTCAATCCGCGCGCATTTCTTCTTTGTAAGTAAATTTATTTTCTTTTTTTCTTCCTTTTTTGGAAGAGAACTGCTTCTTTTTGGACGAAATAACTCACAGTTAATTTCCTTTTTTTCAAAAAAAAACGCATAAATGATTTTATTAGAACGTATATATATGTATGCCGCACACGCGCAACCAGCGGACTTTTCTTTCCAAACTCTCGTTCAAAACTCCACGATCCCCCACACAAAATGTTTAACGAAACCTTCGCTTCATTTCCTATTTCCTATATTGCTTTCAATAATTTTGAACCGTTTTAACTGAGAAGGCGGCTCGGTATTTTTCCATCGAATCTCTTTTTACCTTCTTTTTCTACATTCTTTTACAGATCCACAGAGGTCACCTACCCATGGCCTTGAAATACCCGCTACCCAACTAACATACAAAAAAATATATAAAAAAACCTTCTAGAAGCTTCTTTACTTCTCTTTCTTTTTTAATTTAATATAATCCAAATACATATCATAATCCCGCCGATTTTTACATATAACATCATTAATTTTTAATTAGAGCTATAAACATCTCGTGCACCCGGCTGCCATAAAACATATATAATGAGATAGGAAACTCTTTACCCACAAAAAAATGTGGCAAAACAAAACCAAAATTTTACACGACCGAAACTCACGTACAGGGGTTATGTATATGTATGCGTAATTCACCATATTAAATGTCACGTATGATATTTCATGAAAATATGTAAACAACAGTTCTCTTCGGTGGCTTGATTTGAAAGCACATTTTGTGCTCTGTTTTGAAGTGAAGATAATAAGAAAAAGAGTCACGAACAAGAATTTAAATTCTATAAATTCTATAAAGTAAGTTCGATATAAGTTCGATATAGTTTAAGTAAAAGAAAATATTAATACGTAAAAGTGGAACATAACACGGGCTTCAGACAGAATTCGGATGATCGTATAGCCTTTGAGCTGGCCAACACCACTGGTGTGTTATTTTCATGTAACCACAAATCCCAAAAACATCCCAAAATAGAATAAAGAGCTGATGAATATTTTGGAATCCTGTAGGAAAGAACAACAAGAAAGAGTTACAAAAGGAAATGCACGGTAACAGCAAGGAACAATTTTTGGGAGCGCTGGAAGGCAGCCTACACAAAATAGAAATAATCAAGTGAAAGACGCCACTTAATTCGAAAAAGAAATTGAAACAGACGCGCCTAACAAATTATTCAATTCACAAGAACTCAGTCATCAAAGTAAAATCAGGCTCCATACTTTTTAAAATTTACGGTAATTTTATTAAATATTTCATTTTTCGTCGTAATCGATTAATATATTCAATTCTATCAGATTTTCATTGATTTTAATGCGCGAATGAGCTAAATTTTCCTCTAGTTCTAACCAATTCAGAACGCTTAACAATTTATGGTAACTCACCAAGCATTATAATAATGTCACTTCCCAAACCGGAAACAGTGTTCATAGAAGAAAGTTATCAAGATAGCACCTGCATAGAATCAAAGCCTCTCCTGCATGAAGTTTTCGAAAATGGCAATGAGACTAAATAATTTAAAACGTATAGAAGGCGCGAAGTAATACAAAAAGTAAAAACAATATAATGGTCGAATTCTAATTCATTTCTTTCTAGAAAAGAAGCAGCAAAGAAGTGAAGAGAAAACAGACGCAAAAAAGACAACGGAGGAAACAGTATCAAAAATGGAAGTAGCCGAAAGGAATTTATTTGATGAGAGCAGTAGTAGTGAAACGGAAGATTTTATGCGACCAATTTTAGTTAAAAAAGAAAAAGGAGTTGGACGAGAAAGGTTAAAACCTCGAGATGACAAAGGAAGTAATGTGGGCTAAAAGAGAGATTTATTTAATAAATCATCAGAATTTGATATACTTCCCAATCCTGACGGCTTTTGGGATCCCCTCATATGATCTTTTGACTTGTACGATACGCGTAATCAAACACTAAACGATACACACTTTCAGGGGAAACAACTGTTGAAGTCCGGCATTCTTATATTTTTTCTTAAATTTATTTAAATTTAAAATGTTTTTAATATTCTTGTTTTATAATATAATAATTGAAATTTTAAGTTGTTTTAGCTCAGTTAATATGTTATTTTAATTAAGCTAAGTTTATTATTAATTGTTAAGTTAGTTAACATTTTTATAAAAATTGTGTAAATACTTTTATATAATTATGTGAATATTGTGTGCATTTCCACATCACCCATGAGGTATGCACTGTGATGCGTTACTGATTTTTTTGGGTGTCCGGTTCCCCAGTAGGCCTATTTCACCCTTACAATAAATAATTATAATTATAATTAAATTCTGTACATAAACATAATCACAAATTGATACACCCATTATTATATTACTTACAAGCGAGTATACCCACCCTTACTCAGGCTGAAACCACACCGAACCATCAATACTCCTAGAAAAATATAAAGGTCATCAAATGTAAAACACAAAAGAAAGTTTTGTACTTACCTAGGAAATTATGGAAAGTTTCAGCTTCCGTCCAATTGTTGACTTGGTGTGGTTCCAGCCTTAGTAAATATCTATAAATTTCTTACTAGAACCTTAATAGTTAGTCTTATTTTACATGTAAATCTTATTAGCTAACCGCCGGCCAACTGGATATTTTTACTGCTACCAATTAGCGAGCAAAAATTTTACAATTCGCAAGCTTACCTTTGGCACTGGACAGTTTCCTTCGGGAACGAATATAATTTTGTCCCGCTGGGACAGTTTCTGCAGCAAATCCTTATTTTAGTCATTTCTCGCTATATTTTTTACTTAATTTTATTATTTTACTCTTTCCAATTATTTTAAAAACAATGTGGTGAAAATATCAGTGACGTAATAACACCAGCGTTAATGATTACAATTTAGGAAAAGTACTCTGTACTCTGTGTACTAATTGCACTCTGTGTAATTGGCAATATATTATTATTATTTAATTCATTATTAATTAATTATTAACAATATTAATTGTGCTTATTTCAAACTAGGGTAATTATTTTGAACTTTTGATATTTACATTCATGGCAATAATAATTATTTTCGTGTTAGGAAAAGTATTATTTGTGCACTCTGTGTAATTGGTAATATATTATTATTATTTAATTCATTATTATTTAATTATTAACAATATTAATTGTGCCTATTTCAAACTAGGGTAATTATTTTGAACTTCTGATATTTAAATTCATGGCAATTATAATTATTTTAATGTTAGGAAAAGTACTTTTTGCGCGCTTACTTTAGTTGGCAAAGAATTACTATTTTAAACAATAATTAATGTCACATAAAGCAAAATTAGTTGTTAGGAACAAACAGCGGCGGATGTGGTATGGTTTTTTTATTGAATAAGGTACTTTTTGCGCACTTAGGGAAATATAAAATTTATCATTCATTTTTCCTTTTGGTCTTGAAGAATAATTCTGATTGCACTAACGGGATTTGTGACTATTTCAAATAGAGCCTTGCGATAATTATGTTATTAAAATAAAAAACTAATTAATTTATCTCAAATGGTTTTATGTTGTGAACTCTGTTTCAATATTTACCTACGCAAAAGGTGAATAATAAAACATGTACCTCACAGGCAGGTAACCCTTAATTGATTGAATTCAATGCCGAGGTGAAACACAGCTCAAGGTATGCCAACGCCGATTTTTATATATTATAATTTTTTTACATTTGGATTCGATGTTATCATAATTTAGCCTAGTTGCAGAAGTTCACAGAAATGTTATGAGGATTTCTAGAATAACCCTGTTTGATTCTCCTAATAAAGTTAAATAAATAAAATAAAGTTAAATAAATGAAATAAAAGAAATAAATTAAGTTAAATATATATCGTAATAGTTAACGTCAATAGGATTTCTATCAGAACGAGATGCTTTACGATTGTAAAATTTCAACTATGTAAGACTGGATATTTGAACCTTAATAAGCAGTTACCTGGCATTTCTTACGAAATCATAAATATTTTCCAATCGGAAAAATATTTACCAATCATTAATGATTTCTGGCCAAGAAAGAGAAGCGAAACTAATGGAAAGCTATACTACGCGTCTAATATACGCGTGTATATCTTCACACTCGCTCTTTGCTTTATCCTCGTTCGGAGTTATCACGATTTAGCTAATTCGGGAGTAGACCGGGGATTAAAAATAACATCCATAATAAAACAGATTTTCCATCTGGCTTCTCACAAATTACATCAAATATCTACACAGCAATTCTGTACAAATTTCTACACAGCATTTACAGCAAATAATACCCTCAAATCTATGTGGATATAAAAATGTACACATGTACACCCGCAATTACTCAGTTGTCAAAAAAATGTACCTGAATGGGAATGTTTTTATATATAAATTTTAACTAAGTTGAAATCTCAAAATAATTGCATAAATGATATGTCAATGGGGTCTAAGACCAAAATTTTTCATTGGAAGACTGACGTCATTGGGGGCACGGTAGGTGAGTTTGAGCGTAAAAATTACGTCATTGGGGGCACGGTAGGTGAGATTCTGAGTGAAAACGTCATCAATTCCCGTCCGTTTCCACTAACACTACTACGCATTTTGGCGTCAAATCTACAACCATAGTTGCACTTTTCAGAAGTTTCCTATCTCTTTATCTCTGATAGCAAGTCGCTACGATCTTGCCATCTAAGCCATCTCCACTATCCGTGCCTTCATTCATAAATAGCATTAACGTAATTCGTTCATTCTGATTTGTGTCTGGCAACAACAACACTATTCTTACTACACTCCGTATGTGTAAGAACAAAAGTGTACGAATGCAACTGCAAGAACTTTGACGGCCGAGCGCAATATGCCATTCACAATGGAATTGCACTTTGACGCTTAATCACTGACAGCAGCGGCCACGTTTGCTCTGAGGTAAGTAAAACGTTGTTTGAATTGATTTAGTTGGAATAACTATCTCTTCCCTATTCTCTTTCCAGATCATGATGACCAGGTACCTGCGGTGGATGGCCAGCAGCTTATATCCGGTAAGTATTTCTACCTCACAGATGTGGAAATGACTTTCTACAAATTTCAGATGACGACATGGAAAATACAGCACCCGCAACATAACACTGCATTTCCAAGGACTCTAGTATGAAGGGAAGGCAGTGTGCGGGGCTTATCATGGGAATTGATACATTTATTTCCACCCAGGCGGCCCAACGTAGGCAACCGCCCACGCAACCTCTCTCCTGCTGTATTGAGCTAGCCGGTTTGCCTCAACACCTGGAATAGCGTCGATTGTTTCGGGAAGTATTTTAATACAATATTCGGTTAAGATATTTACTTTTTGGCACCTTTAGGAAATACTAAGAACGGACAACCTTGAAGAGCAATAGGACTCACGGACACCATTACATCAAGCAAATGATATCCAGCGCAACAGAAGACTATAAACAGAACAACAATAACATAAACATGTAAGCATTGCACATTTTTATTATTATTGCACTATTCCCTACTAAATTAAAACTAGAAGAGTTTAAAACATTGCACTTTTACACATTTTACTCTATTGCTTAATGTCTTTAACCTGGAATACACCAATACTTTTACCTTGCAGGCCTTCGAGTTCATATTGATTATCACCAACTGGTCTAACTATCCGACACTTGGTAAATTTCCTAAAGAATTTCGCGTTCCCATTTTTCTTGAAATCGCTAGGCATATAACTGCGTTTATAAACTTCTTGCCCAGGCGAGAATTTAACACAACGTTTTCGCTGATTATAATGCTTGGCACTTCTTTCGTACGCGGCATGCAAGTTCTCTTGGATTTTCTTTCGGAGAATCTCTATCTGATCTTTTCTATCGAGAGCTATAAGTTCGTGATCGCTTAGAGATCCTAACTTCCTGGCCAATTGATAGTCAGTACCACAGGTGTACATATGATGGCCGAATAATGCGAAAAATGGCGTAACGCCTGTTGCTGAATGCACCGAACTACGTAACGCGCACTCGATTTCTGGTAAATACAGGTCCCAGTCTCTGTGATCGTCTTTTAAATACGCTCTAATGGCGGCAAGAACCGACTGATTCACCCTCTCAGCAGCATTCGACTGAGGCGAATGGACAGCCGTTCTGAGATGATTGATTTTGAATCTATCCATTAAGTTTTTGAATTCCTTGGAGGTAAACTGCGCGCCATTATCACTATGAACCACTTCAGGGACTCCAAACTTATAGAAGACGTCGCTTATCAGAAATTCTATTACCTTCGTGGTTGTCGCTAAACTCATTGCTTTCAAGAACGTAAATTTCGTGAAATGGTCCACAACTATGAAAATATAGGCATTGCCTTTTTTTGACCTTGGGTATTTTCCAAGAAAATCAATATAGATTTTCTGAAAGGGTCTTTCGGTAACCACTTCGCGGCCTAGAGGTGGTCTCATTTCAGCATTGGCGGTTTTCGTTTCCTTACAGGTCACGCAATTGCTAATATATCGGCGGACTTGAGCCACCATGCCGGGCCGATAATAAAACCTACGCAATCTATCCAATGTCTTCGCAATACCTCCATGAGCTGTAATCTCTGGCTCATGCGCTTTGGAGATCAGCGTTAATGTCAACGCCTCAGGTACCCATAGTTTCCACGCCAGTGGCTCTAATTCAGCATCTCTATTGAACGTTGTTCTTTTGAAAATCAACCCTCCTTCTGTCTTCAAGTCTGGTAAATTTTCTGAATTTTCAGTAATGGTTTTAATTAACTCTTTGTACTCTGACGACTCAAATTCTGTTGTTTCCATTTCTAACAGATCACTGCTTCCAATTTCCTCAACCGATCGCGATAACGTGTCCGCCACAACGTTTTCTGACCCCTTCCGGTGTTGAATTTTAAAATCGAATGCCTGCAATTGCAACGACCACCTCGCGAGTCTGCCAGTCAAATCCTTCAAGGACATTAACCATCTTAAGCTGGCATGGTCGGTGATGATTGTGAAGGGCATCATCTCGACGTACGGGCGAAACTTTTTCACCGCGAGAACTGCTGCCAAGCATTCCTTCTCCGTAACGCTGTAATTGCGCTGATGGCTGTTTAATTTAACGGAGAAGAACGCTATCGGATTTTCATTTTTATCATCATCAAGTTGGAATAGTACAGCCCCTACTCCAACATGAGATGCGTCGCATTGAATATAAAAATGTCTCTTGAAATCCGCGTGCTTAAGAGCTGGTGCGACAGTTAACGCCGACTTAATTCGTTGAAAAGCCGTGATGGCTTCAGGGGTCATAACAAACTTGTTGGATTTCTTCAACGTGTCGGCAAGTGGAGCAGAAAGAGATGCGAAGTTGCCAATGAATCGCCGGTACCATCCCGCTGCGCCGAGGAAACTACGTACCTCTCTGGCCGTGCTCGGAACAGGTATTCGATGAATAGCCGCTACCTTGTCCGGGTCTGTACGCAACGATCCATTGCCTATTATAAATCCTAAATAACGCAAGTATTTGAAGCAAAACATGGACTTTTTCAACCCAATTGTTAAATTTGCTTTTTTCAAACATTCTGCCACTTCACCTAACACCTGAATATGAGTATCGAAATCCTGAGCCATTATCAGAAGGTCGTCTAAATAAACGAAAACATTCGACTTCAAGTGTGACGAAATTACTTTGTCCATGAGCCGACCCAAGCGCTGCGCCGCATTGCATAACCCGAACGGCATAACCCTAAACTGGTACAGTGGACGCCCCGACACAGTGAAAGCAGTGTATTCCTTGCATTCTTCCTCCAGTTCAATTTGCCAAAAGGCGTATTTGAGGTCCACGCTACTAATATAGTAGGTGTAATCAATGCGGCTTAAAATGCCGTCGATGTTCTGCAAGGGATACGCATCCTTCACTGTGCGCTCGCTCAATTTCCTGGCGTCTAAGCAAAATCTATTTTTACCAGGTTTGCGTACCAGAGTCGTTCGGTGGCTCCATGGACTATTACTAACTTCAATAACTTTTAGATCTAAAATTTTGTCGATTTCCGCATATACCAGTTCTTGAACGGCAGGAGAAATCGGATAGTGTCTATCTTTCACCGGCACCGTGTCTTCGACCAATTTAATTGAGTGCTTTTCCAATGGAGTGGATCCTAATCCCTGCTCTTCATAAGTGTAAAATTTTTGGTTAGTACTTTCTAATATTTTCTTTTGTTCCTCAGACAATTCATGTGCTTCGACTAGTGAATTCTCATCCAGGGAACACTTTGCAGAATCAACTCTCGATTAAAAACTTCCTTAGCCAGCCCAAAAACCTTCCAAAAGTCTACACCTAAGTATAATACCTGTTCTAGATAAGGGCATAAATATAGTTGAATACACTGTTTCTTTTCTTTGTAGGCTATTTCGACTGTTGTTCTCCCAATGATCATATGCTTCTGACCAGATGCTGTTTTAACGTCAGAGAAATACGGCTGAATGTCTAAACCGCATTTCTCCGCGAACTCTCGACAATTTTTTCCTAACACACTGACTGAAGCGCCAGAGTCTAGTAGACCGTGTATAGCGACTCCTGCAATCTGGACGTCTGCATAAGGTCTGGGATCATCTTTCTCCAGACTGGATACTGATGATACGATGTTCCGTCGAATCGATTTACGTCGAAAATACCGTTCTCGCGCCTTCTTAACCTTTCTAGATATTGTGGATCGCTGAACAGAACTAACGCCAAAAATTTTCGAACGCGCCTCATAGTAATCACGTATTCTTTCTTCAATGGGTTTGGCCTTAGTACTACTATTACTTCTAACATTCATATTCCTAATTCTATTTAAAATATTATTTTTTTCTTTTCCTTCAGGTACAGCTGCTTCCTCTTGCACCTGTATTACTTCTGGGATTTTCTCCTCTACATTACTCTCTATGGGATCTACTTTTGAGTTGCAGGCACTTGGCTGGAACGTGGCTTGCCTGCATTCGCCATGTCCTTCCTCGCGTTTCCCTCAGCACACTTCGGGCATTTTGGAGTTATATACTCAGGCAATCCACATTTGAAACAAAAGATGCTGCGCTGCAGCGACATGCAGTATTTAAACGTGTGCCCGATCTGACGACAATTCCAACATACGACAGTTGCGCCATGATTCTGCTGCCGCGAACGAATTCCGCCTGCTAGCTGAACTTCATCAGCGGCTTCATCACTCCGATGATTATCTGAGACATAACTGCCATTATTCTCTATCGTGGGCTCAAATTCACACACCTGCCTCACAAATCGCGGCTGTTGAAAAGCGCGTGCTTCTCGACGCAGAAAACATTTTTCAGCATCATGGCACTCTTCTCGCAGATTTTCAACGGAGTGAACCTGAATGGGGTATACTATACGCGAGAGATTGTCTTTCAAGTTTTTCTTTATGATTTTGATTACTTCATACTCCGGGATCGGAGTTCCTAATCTAGATCGCAATTTTCCCATGGCATAAAAATAGTCGTCAATTGACTCATTTGGCGTTTGCCGTCTCTCAACCAGCTCGCGCATCTTTTCGAACTCCGAGCGGCTCGTGTGGTACTGGCGTAATAACGCGTGGCGCAGCGAAGGCCAATCTGGACTGCTATTGGTTCTTATGTACAGCCAGTACCATTCCTTGGCCTGTACCGAGAGTAGTAGCTGGAATTCTCCAAGTATGTCGACCCACGGGTGCGCGTGCACCGCTTGGAGATATTCCAGGCGAAATATGAAATCTTCGACAGGTAAGTTAGCGTTGTTCCCATCAAAATTAAGACCCCATTTGTCTAATTTGATCTTATTTTTAGAGCTTTCAACAAATTGAACTGCGTTGCTGCTCTGTCGCTGCCCTACGTCAATCTGTGAAAAACCGCTGCCTATCCAGAAGCGCTCACTGTCCTCCGCTTGAGACCTTGGTGAATTCGGAACTACATTATTTGATGCCGTTCGCCCTCCCCCTGCATAAGTACTTGCAAGTCGACCATTGGTACCTCGGTGCTGATCGTAACTAAATGCCCTAGCTTGGTATCTATCCCGCCTTTGCGCCCTAACATTTCCAGCGCCAGGCTGCCTATCTATAACTCTCCTGTTCCGTGGATTCGAATTCCCATGGAGTGTCTGGTTTTGATTTAGAGCATTTGTTTCAAGATATTTTTCCGCCGAGCAATTACCCAACGCAAGGCGTCGAACTATTGCGGAAATCTCTTCACTGATTTTCGACAGGCCAAGTTCCAGGCCTCTCTGTATTTTTGAATCTATAAATTCTTGCATGGAGGATTGACATTCCTGCATGGCTCCAACATTTGCACCCGAAACTTGCTCCGACTCCTCCATTGTAATCGCGGAATCTCTTTCCGGTACTGCGGGTATTGTACTTTCATACTGCGGTAGCGCTTCTGCGCCCAGGGTGTTCTGCAAGGCCAACTCCTTATTAACGTTGCTGGCATTCTTTGAAATAGCGCCTGTCGACTGAGGCTTTTTAAATTGGTGCTGCTCCACATTTAAATTTGAACTGTCCGATTGCACATTACGGCTAGCACATTAATCGTCCTAGACAAATCTACAAAGGAGGCATCTGCAAGCCCTTCACTTCGCTCCATATTCATGCGGGATTTTCGCAGGCTTTGCGGAGTATAAAATTTCACGACCTTTTGCTGCTGTACGGTATTCTCTACTAAGATCCCTCTTTTCCGACTTTTGGCTCGAGTGTTTTCCGCGCACGACATACTATTCTACCCCGAATCAAAAAAAACTTTTTTTTTTACCTTGTTCTTTGAACAAGTCTTCTCAAGAAAAGCCGAAAACCACCCCTAGCAAAAGCCGCAATAAAATTTAAATAAGTAACAAACTACAATGACTGTTTGATAATAAATATAAAAAAATGAAGCAGGCAATTATATTTTAAAAATCGTATACTAACGTATCTACACAGATAATATAAAAAAACAAATTTAGTATTACTACTTTTTTTCTTCTTTCTTTTCAGACATTCGGGACCGGGAAGGATAGAAACGAAAATGGAGGGATTCCAGAACGCCGTTCTATCATCACACATACACACGGATATTACAGAAATTCACGACGGCTGGCCACCCCAACTAGATGCAAGTGAATCTGAACTTGGAAGACCGATCAAGACACCGAGTGGGTTGGCCCGTCGTACTCAGGAAAAACACTTATTTCTGCAATATCTTCTCGTGACTTATGCTATTTCCTTTTCAGGTTTCTCCGGTATGTCTCAGCCCTTCCGACAGCCCCCTTGTGTCAGTGCTACTGCTCTAACATGCTCAAATTAACCCTCATCAGGCCACCGAGACCCGAGAGACCCGCCGATAAGCCGATACATAAATACCGCTAGCTCGTTAGCTCTTTTAGCACAAGTCACCCCCGCTCACACACCTACAAACTAAAATTCTAGTGCATCCGGCTGTTCGTCCGAAACGTTTTCTTCTACTGGCGCATTTGTAATGTCTGAATACATTTTCCCTTTTTAAGCCGCCAAGTTTCAGGACCCGATCAAACGAAAAACCGTTGAGGCTCATTTTGAATTAAGCACTAGGACCGTTAGCTAACACCTTTACGGCATAAAAAAAAATTACTAACAACAATTAATTTAGAGGCTTAGACTGCGGTTGTTTGTCCGCCGCGCTTCTTTCACATGGTGCAATTGGACCTAGCGAAAATTTTGCCCGTCCAAGCCACCATGTTTGAGAAACCCGGCGGAGGAAAAACCGCAAAACACATCCCATTGGACGCCATGTTGATATGGCACTATCCTCTTACATATTGTTACCAAAAAAACGCATTAAACATTCAATAAATATATATATATAACTTAAATTTTGAGCATTACACAAAATAATGCGGGTCGTTTACTCGCAGTGTTTCCTCTGCATGGCGCAATTGGACTTGAACACTCCAGGCCAGTACAAGCCGCCATGCTGTAGAAACCCTGCAAAAAAAACCCGCAACGACTTGCTTTCTTATTAGGCACCATATCGTTATGACGCTTCATACAATTAAAAAAAACATTCTTTACTTTCGCCTGCGATTACTTGTCCACCGCGCTTCCTTCACCCGATGCAATTGAACTAGGCAATTCTTTTGCCAGTTCAAGCCACCGAGTTTAGGAAACTCCGTGGAGAAGAAATCGCAAAGCCCTATTTTCGTTTGGGCGCCATATTGTTACATGGCGCCATTTAGTCTCGCCACACAAAACAAAAAAAAATTTTCGCAAAAAAAAACAAAAATATGCATTTCGCTCACAGCCAAAGCCTGTAATGCCTGCGGTTGTTCGTCCGCCGTATTTCTCTGCCATAATGCTATTAGAGTTGGCATTATAGCCACTCTAAGTCATTAGATCCGAGAAACACGGCGAAGGAAAAACCGCAACGCTTTCTAATTTTCCGCTTGGGCGCCATATTGTTACATGACCGTCTTAAGCTCGACCTGACATGGCTGTGCCACAGCTAGCTCAGCTGTCATAATGGGCGGGATCCATAACCCGCCATGTCAGGTCACCAGCCATGAACAATAACCCATATCTAGCCGGAACCGGACATGGGCTTATTAACACAATTCATACATACGACCGCATTTTTTTACACACATACCAACCAGGCGTACCTTCCCTCCAACATCATCCCTTCTCCTCCCAGCTCCCAAAGCCAATAAATTAAAGCACCATTTCCTTTTTTTTTATCTAGCCATACAATTGAACATTAATAATCTTTATTATTGATAAAATAAGCCCTCTCTGATTATTCACATTAGAATCACAACATAGACATATGTATAAAAGAACAACTATTTCCTTAATTATTTTTCTTTCTCTTTTTGCTTTTTTACATGCTTTAGCGCATCAATAACCCTAGATCGAGGTCGGACACCGCAGCCAAGATTGACTAGTAAGTTAATCCTCTACGTGTTTAAACTTACTGAATAAAATTTAATTCGCAACAAAAATATTTCACGTGTTTAATTTCACGACCAAAATACAAAAAAAAATTAAAAGAAAACACCAACTCATAATACCCTAACTACCTATGAGAGCTCTCTCAGGATAGGGAATGTATCTCGATAGGGATGAAACGAATTTTCGGTACCTTCTGGAGTTCCGCAGAGGAGTCATTTGGGTCCATTATTATTCCTCATTTTCATAAATGATCTCCCAACATCTATCAGTAATGGGAATATTCTCATGTTTGCGGATGATGTTAAACTGTTCTTATCTTACAAAACAGAGTGTGATGCTTTGCTACTTCAAGCTGATTTGGACTCATTAACTGATTGGTGCAGATTAAACTGTATGAATTTAAATTTGAAGAAGTGTAAGCAAATTACTTTCGCTCGCGTCTTGAAACCTGCATTGCTGAATTACTCTATTGGATCTTATAAATTGGAAGTTGTTGATTCTATAAACGATCTTGGAGTTGTTTTGGATCGAAAACTGCGCTTTCATACTCATATTAATGGCATATCTATCAGAGCTAACAGTATTTTAGGCTGTATTAAAAGATGGGCGAAGGAATTTGATGATCCCTATGTAACGAAATTATTGTACACCTCGCTGGTGAGGCCAATCTTGGAGTATGCATCGCCAGTTTGGAATCCTTATTACAGCTGTTATATTTCTTAAATTGAATCAATTCAGAAACAGTTTTTACTTTTCTGCCTTCGTCACCTCCGCTGGGATGAATCAGTTCATTTACCACCATATGAATCCCGGCTGAAATTAATTAACCTACCAACACTTTTTGATCGCAGGAAAATGTTTAATGCTATTTTCATCCTGAGCTGCTTATCTGGTGCAACTGATTCTCCTCATTTGCTATCAAACATTCATCTTACCGTTCCTCGCCGCTCATCTAGACGATATGAGCCGCTTCAGTTGACTTTCTGTAGATCATCATACCTACAATTCGAACCTCTTCGGAATGCCTGTTTGGACTTTAATACGGTGTATTCTGTTATTAATTTTTGTGATTCTTTTGCTGTAACAAAACGGAATATTTTGAATTTCTTATCAAATATTTAATCTATTTTTGTCTTTGTATTGTGTTAATTTTCTCCAATTTTGTATTTAAACTATTTTGTATTTAAACTATTTGACTACTGAATTTGTATTTACTTGAACTACTGAACTATTGAATTTTGTATTTAAACTATTCATGAACTATAAAACATAATGTTTAGTTCTAATAAAGACAAACAAACAAACAAATAAAAAAATTGAATAGAGCGCTTTCGTTTTTCTTTTTTTTTCTCTTTCAAATGCATATACAAATCAGAATAATGTTTTTAAGAACATTGTCTCTTACAGAGGGCAGTGAACTATTTAAATAAACGAAATGAAATTAAATAAAAAAAATAAGGCAACGTATCGCAAAAAAAAGTATATATATAAATGACAATACAAATAAATATACGAATAATAATAATAAATATAAAAAGAAAAATCTGGCCTGTTACACGCCGCCCTCCTTCCTTGTCACGACGGGTCATTGATTACGCCACTGAGTACGAATATCCAAAATCCCACGGGTATAGGTGTGATGGCAACTCCTCCTGCCTCTGCTTCACGGATAATCACTAACTATCTCTTTTTGATGATGATCTTTCGTCGACAGCCGTTTCTTTTTCGTTTTACATATTCTTTTTATTTCAAGTTCGGCGACGGTTTGTCGCTAACACCGGCTACTTCAATCACTTTATATAGCGACTTTATTTAGCGATAAGTTTAGCAATTACTGAACAAATGATTTCTAACGACTTAATTCGCATTCCAACCACCAATTGAAAATCCACTGCTTATATCGCCAATCCGAACGATTTTCTTTTTTCTTTGTAGCGATTTCAATCCGCGCGCATTTCTTCTTTGTAAGTAAATTTATTTTCTTTTTTTCTTCCTTTTTTGGAAGAGAACTGCTTCTTTTTGGACGAAATAACTCACAGTTAATTTCCTTTTTTTCAAAAAAAAAACGCATAAATGATTTTATTAGAACGTATATATATGTATGCCGCACACGCGCAACCAGCGGACTTTTCTTTCCAAACTCTCGTTCAAAACTCCACGATCCCCCACACAAAATGTTTAACGAAACCTTCGCTTCATTTCCTATTTCCTATATTGCTTTCAATAATTTTGAACCGTTTTAACTGAGAAGGCGGCTCGGTATTTTTCCATCGAATCTCTTTTTACCTTCTTTTTCTACATTCTTTTACAGATCCACAGAGGTCACCTACCCATGGCCTTGAAATACCCGCTACCCAACTAACATACAAAAAAATATATAAAAAAAACCTTCTAGAAGCTTCTTTACTTCTCTTTCTTTTTTAATTTAATATAATCCAAATACATATCATAATCCCGCCGATTTTTACATATAACATCATTAATTTTTAATTAGAGCTATAAACATCTCGTGCACCCGGCTGCCATAAAACATATATAATGAGATAGGAAACTCTTTACCCACAAAAAAATGTGGCAAAACAAAACCAAAATTTTACACGACCGAAACTCACGTACAGGGGTTATGTATATGTATGCGTAATTCACCATATTAAATGTCACGTATGATATTTCATGAAAATATGTAAACAACAGTTCTCTTCGGTGGCTTGATTTGAAAGCACATTTTGTGCTCTGTTTTGAAGTGAAGATAATAAGAAAAAGAGTCACGAACAAGAATTTAAATTCTATAAATTCTATAAAGTAAGTTCGATATAAGTTCGATATAGTTTAAGTAAAAGAAAATATTAATACGTAAAAGTGGAACATAACACGGGCTTCAGACAGAATTCGGATGATCGTATAGCCTTTGAGCTGGCCAACACCACTGGTGTGTTATTTTCATGTAACCACAAATCCCAAAAACATCCCAAAATAGAATAAAGAGCTGATGAATATTTTGGAATCCTGTAGGAAAGAACAACAAGAAAGAGTTACAAAAGGAAATGCACGGTAACAGCAAGGAACAATTTTTGGGAGCGCTGGAGGGCAGCCTACACAAAATAGAAATAATCAAGTGAAAGACGCCACTTAATTCGAAAAAGAAATTGAAACAGGCGCGCCTAACAAATTATTCAACTCACAAGAACTCAGTCATAAAAGTAAAATCAGGCTCCATACTTTTTAAAATTTACGGTAATTTTATTAAATATTTCATTTTTCGTCGTAATCGATTAATATATTCAATTCTATCAGATTTTCATTGATTTTAATGCGCGAATGAGCTAAATTTTCCTCTAGTTCTAACCAATTCAGAACGCTTAACAATTTATGGTAACTCACCAAGCATTATAATAATGTCACTTCCCAAACCGGAAACAGTGTTCATAGAAGAAAGTTATCAAGATAGCACCTGCATAGAATCAAAGCCTCTCCTGCATGAAGTTTTCGAAAATGGCAATGAGACTAAATAATTTAAAACGTATAGAAGGCGCGAAGTAATACAAAAAGTAAAAACAATATAATGGTCGAATTCTAATTAATTTTGAATATTTTCCTTTCTAGAAAAGAAGCAGCAAAGAAGTGAAGAGAAAACAGACGCAAAAAAGGCAACGGAGGAAACAGTATCAAAAATGGAAGTAGCCGAAAGGAATTTATTTGATGAGAGCAGTAGTAGTGAAACGGAAGATTTTATGCGACCAATTTTAGTTAAAAAAGAAAAAGGAGTTGGACGAGAAAGGTTAAAACCTCGAGATGACAAAGGAAGTAATGTGGGCTTAAAGAGAGATTTATTTAATAAATCATCAGAATTTGATATACTTAAAGCGAATATAGAACTTATAAAGTATTTACAATGAGGTGTTATATTAAAACATTGGTACTAGAGCTTGAATAACTTGGTGTACGATTAGCAAATATGATGATTTAAAACACAGTTCTGCACTTGGTTTCAGGTTAATGTGAATAAGTAATGCGCTAAATTCCTTTAAGTGAATTGTTTTAGTATTAGTTTAATTTACTTTATCCTCTTAGCTAGAGTTATTTCTATTAAGCAAGTCATTTTTAATTTTTGAATCACTAACCTTACACGCAATATCATTTCATATCGTTTCATTTGAGTTTGTTTTGTTATATGTACAAAAGAAAAAGATTTTCGCTAATAAATTAATACTTATATCAAACAATATATAAATACAAAGCATATACACAAGTTGAACTATAAAAGTGTACATGAAATTTAATTCAACACTATATATCGATAACTAGGTTGGAATCTCAAAACAAAGGTGTTGGGATATGTAGACGGGATTGCCAAAAGGGTCTGAGGCTGAAAAGTTTTTTGGGAACGAAGTTTGCAATTCCAAGAATTGTTCTGATTTGTTTGGGAACGTAACTTCCGATTTCCAGGAATTTCAACTAACACTAACGCCAATCAGAGCTGCATTTTGCCAATCTGTCAGAAGTTTCCTATCTCGTTATCTCTGCTTTTCTCTTTACGGATCATGATGACCAGGTACCTTCAGATCAGGATGATCAGGTACAGATCAGGATGACCAGCAGCTTATATCCGGTAAGTATTTCTACCTCACAGATGTGGAAATGACTTTCCACAAATTTCAGATGACGACATGGAAAATACAGCACCCGCAACATTAACAGCCTTATAATGTATCACGATACGAAAACGTAATCTTCGATTTTCTTTTGCTATTTCCCCGCTTTTCTTCGATTTAACGAAGAAATGATGAAGAAGAATGCCAAAATAACGATAACGAAAACGTAACGAACACGAATCGAAAACTAGATTCTTGTTGTTGTTTTTTACATGCATTCCCGTGTTCGATTGGAAATCACTTAATAATGTATCACGAATACTTCACGAAAGGGTTGTCAAAATTGACGATAACAAAAATGCGATCGTCAAAGCAAAGAAGCATGCTGCTATTGATTGCAAGGAGGGGAGAAGTGGTAGGAGGTAAACAATCGCACATTTTCTGTAGATGCCAACAACAATAAATTGGAAATGAAACGAAGTGAACGAAGAGGTTTCATTATCAGAGCCTTCGTTTTTGTTTCGTGTTCGTCAACGTTTTCGAATCGTGTTCGTATCGTGATACATTATAAGGGTGTAAATTCCAAAATTTTTCTTCGTGATGACTTCAGATCGATATCGTTTTTCATATTTATAAATTCTATTTACAAGTCTTTATTTTGAATATCGAAGTATGTTGAAATTCTATTATACACGAAGTCATTAATTCGAGAAAAAGGGTCAATGAAAAATATGAATGCTTCTATATTATAGAATTCTTCGAATCGTTTATTAAATCTCTCTAAGAATCGAAATGTTTGGCAGTTAGCGCCTTTTTCGTCGCATTTTTTTTCGATTACCATTTTTAAACTCGAAAAATGCGAAAAATGTTCCTCCAAAAGGATTAACCGAACGGATCATCGGAGCAATATGCTGATTTTTCCCTCTAATTTTAAATTTAGTTAATTTAATTTTAGCGTCGTTCGTTAGAAAACCATGATTAATAAGTGCTTTTTGTTCCAATTCCTGGGTACGCTCATTCCCGGATGATAAAATTTCTTTAACCGAAGGTAATAAACTTACAACCTGCTCTAGTACCTTTCCTTCACTCAGTCATCTTATTTCTGTGTGATTGAAAAAGTCTTCAAGTTCTCCATTAGTTTTCTAATAGTAACTTATATAATCTGTGTTGCTTTGCTCCTGCTTTTATTGAATTTATAACTTTTGTCACAGTCGTTATAATGTTCTGGAAAGAAATTACTTTCGAGCATAACACTTCTTGGTGATTTCTGCAGTGGTAGGAACTAAATTTTGGGATTATTGGATCTTTCTTACATAGAGCGATTAATCCATTATTAAATCTCTTCATCGCAGGTGCACTGTCTGTTGTAACTCCAGACTACTTTTGTAGAAATATATCATTTTCCTGCAAAAATCACTAGAGATGAATATATATCGCTGCCCCTTATACGCCCTTTTAAAGGAAGTATTCCTAAAAATTATTTTATAGAAAATTCATCGAAAACCATCTTTATTGTGATGCATAACTGAGAAATATACAATTCCACTGAATATAACTTGAAAGTCGATTCCTAGACTTACTGTTCTAGCTGATAGTTGGACGGAATTTATTGCTGTAATAATTTCATTCTTATTTTTGTAGTCTTCAAAGTTTTTCTGCGAATAACAGCATGGCTTCTTCCATAATCTCACCTTCCACAAGCGGTCTCATTTTCTTTGCCAATAAATGTGCAATTTTAAGAGAGGCAATATAGGTGCTTTTTTAGTGGGAAATTGGTTTGATAGAAAAGCTCTGCTCTTTGGTTAAGTGGAATTGTTCAGCAAGTTTTTTCATTCAAATTTCAAAATTTATTGGAAACATATTAAAAGTTGTGTGAGCTGTGTTAGTGTCTCCCTATGTTACATTTTTTAGAAATCGGTACAGTTGAATTACACAATAAGCATGCATTTCTTTCTTTGTAATAAATGAAGCAGAATTGCTCTCTCCACTCAGTATTAATACTATGTATCTTTTGTTTCTTATATTTGTTTTCCATACTAGCTGCAAAAACATAAGAATAAATAAAAATAACAATAAATTGAGCGTACAAAACCTTAATTTATTCAAATTGCTTTAAAATCATAATGATGTTGAAAAAATCATTTTATTGCAGAACGAAAAGAGAACATTGAAATATACCAAAATAGATGGAAAAACACAGTGTCCGTTCAAAACAGCTAGTGACATCTATGTTACTAGCTGAATTGATAGATATTTTTTTTTAATTTTCGACTAATAGCGACATCACAGAGTGAATATGAATGAATCTCATCTCATTAAATTTTTAAAAACGCATAAATTTTAGCTTGAAAATTTAATGAGCCGAGATGCATTCATATTCACACTGTGATGTCGCTATTAGTTGAATATTTCTATTCTCATCAATTCAGCTAGTTACATAGATGTCACGAGTCAAAATTTAGTTTGGCCGTTTTACATAAATCGTAAGTCTAAAAATATTTATTAGTTATTACGCGGGCAATATAATACTCTCTCGCGTACACCACGTTCCCGAACCTTGCTCTAATCAATATTTTATCTCTTTCATATTTATGTCATAATCATATATTCTTTATCCATTTTTTTAGTGAAATGTGGCGATATTTTTCAGAAAATCAAAATTCGGGCTTTCGACAAGAGCTCAAGCCCGTTTTCTGAGTCTCCCATAAGAAACAGAAGTCGTCGTCCCCTATGGTTTAAATGCATTAGTTTTATGAGGACGTACTGTTTGTAGTCCTGTGAAAAACATACCTAAATTTACATTTCGACCGTGGACGATAATAAACTGAAAAGCATATGGAGTCGCAATATAAATTACAATAAGCTAAAAATTAAACTTGGTGTTAAGGAAGCTTACCTATAAGATATTTCTAAATATCAGATGTTTTATTGCATAAAGCGATTTTATTACTAACACTATATTAAACAGCCAGGTGACATATGTAGAAGATTCCTTAGTAAGCTGGACATGTGGTTTTGATTTTCCAGCCTTCCAGTTGATAAGATTATGCAGTAACATATAAATAGACAAGGTAAGGATAGTTTTGTGTACTAGACTATTTATACGTTAATAGACCATTTATATATTACTATATATTTTCATGAACTGGAAGGCAAATCAAGACCATGTGTTCAGCTTTCTAAGGAATCATTGAAAAATCGAGGATTAGAACAGACCACCGAACCGATAATAGCATAGAACAACACGAACACGCAACTTACATCATAGCTGTATTTGTCGCGGCCGATCACATTTGAAAGAAGGGAAATTGCATCAATCAGTAAAGTCCAGAAATTTACATCACTGTGTCGGACATAATTGTATCGTGATAACGACAATAACTCATAGATTCAAAAACTCTGACATTGCCAATTGGCTGCATTTGAAGTTTGTCACCATTAATCAATGTCGATGAGACAAAGCAAGCAAATTATACAAAGATTTCTAAAAAATTATTACCTTTAAGAAAATAAATTCTCAATCATTTTAAAATATGTACGAGATATAGTCATGTTATTAATGTATTCACAAAGAATGTGCTTGTAGCATTTATAGAAAGAAGAAATTACTTAGGAAACATAATTTGCATATTTCGTGAGGCAATGCTGCGTTCGTTTCAACTTTTCATGCATAAATAAGATCATTTTATACAGAGCACCTCGTTCACTTATTAAATAATCGTATGAAAATCTTGAGGGTGTTAGCAGAAGTCTAAAACGGAGCAGAAAAATATCAAAATTAGGTGTATATTTCAAAGTTAGCTATCTAATATTTCCTACCTTACGAATACGTAACAGTGGCTGGATCTTCTATAATTTCAGTGTGACCAAATATTAGATGAAATCTTTCTGCTTGACTTGGGCAAAAATATCTCGCGTCAGTAACGTTCATTCCTTCTCCCGACCACTGTCACTTTAACTTTAAGTTACGCTACATTTTAGTGTGAAATTGTTTGAATGTCGCGCAACTTTTTGATTTCTCTTGCAGCCCAGGTGCAGAGCGATTTTGTGCGAGATGCTTTTGAGCGCTTGCCTTCGGCCAAAAATTGAGTTATAGTGACATCGTCGAGCAAAGGGTATAATCGAGGTCCAAAAGCGGTACACAAATCACCAATAAAACCGGCAGCGCTGGCCATCATCGACTCCGAAATGTCGCCTTCGTGAGCGACGCGTTTGATAAATGCTATTATATTTCCCAAATGTGGTTCCATATGATAAACATCAGGGTTGGGTTGTTGATCAACGCCCTTGAGACCTTGAATAATTCCAGTGTACGCCTCCAAAACACTTTCGCGCAATTCATTTTGATACTCTACCATGTCATAGCTGTTAGGATCGACCTGTGTGCATTAATTTTATTAATAAGACAGTACCCGTACCCTTCGAGATTTTTAAAATGGAAGCGCATTGACAGAATATCGTCTATAGCGCACGACGTCTAAACTCAGATGTATGTTATTATTATGGGAACACTGTTTTTTATGGGAACACCTTTCGACTCAGCGCCAATGAGTTGGTCGCACTAATACTAGTATGCGTATAATTTTCCCATTTTAAATGACTAGTTATTTCGATATAGCTATCTATAAGTATAATCACAGCCTTATTATAACTGGTTACCTCAAATTATGTATATTTATGAATTTACACTGCGTCTTACGCACTCTTTCATAATTTCAGAAAAATAAAAGTGTATTATTGATATTGTTCGACATATTAGTAATACAGTGACATTTGTTAGACACAATCTTGCTATTAGAGATTGTTGAGAAAAAGAATCGAAAATGTCGAAGTTTTCACTAATGTTCCAGAAACGGATCCCACTTTAGCCAATGTACGAGGCTTTATTGGTCTATTTCTATATTAGAAAACACACTTTCCGTGATAAAAATAAATTAATTATAACCGCACCAAAAATGTAAGATATTATTAAAAAAATTGAAAATATTATTTAATTTAATAAGTAATGCAATTGTTGCCAAATTTAACCACTCGTGGTGGAGTATTATAGTGATTTACAAGTGTTTGTAGGGTCCAAATCGTTCAACTGCAATTTACGAAGCTCTGTAATATATAAATCAATCTCACCTGTAACTGCGAAGCTGCACGCAGCATATCCAAAACCACATTTAAATACTTCACGAACTCACTACCAATACTTAGGGCCATGTCACCAAAGGCAGATAAAATTTGTGGTTTTACGCTGCGGTGCAGAGACGGCTCAGACAAATTAGCCAAGAGCAATGACATGATTTCATCACAACACGGAATAACGAGATGCTTAAGCGCACGGCAAATGTCACCAGTGAGACCTACAGCTGCACAGCAAACCTGATATTCTTGATGATTTTTCAAACCCATAAAGAGGAAGGGTTTAAAGGATTCCATATACTTAGCAAATTTAAAACCGAGTAATTCAACCAATGTGGATACAGCCAAGAAGGCATCTTCTTGCACGCCACCAGTCTTGCCTGAGCTGGAGTTGAACATTGTGAGTAATGCTGTCATTATTGCATCTGATATTTGCGGCGCATCTTCTTCTCGCACTCTACGAAGAACGCTCTGGAGAGTAGCACAGAGCAAAGATTGCAAATCATTAAACTGATGACGATCGTTATGACTGGCAATGTGCGATTCCATTTGAAGTACATGATTAAGACGATCCAAGATAACAATGGTCGTCCGCTGAACGACTAAATAACAATCGAGCGGAGAGTTCTTGATCATGTCCATAAGGGCCTCATATGCGGCGGCACGTAAATTCGCCTGTGCTCCATCTTCACGATCAGTCGTCTCCAGCAGTTGCGTTATAATGTATTCAAAATACGGCGACAAACAATAAGTATTTGGCGTCTCACCATCGCTTGTCTCAGCAGCTTCGTAGGCAGCATCTGAGAGACCAATGAAGGCCCAACAGACATTAGCTGCCACTCGGGGTTCCGATTTTAAGCCCTTAATAAAACACTCCAACAACGTGCCCAAATATCGTTCGTTTATAGCAGCTTCCGGGATAATCTAGAATAGAATAATTATTTGGTTTCCTTATGATACTCTCACAAAAACTCACGTCACAAATCCGTCCAAATGTCCAGGCAGTGGTGTCACGTACAATTACGCTCGAATCATACATTAATCGAATCAATGTGGGCATGGCTTGCTCTACCAACGGTTTGAGTGTATTGACTTCTAAACCGCTTAGAATCGATCCAAAAGTCATGACAGCTGCATCACGAAAGCGCCAATTTGAGGATTCGATGTTAAGATTTATGAATGGGAATACATGAGGTACGATTTCATCCTCACAACAAGTGGCCAGGAGCATTAAACAGACTGACGCCGCTTTTGCTGGGCTCCAATTGTCTTCATCATCGCATTCGTCTTGCTTGGTGAGCTTTTCTACCAAAACAGGTGTTAGATACTGTAAGGCACCACGTGCGTAATGTTTTGATACTCGAACCGGGGCTCGGCCGGCGTCATTTGCTTCTTGCGTCTCTATAATAAGATCTATTTCTTCATCACTCACGTTCGACCAAAATTCAATGCCCTGAAGAGCAATTTGATCATTTTCAGACTTTGTGGCTTCTAAGGTTATGGGAAATAAAGCCTGAGCCATATATGGTTCCATGTACTGATAGTACAATGACAGAATCTTAACCAGACACTGCAGAGCAGCAACACAGACCTGGGTGTCTGACGACTGAGTTGCTTCACAAACAACTTCCATGATAAAATTGCGCTCTACTTCTTTCTCAAAATTAGCTTTCGTAAACTCCAAAGAATTCAGCAATGCAGTAGTCGCGGCAAGACGCACATGATTACTTGGCTCCGATTTTCGCATCCCGTGTATGATTGCTGTAAGTATTTCATTGGACTGATGTTCTAGGACCCCATCTCGTATATCCTGACAGATATAGCCTAAAGCCCGATACATATTACTAAGACAAAAAATTTCTTTGGAGAATAAACCAGAACCACAAACCAATTGTTTCTAATGCAGCCTCTCGATCCATTTCGCTAGAGCCTTCAGTGACCACTTTATTCACTAGCGTCTGAATAAGCAAATTCCAGCGATTAATAGGGAGCTCAGTGACAGCCACGTAAGCTACACATTGAGCAGCACACGACGGACGGGTATTCTCCGTACCCAATGCAGCTAAAATCTATGGTTTCAATAGAAACGATATGAATAGTGAAAAGCCATTCTTTGGAAAACTCACATTCTTTTTTATATACTCCCGAGTATCTTCGGGCATCTGGTGCCATCTTTGCTGATATTGAAGATTGACAGTCTCGTCTTTACTAGTTAATTGATTTTTTAACTGTAAGCCAGCGGCCATGCGTGCCACCGGGCTGTTACTAGTCGTCACTAGAATATCTGAAAGAGCCTTTAGGAACTCCGGCAAATTTACTTCAGCCGCGTGTTCCAAAAAGTTCTTCGCCGATAAAAGTTCATTTTTATCTTTATAAATGATTCAAAAGAAAAGTAAATTTGAAGAATGAGCCAAAAGATATTTGCGGTAAAAACAAAATGTTATAAATATTTTCTAAAGAAAAATAAATCAAATTTAGCCAACTCAGTGGATTTGTAGCAAGTAATTTTTACAAATAGCGTAATTCGGCACGGTCCCACACCTAAATTTTTCCCATAAGTGACGTAAATGTGTTCGCAATTAAATTATCGGAAAACATTTGAATTTCAACATTAGACCAATCACCAATAAAATTAAACGATCATTATAAATAAATTCCTATAATTCCTACAAATAAAAATTTCGAATTTATATATATATATATATATATATATATATATATATATATATATATATATATATATATATATATATATATATATATATATATATATATATATATATATATATATATATATATATATATATATATATATATATATATATATATATATATATATATATATATATATATATATATATATATATATATATATATATATATATATATATATATATATATATATATATATATATATATATATATATATATATATATATATATATATATATATATATATATATATATATATATATATATATATATATATATATATATATATATATATATATATATATATATATATATATATATATATATATATATATATATATATATATATATATATATATATATATATATATATATATATATATATATATATATATATATATATATATATATATATATATATATATATATATATATATATATATATATATATATATATATATATATATATATATATATATATATATATATATATATATATATATATATATATATATATATATATATATATATATATATATATATATATATATATATATATATATATATATATATATATATATATATATATATATATATATATATATATATATATATATATATATATATATATATATATATACATACATATATATATATATATATATATATATATATATATATATATATATATATATATATATATATATATATATATATATATATATATATATATATATATATATATATATATATATATATATATATATATATATATATATATATATATATATATATATATATATATATATATATATATATATATATATATATATATATATATATATATATATATATATATATATATATATATATATATATATATATATATATATATATATATATATATATATATATATATATATATATATATATATATATATATATATATATATATATATATATATATATATATATATATATATATATATATATATATATATATATATATATATATATATATATATATATATATATATATATATATATATATATATATATATATATATATATATATATATATATATATATATATATATATATATATATATATATATATATATATATATATATATATATATATATATATATATATATATATATATATATATATATATATATATATATATATATATATATATATATATATATATATATATATATATATATATATATATATATATATATATATATATATATATATATATATATATATATATATATATATATATATATATATATATATATATATATATATATATATATATATATATATATATATATATATATATATATATATATATATATATATATATATATATATATATATATATATATATATATATATATATATATATATATATATATATATATATATATATATATATATATATATATATATATATATATATATATATATATATATATATATATATATATATATATATATATATATATATATATATATATATATATATATATATATATATATATATATATATATATATATATATATATATATATATATATATATATATATATATATATATATATATATATATATATATATATATATATATATATATATATATATATATATATATATATATATATATATATATATATATATATATATATATATATATATATATATATATATATATATATATATATATATATATATATATATATATATATATATATATATATATATATATATATATATATATATATATATATATATATATATATATATATATATATATATATATATATATATATATATATATATATATATATATATATATATATATATATATATATATATATATATATATATATATATATATATATATATATATATATATATATATATATATATATATATATATATATATATATATATATATATATATATATATATATATATATATATATATATATATATATATATATATATATATATATATATATATATATATATATATATATATATATATATATATATATATATA
>OZ016502.1:13797917-13823816 GCA_963966595.1 Physocephala rufipes | reverse complement strand
ATATAATATATATATATATATATATATATATATATATATATATATATATATATATATATATATATATATATATATATATATATATATATATATATATATATATATATATATATATATATATATATATATATATATATATATATATATATATATATATATATATATATATATATATATATATATATATATATATATATATATATATATATATATATATATATATATATATATATATATATATATATATATATATATATATATATATATATATATATATATATATATATATATATATATATATATATATATATATATATATATATATATATATATATATATATATATATATATATATATATATATATATATATATATATATATATATATATATATATATATATATATATATATATATATATATATATATATATATATATATATATATATATATATATATATATATATATATATATATATATATATATATATATATATATATATATATATATATATATATATATATATATATATATATATATATATATATATATATATATATATATATATATATATATATATATATATATATATATATATATATATATATATATATATATGTATATGTATATATATTCCTGTACTAAAAATCACATGAATAGTCTAAGTATTTTACTAGTCGTAACTGTGAAGGTATTTATTTTGAAGTCTAAGGCGTAAAAAGTTTATGATTGAGGTTGATTAAATATGTATGCTAAACTGGTCTGCCTGTTGACGTGGGGCTGGTTGAGGTCCGGAAGTGATCTTGAAGAATTGTGTTTTCTTCTTCTTCTTATACTGGATGATGGCTACTGCGAGACCAAGCGATATGATGATGATTAGACATGTGTATCCTATGGTATAGTGGTGGATGCCATGAGGACGTACATTTGGTAGTGTCAATCGGACCTGGGATATCTCATTTCTGAGTGATTCTATTTCCATATGATGGGGACGAACTAATATATGTTCGTCAAGTGTTGTCGTTGTTGAAACTTCTTCGTTTGGAGATATCATATCGCTCACATTAATCGCTGGCAGGAATGATGCATATCTTTTAGTTTCCAGTGTTTTATGTCCTTGAATTGTTAAATAAGGCAGTTTAACTGCAGATTCTTCACCTATTTTTAAGATTCCTGTTTTTCGTGCTGATATATGTGTCACGTTAGACCTGCAGACTGCGTTCAAACGAATTTCCTGATCGAGAGCGAAAATCTACATGTTTGGGTCATGTAATTGAAGCCAATGTGGTCCTGGGGCTGCGCCGGTAACAAAGCATGACGAAATATCTTTCCTTTGATTGAGTATATTCATCTCGCATACCCCTATGCTAGATCCCTTATTGTACAATAAGTGGTGCTGTTGACATAGATGATTTTGCGTTTCAATTTTGATGGAAGTTCTTAATTCTGCTTCTGATAATGGATAATAAAGATCTCGATGCAAGTTGACTATTATAAAGGGTGAAGTAACTTTTATTATATTGAAACTGTTATTCGCTTTCCAAGGAACTGCGGTGAGTTTGAACATTTCAAATTCTTCGGTGGAGATTAATGGTATGTTTATTTTGAAAATTACATATTTGTTGGTGATTCTTCCTCCTATTGACATGAAGGAGTAAAGTTTTAATGGCTCGTCTAGACAAACAGGCAATTTGAGTTTTGCAGGAAGATTGATTTGTATTTTAAGTAATTCAAATGTCAGTTGGGTATGTGAAATCAGCATAGGACTTAAGATTCCATGATGTGTATCGGCTAGTATGTCAATCAGTGAGTCTTGAGTGTTTTTAAGATTCATCATTGCTAATGTGGCTTGAAGCGTTATGTCAAGAAAGGTCACTGCCACTTTTTCTGAATCGAGCTGCTGGTTTATATTCTCGACTTGGTTCTTTGTACGTTTAAGAACATCTGCTATTTTATCGAAATGCGCTTCACTTTCCTCTTGGTTTCTCTTCATTAAGTATAGAGTGCTATCTAAAAATGATGTCTGATTTTCTATAGCAGATAGCAGATATTCATCATTCTGTTTTAACCTTTGAATAGTTGTTGCTGCTTTCTCTGCATACTCTTCGTCAAGAACTCCAAATAAGGAGCGAGCAATTGATCCGACTATATTTAAGGCACCTCTTTTCCCTCGCCTGTTGGGATTAGTTGTTAATAATTCATTATTTGAATTAATTCCGTCCATAAGTTGATTAAGTTGTGCCAGAATTATTGTGCATGCTCTAGTGTTATGGATTCTACCACACAATGGCGCTAATGTATTTTTGAATGAATTCAGGAGATTTACCTCCTTCCAATATGGTTCCAAATTGAAATATATCACTAAGTTCCATTCGCTACTGATGATACCAGCAGATCCCATGCTTTCAAAGTATATTCCAGGATTTGATTCAAAAGAC
Organism: Physocephala rufipes; assembly: GCA_963966595.1. NCBI lineage: Eukaryota > Metazoa > Arthropoda > Insecta > Diptera > Conopidae > Physocephala > Physocephala rufipes. The sequence continues at coordinate 13,821,379 of OZ016502.1, read as the reverse complement.
TGAATTTCTACTGAACTGGAGTAAATGCTTGGTATAAATAGACAAGCTAATACTAATGTTGTTAGGTTTGAGGCCTTCTGACGTTTCCTTGGAGGCGGAGTTTCACTATTTATAACACTAGAGGCTTGTCCGACTCTATTTGATGTTAAAGGCATATCCTTATTGGCATCAGATGATTCCTGCTGTGGACTACTGATGTCTCGGGATGAAGACTTGGTGTCTACTGGAAGTGGTGCTAATTTGTTTATAGCTCGTTTCAATAATCCGTTGTTAGTTTTGACGTCTGCTACACGGATCGCGTTATCTGGGCCACTATAAACATTAATAATTCTTCCAAGGTGAAAGTGGTGGTGTGTCATCTTCCTGGATGATGACCATTGTTCCTATTTCAATGTTCGGAGTTCGCTCTCGCCATTTACGACGATAGTGAAGTTCGTTAAGGTACTCGACTGACCAGCGTTTCCAGAATTCATGTTTAAGATGTGAGACTAATTTCAATCGTTTCGAAAGGGAAGGATTCGTAGCAGTCACTCTGGAATCAACTTGCGCTATCAACGGTTCTCCAATCAAGAAATGGCCAGGAGTTAACGCTGCTAAATCATTGGTGTCGTTGGACAGTGGCGTTAAAGGCCTTGAATTTAGGATAGCTTCTACTTCTATTATTACTGCCTCTAGTTCTTCGTGCGTTAAGTTAGCCGTGGAAACGCTTCTAACCAAAAGGTGCTTTGCAGACTTGACGGCCGCCTCCCATAACCCCCCAAAGTAAGGAGCTCTAGGTGGAATAAAATGAAATTGTATTCCTTTGTCAGCACATGTACGGATTATGGTTTGTTCTGCAGCTGAAGAGTAGAGTAATTCCTTTAGTTCGGCGAGCTGATTTCTAGCCCCCACAAAGTTGGTGGCATTGTCGCAGTATAAGTTCTGGCAGTGCCCTCTGCGTCTTATGAAACGCTTAATTGCTCCAATAAAAGCCTCTGTTGTTAAATCACTAACTACCTCCATGTGAACGGCTTTTGTTGCAAAGCAGCAAAACAGTGATATATAAACCTCATGGAGATTTTTTACCGCGGATTTTATAATGCACCCAGAATGGTCCACAATAATCCACTCCTGAGTTGATGAATGGTCTTGCCGGTTGGAGCCTGAGTGCCGGTAAATTTCCCATAAGGTGATTGTATAGCTTTGGGCATGCCTTTGTGCATTTAACGCAACGTTGAATGACACCTCTGGCCATTGATTTTCCCTTTAAAGGCCAAAAGCGTTGGCATCTATATCCTGAATTGTTTTACATATTTTCTCTAATGAACTTAAATAATGCGTGATTGTTTCGAATTCTGCCCGATACGGCTGTAGTTTAAAGAAGTTGATTAAGTTCCAGTCGCTCGCAATAATTCCAACCGAACCAAGATTTTCAAAGTATATTCCCGGATCATTATGAAATTGCTGCACTTGTACATTTTTACATTGTCCTAAGGATGCAAATGACAATACCAAGAGCGTGTTAACTATTGCTGAACCCATACTAACGCTTCTTGGATCCTTGGTTACCCTCATTCGGCTTGTTCCGTTTTGATGGTATTTGGTCTGTCTCACTGTGATCTTGATCGTTAGAGATGTGCTGATCATTTGAATCGATATCTGACGACAAAGGTGCTATGGGTAGTGGTGCTAGTTTATGTACTGGGCGTCTTATAATGTTTGTCGAGGTTCGCACATCAACCAGTCGTACTAAGCCCTCATTGCCGTGGATCAGCTTAAGAACACGCCCTAATGACCATTTTAGTGGTGGTAGATTATCATCCTTTATAACCACCAAAGTACCAGGTGTAAGGTTGTGGCTTTCCTTTCTCCATTTGTAACGATGTTGAAGTTGATTCAGATATTCTAGGCTCCACCTTCTGAATTCTGCCTTTAAGTGTGTAACAAGCTTCCATCTCGTTGCTAATATTGACTGATTTGGACTTGCATTTGGATCTATTATGGATACAAGCGGCTCGCCAATTAAAAAATGTCCTGGCGTTAAAGCGGTGTAGTCGTTAGGATTCGACGACATTGGTGTTATTGGACGCGAGTTTAATATAGCTTCTGCTTCAATTATGACAGTTTCTATTTCCTCATATGTTAGAGAAGCTGAGGATAAGGTGCGCTGCAACAATTGTTTGGCTGACTTTACCGCGGCCTCCCACAAGCCGCCGAAATGAGGCGTTTTTGGGGGTATGAACAGGAATTCAAATCCCTTTTTGCTGCATTCTCCGACAATTTTGTCTTCTACATCTTTTGAATGTACCACGTTTTGCAAATTTGTTGCGTTGTCGCAGTATATTTTTTGGCAATGTCCGTGTCGACCCATGAAGCGTTTGAGAGCGCCTAAAAACGCTTCCATTGTTAGGTCACTCACAAGTTCCATATGAACCGCCTTTGTGGCAAAACAGCAAAAAACTACTACATAAGCCTTTTGTGGCCGTTTACCCCGAAGTTTGAAATGAATCCAAAGTGGGCCAAAGAAGTCAACTCCTGCATTGATGAATGGTCGTGCTGGTTGTACACGACCTGCCGGTAGATTGCCCATTAATTGTGTGAGTAACCTTGGCTGCACCCTTGATCATCTTATACACCCTTGGACAACCGAACGAACAAGTGTTTTTCCTTTTATTGGCCAAAATCGCTGTCTAACGATAGACAAGAGCGTCTGTGGTCCTACATGAAGGAGTTATTTGTGTAGATCATTTATTAACATCTTGGTGATAGGGTGACGGTAGGGTAGAACAATTGGATGTTTTGAATCGAAATTTAGCAGCGCTGACTCAAGGCGCCCACCTACTCGTAAAATGCCATCTTCAGTCATAAAAGGCGCCAAACTGCTTAACGAGCGGTTTCGATTGACGCATTTGTATTGACGGAGGTTTTTTATGTCGTCCATAAACTCATTCTGTTGCATTACTTTAATAATGCAAAGAAGAGCCTTTTCCATTTCAGTGGAATTTGGTGTCGCAGTGCATGTTCTCAGTTTTGATGTGCTGCCAAAGCGAAGCATGTAAGCCACGATTCTCTGCAATCGCCTAAATGAGTGGTTGTGTTTAATCCCTATTAATAAATCTTCTGATGAATTGACATGTGATGTCAGAACTGCCTTGGTGTTATTGCGGCGCTCTATACAGCATTCTTCGTGTTTTGCGGATTGAGAAGGCCATTGTCCCTCGGATCCGTGTAAAAATATAGGACCATCAAACCAAAAACTGTTGGCTGCAATTTTCTCTGGGGTCACACCCCTGGACACTATGTCAGCAGGATTTTGATGCGATTGTACGTGTCTCCATTGTTCAGACAGAGTGTTTCGTTGTATAGAAGCTACTCTATTAGCCACAAAAGTATGATAATTTGCTGAACTTGCATTGACCCAACCAAGAACAGCAGTTGAGTCCGTCCACAGATAAATTTTCTCTTTATGGATGTTTAAATCTTGTTGAATTCTTTTCATTAGATCAACTGTTAGCTTTGCTGCACAGAGTTCTAATCGCGGAAGGCTAATTTGTTTAACGGGTGCAACCCTTGATTTTGCGCATGGGAATCTTACGCGAATCGTGCCCATACCATCGATACTCCTGATGTACGATACAGCACCATACGCCTGCTCAGAAGCATCTGCAAATATGTGGACTTGAAAGTTCTTCGATGCTTGGTGACTAAATACATGACGTTGAATTGAAATCTTTTCCAGTTCTGGTAACTTATTCTTAAAGTTTTCCCAAAAGGTGTGAAGATTTTGAGGAATTGCGGCATCCCAATCCAGTTTTAACCGCCATAATTCTTACAAGAAGATTTTTGCTGAAACTACTACTGGCGGAATGAATCCAAGTGGATCAAAGATCCGAGAAACGTCAGAAAGAGCTGTTCTTTTTGTAATCCTGTCCTTAGTCGTTATCCCAGTTCTGACTGAGAATGTGTCGCTTGCGGGATTCCATGTTAGTCCCATCGCTTTGGTAGATTCTTCATCATTGTTCTTGAATTCTATCTCTGTCGTTTTGTCTACAGATGGAACTTTTTGCAGTAACTAATTGACTGGGCTCTCCATCAAATGGCAATCGTACGATATATCGACCATCGCAATGTCGTTCAACATTTTGGTTGTAATGTTGTATACATCGTTTTTCTAAAGAAGTTAAGACGTCAGACCGAGCGTCACATTCTTCTATTCGCCAAAAACGTTCAACGGCTTCATTTAATTCGGTTTCGCTGCTAATTCCACAAGTAATTTTTGATAATTGACAATTCTTGCTGTTGAATTCGCCTCCAATAACCCAACCGAAGAGTGTATTTTGAAGAACTGGAAGATCAGTTCCTAATTTAATTTGTCCAACGCACAATATATTGTAGAACAGTCCTGCTCCAATTAGTAGATCGATCGATGCAGGCGTTGAAAATTGAGGATCCGCAAGTGGCAGATTCTTTGGAATTGGCCAGCCTTCTGTGTAAACTGCTTGAGTGGGCTGGCTTGACACAATTTTGTGTAAAATCTGTGTCTCTATCCTTGTCGAGAATTCTGTTGTTCTGGACATTATTTGAATATTTATTCTGTTGGTTGTGCAGCGGCGCGTTTCTCATATCCCTTCAATATCCATAAGATGTGGGATTTTTCGCATGCCTAGCTTGGTTGCTAGATGTTTTGTAATAAAATTTGCTTGTGAACCGCTGTCTAGAACTGCGCGGCAATTTATATATTGTCCCCAGTTATTCCGTACCTTTAGTTGAACTGTGCTCAACAGCGTTATTTTGGTAGTACCACTGATGTAATTTATTGGGATAATGGGCACCGCGGATAACGAAATCGCTGGTGATGAACCAGAAGTGCTTGTGCTTGCTGGTGTTGAAGGGTGAAGTCTCAAGGATGCCCCTTCAGGTTTGTTGTTGATGTTCTGTACATCCGAAGATTTTGTGGCTTCGTTGCCCAAGTGCAATAGAGTATTGTGTCGTTTGTTACATTTAATGCAACATCTGGAAAGGCAGTCTCTCGCCGAGTGTCCACTCTTGAGACAGTTGAAGCAGAGCATGGCCTTTTGAACGTTAGATAAACGCGATTTCGGTGTCATTTGCAGGAACTGGTTGCACGTGAATAAGGGATGTTGATTGTTGCAAATGATGCACGTTTTGGGTGCGACTGAAACGGTAAATGATTTGCATGTATCCGGTCGTTTAGATGTATCTGATTTTTTAGAATTCGCTCCTAGTGATTCTGGAGTTTGGAAGCGTCGCTCTAAGAAATCGATGAACTCCTTTAGTGTGGGGGGTTGTTTGGGACTTGCAATGGATTGTTCCCACAAGGTATGTGTATATCTGCTGAGTCGATTGACCAGGACATACAGCAGTAGTGGATCCCAATTTTGTGTGTTTACACCTAAACTTTCCAGGCTCAGCAAACCTTCTACCGTGGTGTCATGTAACATTTTGATTGATGCTACCGTTTCCTGCTGATTAGCTGGCTGTGACAATAATTTTGCTATGACTGCATCTACTAATAGTCGCGGATTTTCATAGCGATCGTTGACTATTTTCCAAGCTTGTTCGTAGTTGGCCTCTGTGCTTGTGAAATGCTGAATGAGTCCTGCTGCCTCTCCAGTTAACACTGTTTTAAGATACCACATTTTTTGTGGGCATCGGTTGATTGTGAACTAATTCAGTGAATAAATCACGGAATTGTCGCCAATACAAATACTGGCCAGAAAATTTAGGCAACTCGATCTTTGGAAGCGGAAGTGCTGTATTTCCGTTTGCTTCGACATTTGATGATGCTGAAATTCGGGAGCCTGCCATTAATTGTAACTACAGAATCTTGTTACTAATGTCTTCTTCGAAGTTTGAATATTGATTTAAATCGTAGGTGGTATCGTCAATAGTTTCTAGTGAGTTCCAGATTCTTTCATGCAAATCTTGAATACTCTTGAAATGCCTTTCGAAAGTAGGGATTTTGCTATCGTAGTACTGTCGTGGATGAACATTCGTGTCATCAAGTACTTTTGTAAGTGTGTTTAACAACATCTCTGTTAACTTTTTCTGTTTCGCTATCAGTAGAGCGGTTTGAGTGGACGCCTGAGTAGAGGGTCAGCTTCCTGCTTGTCTATAGCATCTTTAGCTTTTAGCAATTGTAGCCAGGTAACCATTTGATCCCTGGCATCGTTGTATTTTTCTCCCAATGCGGCGTGTATGTTTGCTTTAATGTAGTTGTGTTCCTCTGTGATGGACGGATGCTGTCTGATCACGTTGTCCCACTAGTCAAAAGCTTTCCAATGATCATCTATATCGTTGATCTTTCGTTCGACGAACTCCAAGGTTCTTCTTTCCCTCGCGGTCTTCTTGAAGCTGCTGATGGCTCTTTGAAGGGCCACTGCGATATCGCCCTGCTTCTGCAGGCATTCTTCCAGTTTGCTCATACCACGTAACTTTCTAATCACGTCGGGGTCACCAATTTATGTACGCCTCTTTTGACGCTAATATTTATAAATAGGTACTTAACCTATTTCTAGGTAAATATTTATCATTATAATCTGGTGGTATAATTTAGTGTAAATTATGTTTTGCAAGGACTAAATATGGTCACGCGAAGGAAATCCAGTTATATTTGGAACTACTTCAATGAGCTGGATAATAAAAGGGCAAACTGTAAATATTGCTCACAAACTATTATTTTTTCAACGGGCTTTGGGAACCTTTCTAGGTATATAAATAGAAAGCATCCCACGATTTCTTTATCTGCAATTGACCGACAAACACCACTGCCATCATTATCCCAGTCTTCCTCTTCAACCAGCTTTCCAGATGAAGAAATAATGGAAGGTATTATAGTACCGATTTTAAATACACCTTCAACATTCCGTCAACAAAAAATAACAACATATGCGGAGAACCAAAAGCCTATGTCAATGAAAAAGAAAAACAAAATCGATGAGCAATTAATAACGATGATTGCAAAAGAATATCATCCACTACGTCTGGTTGAAGAACCAGAATTTAATAAATTTGTATCCCTCCTTTGTCCCTCTTACAGGTTACCCACAAGGAAAACTATCTCCAACAGTTTGCTACCACAGTTGTATTTAAAAATTTACAATGAAGTGGAAACTAAATTAGCTAAGGCTAATGCTGTATGTTTAACAACCGACGCATGGACATCACGTAATAACCAAAGTTTTATTGCAATTACGGCTCATTATATTGATGACAACTGTATTTTACGCTCAAATTTACTAGGCTGCGTGGAGTATGAGCAACGACACACGAGCTTGAACTTATGCGATTTTATAAAGGATGAATTAAAAAAATGGAATTTGGAGAAGAAAGTCGGAGTTGTTGTCAGCGATAACGCTGCAAATATAATTTCGGCAGTTCAGCTCGGAGGATGGCGATCCCTTGGATGTTTTGCTCATCTTTTAAATTAGCAGTCCAAGCCGCAATCAAAAACATATTTGAAACCGTATAAAAAGTAAAAGCTGTTGTCGAATACTTTAAAAAGAGCTCGCAAGCGGCCTATAGATTGCACGAAATCCAAAAGCAGATGAATATATCAGAAATTAAACTAAAACAGGATGTACCTACTAGATGGAACTCCACTTATGAGATGCTTGACCGCATTGTGAAAATTAAAGAACCACTCATTGCAACTCTCGCTTTGTTAAAAGCCGATTTGTGTTTAAGCACGACCGAGTGGAGAGAGATAGAGGAGGTTATTCCTGTTTTAAATGTTTTTTCGATATAACAACCGAAATTTCCACCGAAAAATACGTAAGCCTATCCAAGGTAATCGTTTATTGCCATCTTTTAAAGAAAAACGTTACACAACGCCTGGCGTTGCTTGGCAATGAATCGGAAACTCCGAATATAATTAAGGTCCTGGAAACTCTTCATAACCAAATATCCAAACGTTTCGACAGCTTAGAAAAATATTACTTATATGCGGAATCTACTCTTTTGGATCCCAGGTTTAAAGCAAAGGGATTTCGTGATAAGCAAAATTACAAAAATGCACTTGAGGGTTTAAAACGAAAAATTGGATAGAAAAACTCTGCAGCTATAGTGGAACATATTTCAGAAATAGATGTGGTTCCAGAACCTCCAATTCATTCTAAACGTAAGACCCCCTCAATATGGGATGTCTTCGACGAAGAAGTAGCTAAATTAGTTCCGGAAAATTCTATTGCTGCGGGAATTATAGAAATAGAAAAATATATGCACGAGCCATTAATTAAAAGGACCGAAGATCCTCTTCTTTGGTGGAAAGCTCGGGGATCCATTTATCCCATATTATACAATTTCGTTTTAAAACGCTTAAATTTGGTCGCGACTTCAGTACCTTGTGAGAGAATATTTTCCAAAGCAGGTTTGACTCAAACAGAAAATCGATCACGGTTATCCGCTAAGAAGGTTTCCCAACTACTTTTTATTAATAGCAATATTAATGAATAATTTATAATTTATTTATTATCGAAATGTATAATTATTATCGAAATAAATAATTTCTAATTTATATGTATTATAGAAATAAAAATATCAATGAAATAAAGGTTAAATTTATTTCTATTTTATCTTCAGCGGTACGAATTCCATTATATACTGCCCCATTAAAAATAGCAAATTCATTAATAATAAAACTGTTATCGTGTCTGCAAAAAACGACATGCTTACACACAAAAACCTATATAAAAAAAGAAGGAGAACGGACACATTGAAATGAGAAAAGCATAATAAATTGATAGGTCCACAGACACATTAGAATGGGAAATTCCAATCATTTCATAGGTCCGCGGACACATTAGAATTAACAATTCGAAAACACTTAATAGGTCCGCGCACTTATTGCAATGCACAATGCAAAAAAAACTTAATAGGTCCGCGGACACATTTCCCGGACATATGTCCGGACATAAAAAACCTATCATGTGTCCGATCCGGCTCCGGACACATTAAGCACAACCCTATTAACCTATTTATGTGTTGATTTTTTGTGCAAATCAGATAGTCCTCTATCGAAAAGATGACGACTCCACTACTTCAAATGTTGTTAAGAATATGAATGCTTTATTATAATTGTAACTCTTATTTATAGGAAAAATTTAACATTAACAAGAACATGAAATTAACAATTGTGAGAAAATTATTACATTATTGTTTCCCACAATCAAAGCTTGCAAAGGATTTGCAAGTTTGCATTTCACCTACCGAAAATCGCACGGTGAAATTTGACGATCGCCATAATTAACAAGAAGCTCGCAAAGCGCTTGTTTAAGTTTCACAGCGTTGAGTGTGGGAAATAATATCAAAAATGTGAACTTAATATACTTATTCAAACGCTGGGAAAGAATGCGGCTTTTGCACAAACATCAACATTATTTTCCAAAAAATAATATCAGAAATATGAACTTATTATCCTTATTCGAACTCTGGGAAAGAATGCGGTTTTTGCACAAACAGCGTGTATAAGCTAAGAGAGCTTGTGAACCACAGTGGAGATTTTCCTCGTGAATCATTTTCAGCAATAGCTTCACCAAATTGTCGTTGTATGGTAAGAGCATTGGATGTTTGGCGTCATAGGGCAACTGGGCTGCCTCTAATCTACCTCCTACGCGAAGAATGCCTAATTCGTCAAGGAACGGTGACAGACTGCTTATTGATTCCGATCGTTTGAGCGTCTGTTTATTTTTTAATTGCTGTATGTCTTCCTTGAAATCAGAGTATTGTATTGCTTTAATTATTACATGTAAGGCCGCATCCATTTCTTGAGGCGTCAATGTCAAGGACACCTTACCTTGTTGTTGATTTTTCATACGTTTAATTGCTCTCAGCATGTATCCCACAATTCGTTGAAGACGCTTGAAGGAGTTGCCATGGTGGACACAGTAAATTACATCTCCTTGACTAATTGTTGTTGTGTAGGATATTAATGGCCTTTGGGGACTTTTTTCGAGCGATGGAGCTACCAGCTGATCTTTATTAATTTCTCTCGGCCATATGTTCTCTGGTCCATGTTAGTAGGGTGGTCCATACATCCATAAATTGTTTGTTGAAAGTCTCTTTGGAGATAGACCTCTGGATAGAATGTCGGCCGGATTATCCTTTGTGCAGACATGTCGTCACTGTTCAGGAAGAGATAATTCACGAATTTTTGAAATCCTGTTTGCAACGAAGATCTGGTACGACGCAGCTGAAGAGTTGATCCATGCTAAAACAATTTGTGAATCAGACTAATAGAAAGTGGGCTTAGATTCATAACGAAGATCTTTTTTCACCCTCGCGGCTAATTGTGCTCCCAGCAGTGCAGCACTGAGCTTGAGCCTGGGTATTGTTTGTGTTTTGATAGGCGCCACTCTGGTTTTCGCGCATAATAATCTGACGATGACCGTGTCTCTTTTTACAATTGATCGCACGTAAATAGCAGCACCGTATGCCTTTTCTGAGGCGTCTACGAATACATACATTTGAATTGATGTGGGAGTTTCTTGGGAGAATACATGTCGAGGAATCTTTAAATCGTTCAGTTGTCGTAAATTTTCTCTGTAATTCCTCCATGTGGTGTGGTATTCTTCCGTGAGCCGTTCATCCCATGAGATCTTTAATTGCCATAGGTTTTGTAGGAAGATTTTTGCTGTAACCGTTACAGGAGACATAAGACACAATGGGTCAAAAATTCTCGCCAATTATGCTGCAACTATGCGTTTTGTGATTTTGTTACTTGTATTAATGTTAGTTTTTATGCAAAGCGAATCTGCTTTCGGGATCCAGGTTAATCCTAAAGTTTTGACTATTGCTTCCTTTCCCTCATCGAAATTGAGATTAATCTCCTGATTCTCCATCGGAATTCCTTGTAATAATTGTGGATGGTTGGCGCACCATTTTCGTAATTTAAATCCAGCAGGGTTAAGATTTTGCAGAGTTGTTCTTGAATTAATTTGGCTGTTATTAGATTGCCACTTCCTGTAATGCCATCATCGACGTAAAAATCTCGCTCTAATGCTTCTGATCCAAGTGTATATTTATTGGCAGCTTGCTTTGACAATTCCTTTGGGCATCTTGTAGCAAGATATGGTGCTGCTCTTGTTCCATAAGTAACTGTGTTGAGTTTGTAACATTTCAATTGTGAATATGGATTCTCTCTCCAGAGGATCAATTGGAGCAAATGCATCAAATGATCAGCTGGATGAATTAATATTTGCCTGTACATTTTCTCGACGTCTGTGGTGAATACGAAACGTGGCAGACGATACCTTAACAAAATGGAGAATAGTTCGCTTTGTATCCACGGGCTTGTATGCATGATGTCGTTTAACGCTAAGCCTGACGAAGTCTTAGATGAGGCATCGAACACCACTCTTAATTTTGTGGAGCTACTTTCTGGTTTAAGTATGCAGTGATGCGGTATGAAATAATGTGGTTGTACAATGTTGGTAGGGTTGATTTCGGTCATGTGTCCGAGGTCTCTGTATTCCTTCATGAATTGAACATATTTTTGCGCTAACTCATTGTTTTTTATGAATTTTCTTTCGAGAGCTGCGAACCTATTGTATGCTATTGTTCGAGACTCTCCTAGGGCAGTAGGATTAGTGGTTAAGGGAAGCTTCACCACAAACCTTCCATCATCATATCTGTTTGTGTTTTGCCTGAAGTGAGTCTCGCAAAGTGAGTGTTCTGGCGAAGATAAATACCGCGATGATTCTGAGACTTCCTCCAGCTGCCAAAATCTTTCTAATGTGCTTTCCAGTGCTTCGTCATCTGAGCTGATGATTCCGCAAGTTAGTGTACTTGATTGTTCAGATTCAGCCTTCCCAGCTACAGTCCATCCAAAAGCAGAATTTTGCAGGACAGGTAGGTTATCTGCCAGAGCAATCTTTCCAGTAGATAATACTGAATGATAGAATTCGGCTCCAATAAGTACGTCTATCTTACTTGGACGGTAGAATTGTGGATCTGCTAGTGTTATGTTGTTGGGAACTGACCAGGCTAATGTGTCTAGAAATGCCGAAGGTTGCATTGAGGTTATTCCCGGCAGTACAAGTGCTTCAAATGGAGTCGAATATTCCCCAGCTGTTGATTGAAGAGTGATATGAACGCGTCGATTTGCTGATTTCGTGCTTTTACCTATGCCTTCAATTTTCATTGATGTTGGCCTTGTATTCAGCGACAATTTTTTGATGATTCTTTCGGTGATGAAGTTAGCCTGGGAACCTGAGTCGAGAATTGCTCTGCATTCAGTGAATTTCCCATTTGACGCAACAATTTTGATCTTAGCAGTACCAAGTAAAATGTGCTGTTGTTTGGTGTTATATGAGGAAGTAAGAGTGACTGAATTGGATGCAACGGCTGTTGCAAGTCAGCAAGGTATTTTGTTATGAAAGTGTAGCAAGGATTTGTGATAATCGAGGAAACTGTCTTTGTAGAGAAAGCCTTTTCCTTTCGTCCAACAGCTTCTAACGATTGAAACCGGTGCTCCAAGAACTGTAGAAATGACTTTACAATTTGGAATTCTTTTGGCCTTTCTAAGGATTGTTCATACAGAATGTGTGTTCCTCGATCTAGCCGTTTGATTAGTAAATGAACTATTAATGGATCCCAATTTTCCACATTGCCACCTAAATTTTGAATCGCCAACAGGCATTCTGAGGTGATATCAGGAAGTGCCTTAATGGCTGCTGATGTTGCATCAGGCTGAATATTTGCTTGATTCAGTAATTTTTGCAATAATGTCGACAACAAAATTCTTTTGTTGTTGTAGCGATCCTGAAGCATGGTCCAGGCTGTCACGTAATTTTCTTCTGATAATGGTAAATGTCGAATAAGTTGCTCGGCTTCACCTTAACTGTGGTTTTGAGGTACCACATTTTCTGTATGTTAGGCAGAGGCTGATCGTGAATCATTTTTGAAAACAGATCAAAATACTGCTTCCATTTCAAGTAATCACCGTCGAAGATTGGAATACTGATCTTGGGTAGATGAATGTTTGGTGCTTGATTTACTAACACTTGATTGTTTTGATTACTTATGGAGTTGTCCTTTGATGATGCCCACGCATCTCTAGCACTCTTTCTTCCAGTTGGATGTACGAATCCATATCATAGCCCATAGCCTCTGGACTGTCGTATAATTTCCACAGTAGGAAATTGGCCTTCTCTATGTCTTCCCATTACTTGTTCGTGGCTAGAAGGCATTGTTCAGGAGAGCTGTCTTTTGTTTTACCATTTAGCAGCCTTTGTAACGATGCAATCATTGCCTTTTGCTCGCGAATGATGGATTTTGCTTTGTCGTCAACAATTGGAACTTCAGTTGTTGGCTCGTTGTCGCTAGTACGGCCTTGTGTGGGTGCTTGGGATATTTTCTGCAACTTTTTTATTTCAGACTCAAATATATCTGAGTACTGCTCCACAACTGCTTGAATTTGACCAAAGTAGTTTTTAATGAAATATTCATGGTCCATTGGTGGATTTCTGATAGAGCGGATTTCATAACTGATTTCCTCAAATTGCTTCCACGATGATTGCAAATTCTTTGCACGCTCTTGAAAATAAGCAACTACTTGCTTTCTGTTGACGGAGTCCTTTTTGAAGTTCCTGATGATGCTCTGAATTTCATTTCCCATAATCTGTTGATCTGCTACAAGTCTCTCGAAATCTTCCGTGGAACCTTCCATTGTGGTCGATGAATTTGGTTGTTATGTCACGAAGATGTCTTGTGACTTTTCTGATGAATATCGTAAAGACGACCACGTCGGCGTCACCAATTTTTGATTTAGAGACGTCGGATTATCCAACGTCTATGTTGGTTGCTGGTGATTGATCAGGACAGCTGGGTCGTAAACCAGATGCTCCGTACCAGGCTTTTTAAAGGTTGGCAAACAATGATTCCTTGTATCAGGCACTTTAACCAGATACAAAATGTTTGCTAAGAAATGCAATTATTTCTTGATGATTTGTATCAGGCACTTTAACCAGACACAAAGTATGAATGTACAAATACAAGTCAAAGACGTTGTGTTCGCTTCAACTATTGAACTGTAATGGTCTTTATTAAATTCCTCTTATTTAAACAAAAATGGCAATATTTTACAATAATAAAAAACAAGGTGCGAAACATAGAATTGGTGCGAATAACTTATATTAATTAATTAATGTTCAAATTCAAAAGCCAGATTCAGCATTTTAAACTTCTTGTGCAGTTCACTGCATAGAAAATAGTTATTGCATTGGCAATGGTGTCATATTATTGTCGCGAACCTCAAAAGCATGAGGTGAATAAACGCTTGACTATTAGCAAAAATTAAGTAAATGCTACTGCATAGGAAGCGACCGCTGCGTCGGACAGTAGCATCATGTTACCATTTTGGGTGTGATGACTTGAAGTCAATGAACGCAGCACGATAGCAAAAGAACAAAACGTAAAGCATAAGTCAATTAAGCCAACATAGTAAATTATATAAAATGACGATGAACGTAGGGTATAACAACAAAGCTAGAGTGAGACAGGGCCCTAGCAACACTGACGCTCATATAAAAATCGGGCTAGAGTGAGACAGGGCCATAGCCACACTGACGCACGTATAACAAGCAGGGCCATAGCAACATTGACGCCCATATACCAATCGAGCTAGAGTGAGACAGGGCCATAGCAACACTGACGCACGTATAACAATAGAGCTAGAGTGAGACAAGGCCATAGCAACACTGACGCACGTATAACAACAAAGCTAGAATAGGACAGGCCTATAGCAACGCTGACATTTGGAAACACATAAAAGGGACGGTACAACAAGTAAAATGCCTCTTGCTCGTGAACCGCGATAAAGGTAAGACCTCTCAAGTCTCCTGTCTCTAACCACTATACGTGTAGTGGTTAGAGACAAAACACTCTCTGTTGCCTCTCCTCTCTGTAGCCGCTCTCGTCACTTTGGCTTCAACGGATGGTCCAGCGGATCGCTGCGGGGAAGCTGAAGTGATGAGCCGAGAGTGCTAAATGCCGGTCCAGCGGATCAGCACTCCGCTCACGGAAACACGGCTGCATTTATTTTCTCTCTGTAGCCTCTCTCTCCTCTCTGTAGCCGCTCTCGTCGCTTTGGCTTCAACGGATGGTCCAGCGGATCGTTGCTCGGAAGCTGAAGTGATGAGCCGAGAGTGCTAAGTGCCGGTTCAGCGGATCAGCACTCCGCTCATGGAAATACGGTTGCATTTCTTTTTTCTACGTAGCCTCTCTCTCCTCTCTGTAGCCGCTCTCGTCGCTTTGTCTTCAACGGATGGTCCAGCGGATCGTTGCGCGGAAGCTGAAGTGATGAGGCGAGAGTGCTAAGTGCCGGTCCAGCGGATCAGCAGTCCGCTCACGGAAATACGGTTGCATCTTTTCCTCTCCATAGCCTCTCTCCCCTCTCTGTAGCCACTCTCGTCGCTTTGGCTTCAACGGATGGTCCAGCGGATCGTTGCGCGGAAGCTGAAGTGATGAGCCGAGAGTGCTAAGTGCCGGTCCGGCGGATCAGCACTCCGCTCACGGAAATACGGTTCCATCTTTTCCTCTCCATAGCCTCTCTCTCCTCTCTGTAGCCGCTCTCGTCGCTTTGGCTTCAACGGATGGTCCAGCGGATCGTTGCGCGGAAGCTGAAGTGATGAGCCGAGAGTGCTAAGTGCCGGTCCAGCGGATCAGCACTCCGCTCACGGAAATACGGTTCCATCTTTTCCTCTCCATAGCCTCTCTCTCCTCTCTGTAGCCGCTCTCGTCGCTTTGGCTTCAACGGATGGTCCAGCGGATCGTTGCGCGGAAGCTGAAGTGATGAGCCGAGAGTGCTAAGTGCCGGTCCAGCGGATCAGCACTCCGCTCATGGAAATACGGTTGTATTTATTTTTTCTCCGTAGCCTCTCTCTCCTCTCTGTAGCCGCTCTCGTCGCTTTGTCTTCAACGGATGGTCCAGCGGATCGTTGCGCGGAAGCTGAAGTGATGAGCCGAGAGTGCTAAGTCCAGCGGATCAGCAGTCCGCTCACGGAAATACGGTTGCATCTTTTCCTCTCCATAGCCTCTCTCCCCTCTCTGTAGCCGCTCTCGTCGCTTTGGCTTCAACGGATGGTCCAGTGGATCGTTGCGCGGTAGCTGAAGTGATGAGCCGAGAGTGCTAAGTGCTGGTCCAGCGGATCAGCACTCCGCTCACGGAAATACGGTTGCATTTCTTTTCTCTCCGTAGCCTTTCTCTCCTCTCTGTAGCCGCTCTCGTCGCTTTGGCTTCAACGGATGGTCCAGCGGTTCGTTGCGCGGAAGCTGAAGTGATGAGCCGAGAGTGCTAAGTGCCGGTCCAGCGGATCAGCACTCCGCTCACGGAAATACGGTTGCATCTCTTTCCTCTCCCTCCTCTCTGTAGCCGCTCTCGTCGCTTTGGCTTCAACGGATGGTCCAGCGGATCGTTGCGCGGAAGCTGAAGTGATGAGCCGAGAGCGCTAAGTGCCGGTCCAGGGGATCAGCACTCCGCTCACCGAAATACGGTTGCATCATTTCCCTCTCCGCAGCCGCTCTCGTTGGCGAATGCATCCTCTCCTCTCTGTAGCCGCTCTCGATGCTTTGGCTTCAACGGATGGTCCAGCGGATCGTTGCGCGGAAACTGAAGTGATGAGCCGAGAGTGCTAAGTGCCGGTCCAGCGGATCAGCACTCCGCTCACGGAAATACGGTTGCATCTCTTTCCTCTCCCTCCTCTCTGTAGCCGCTCTCGTCGCTTTGGCTTCAACGGATGGTCCAGCGGATCGTTGCGCGGAAACTGAAGTGATGAGCCGAGAGTGCTAAGTGCCGGTCCAGCGGATCAGCACTCCGCTCACGGAAATACGGTTGCATCTCTTTCCTCTCCGTTGCCTCTCTCGTTGACGAATACATCCTCTCCTCTCTGTAGCCTCTCGTTCCTCACCTTTTCCTAAATTCCCCCTACCGTTACAAGGTCATGGTCCCGAGCCAAGCGTAAACATGATTGTATTCTCTTTCAAGCAAGTAACTCAAGCAAGTAATTCCTAGTAACACACGAATGTGTTAAAGACACTGAGAAAACATACGATCGTTAGTGATACAAGCAAAGTTCATAGTGACATACGCGCGTGTTAGATACCCCGAGCAAAGCACACACGAGCGTGTTAGATACCCCGAGGACAGTACACGATCGTTAGTATTACCAGTGGAATTCCTAGTAACACACGAGCGTGTTAGACACACCGAGTAAAGCACACACGAGCGTGTTAGATACCCCAAGCGCAGCGCAAGATCAGCGAAGTTTCTAGTAACACACGAGCGTGTTAGACACACCGAACGTAACACACACGAGCGTGTTAGACACACCGAGCGAGCACACGATCTCCAGCGAGAATAGCTCTAGCGAAATACTCACGAATTCCACCAGATACCCTAGCCGTCATCTCTCATCACAACGGTTTTCATCGCCACCACAACCCCAGTTTTTTTCTTACCAGGAAAAATCATTTTTCCCCTCCTAAGAAAATCATTGTTCCCTAATAACCATTACTACAGTAAGATACTTTGTTAGCTACAATCTAATTAATTATTATGAATTGGATTGTAAAAAAAACGTGTTTAATACCATCTAAGACTGGTCCCGTCTTCAAACAAATTTTCTTGAACATTCGACCCTGGACAGGGGTGAGCCTACCCTGGCTATAGACAAGGTCCACGGACCTCATAAAGAAACCAGCTGTCCTGATCGATCACCAGCAACCAACATAGACGTAGATAATCCGACGTCTCTAAATAAAACATTGGTGACCCCGACGTGATCGTCTTTACGATCTTCTTCAGAACAGTCACAAGACATCATCGTGACATAAACATAAAATTCATCAACCACAATGGAAGGTTCCACGGAAGATTTCAAAAGACTTGGCAGATCAACAGACTATTGGAAACAAAATTCAAGGCATCATCAGGAACTTCAAAAAGGACTCCGCCGACAGGAAGCAAGTAGTTGCTTATTTTCAAGAGCGTGCAAAGAGTTTGCAATCATCGTGGAAGCAATTTGAGGAAATCGATGATGAAATTCGCTCTATCAGAAATCCACCAATGGACCATGAATATTTCATCAAAGACTACTTTGGTCAAATTCAAGCAGTTGTGGAGCAGTACTCAGAAATATTTGAGTCTGAAATAAAGAGGTTGCAGAAAAGATCCCAAGCACCCACACAAGGCCGGACTAGCGACAACGAGCCAACAACTGAAGTTGCAATTGTTGACGACAAAGCAAAATCAATCATTCGCGAGCAAAAGGCAATGATTGCATCATTACAAAGGCTGCTAAATGGCAAAACAAAAGACAGCTCTCCAGAACAATGCCTACTAGCCATGAAAAAGTTATGGGAAGACATAGAGAAGGCCAATTTCCTACTGTGGAAATTATACGACAGTCCAGAGGCTATGGGCTATGATATGGATTCGTACATCCACCTGGAAGAAAGAGTGCTAGAGATGCGTGGGCTCTTATCATCAAAGGACAACTCCATAAGTAATCAAAATAATCAAGTGTTAGTAAATCAAGTAGAGTTGGGCTAAATAGTTCCGGAAAGGGAACGGACATGGAACGATTCCTTTATTCTTCGGAACTAGTTCCGGACACATGTCCGAAACTGCTTACTTGACATTTTTCCGGGACATGTCCGGAACTGTTTCTTTGACATTTGTTTCATGGATATGGAACTATTTATTTAATTTAACTACTCCGGAACTTTTTATTTGACATTTGTTCCGGATATGTCCGGAACTATTTGTGATGTATTTTATAATTTTCAAGCAGAACAGTAATGGATCGAAATTTAGGTTTTATATTGGTAGGCGCAAGGAACAAATTCTCATTCTGTTTTATTTGATTAAATATTTTATAACATGTGAATTGCAAAAAGAAAAAACTTACTGTGGGATGCCTCCTATTTAGGTGGCTGCTAAGGTTTCCTAACGTACCGGCAGAAAAAGAAATACATTCAGAGCAATATTTACATATTGCTCTTCGATTTTCTGCCTTTTCGAAGTGCTCCCACAGCACACTGGTTTTCCTTCGCATCGCCATTAACTTGCGATAACTTTATTATATCATTGAACATAACAGACGAGAGAAAATTACCTTAAATATTAAATCATAGCTGCGTCTATAAAAAATTCTTTGTGATGTATTTTGTATCTCTACTTTGTTTTCAGTAATTACGAAAAAATTGTAATAAAATCCTCTTTTTATGTATTATTTTTGATATATTTCATGTATTTTTGTATATTTTTTATATATTCTTTTTTCAAATTCACTTTAGTACTTCAAAATCAAGGAAACGGTTGATCAGTTAGATCGGTTCAGAAGATCGGTTATCAGAACATGCGTAAATTCAAATAATTGCTTCACTTCAAAAATTCGGTTTCTCCATACCGTTATCCATGCACTTGAAAATTATTCGATTTATGAAAACCTAACACATTCAACATATTGCATTTAATATATATTTTTATTTTTAACCCTTAGTATCTTAAGCAATATGCAATAAAAAAAGAGGATCCGAAATTAATAATAATAATATCTCATTTATTAAAAGACACTATTACCTATATTTTTTATTATTTATAGTAATACATATTTATAAACAATAATTTTTTATAAATAGTAAATATAATAAATTATAATAAGTAATTTATCAATAAATTAAGAAATGAATATTATTACTTATGTCTTGATTATATGTGTACGCTCACCTATTAAACTTATTGCTTTAGGTGTTCTCTAAATATTTATAATAATGTTCATAAAAAATCTCATTACTTAGAACCTTTTTGGAAAATCGTAAATTAAGGATTTGAATGGATTTCGAAAATGAAATCGAAGATAGGCTTAATTCGTATTTATAATCGTCTCCGGATATGTTTCGGTCCGGAACTATTATATTATATCCGGAACTATCCGAATAAATAGTTCCGAGGCATGTTTGCTTTTAGTGAACTATTTCGTTCCGTGGAACGATTTAACCTCGGGAACTGTTTAATTTCATAACTAACCTCCGTTTTTACACCTGCATCACTTCACCATTTTGGGTAATCATTAGATTTGCCTTATATCATCGAGACGCTCGCAACCACTCATAAATCAGCAAAAATTATACCAATGTAATTACAAAAGCTTTGTTGATTTCTGAATTTTTTCAACTCTGAAATAGAAACTATTTTTTTTTCTCCTTATTATGGTAATGCCAATAAGCGAGAGAGAGACAGATAGACACAGCTACTCCAATTCAATTGTGGTATTTTATAATTGAATATAGATAGGTCGGAACTACTCGGAGAGGTTTAGTCGGAACTATTACAAACATCTCCGGGATCGGAGACATATCCAGGAACTATACATGTCCGGAACTACACAACTCTAAAATCAAGCTCCAAACATTCATCTACCCAAGATCAGTATTCCAATATTCGACGGTGATTACTTGAAATGGAAGCAGTATTTTGATCTGTTTTCAAAAATGATTCACGATCAGCCTCTGCCTAACATACAGAAAATGTGGTACCTCAAAACCACAGTTAAGGGTGAAGCCGAGTAACTTATTCGACATTTACCATTATCGGAAGAAAATTACATGACAGCCTGGACCATGCTTCAGGATCGCTTCAACAACAAAAGAATTTTGCTGTCCACATTATTGCAAAAATTACTGAATCAGCCAAATATTCAGCCTGATGCAACATCAGCAGCCATTAAGGCACTTCATGATATCACCTCAGAATGCCTGTTGGCGATTCAAAATTTAAGTGTCAATGTGGAAAATTGGGATCCATTAATAGTTCATTTACTAATCAAACGGCTAGATCAAGAAACACACATTCTGTATGAACAGTCCTTAGAAAGGCCAAAAGAATTACAATCTGTAAAGTCATTTCTAGAGTTCTTGGAGCACCGGTTTCAATCATTGGAAGCTGTTGGACGAAAGGAAAAGGCTTTCTCTACAAAGACAGTTTCCTCGGTAATCACAAATCCAAAGGGCAATTTGTCGTTCAAGTGCAGCACTTGCAAAGAATCTAATCACCCATTATTTTGCTGCAAAAAATTCCTGAATCTGTCACCCAAGGACAGACTCCATCATGTTCAACAACACAAACTATGTACAAATTGTCTCAAATCAGGGCATAAAGTCAATTCTTGCTCATCAAAAAGCTGTCTTAAGTGCAATAAAAGACACAATACCTTGCTACACTTTGATAACAAGGACACAGATGAACTTGCAACAGCCGTGGCATCCAATTCAGTCACTCTTACATCCTCATCGAACAGCAAACATCAGCACGAAAAACAGGAATCTTAAAAATAGGTGAAGAATGTGCAGTTAAACTGCCTTATTTAACAATTCAAGGACATAAAACACTGGAAACTAAAAGATATGCATCATTCCTGCCAGCAATTAATGTGAGCGATATGATATCTCCAAACGAAGAAGTTTCAACAACGACAACACTTGACGAACATATATTAGTTCGTCCCCATCGTATGGAAATAGAATCACTCAGAAATGAGATATCCCGGGTCCGATTGACACTACCAAATGTACGCCCTCATGACATCCACCACTATACCCTAGGATACACATGTCTAATCATCATCATATCGCTTGGTCTCGCAGTAGCCATCATCCAGTATAAGAAGAAGAAGAAAACACAATTCTTCGAGATCACTTCCGGACCTCAACCAGCCCCACGTCAGCAGGCAGACCAGTTTAGCATACATATTTAATCAACCTCAATCACAGTTATATCAAATATTTGCATATAGTATTCCACTTATAACCAAATTATTGAGCAAGTTCAACGCGGGCAGAATGTTCAAATTCAGAAAGTAAAACTGTCAAATTGCATTAAAATGAAATTAATAATTTTCTATTGTCAATTTGTCCTTGGTGTTGCGTTCATTGATTTCAAGTCATCACACCCAAAATGGTAACATGATGCCACCGTCCGACGCAACGCAGCGCAGTAGCGCTAAGTTACTTAATTTGTTTGCACTTATTTTTGCTGACACTCAAATTGTTTTTTACCTCATGCTTTCGAGGTTCGCAAAAATAATATGACACCATTGCCAACGCAATAACTATTTCCCATGCAGGGAACTGCACAAGAAAATAAAATGTTCAAAATGCTGAGTCTCACTTTTGAATTTCATGAACATCAATTAATTAATATAAGTTTTTCCCACCAATTCTATGTACTTGCTTTTATTATTGTAAAATATTACCATTTTTATTTAAGTAAGAGAAATTTCCTTAATAAAGCACCATTACAGTTCAACAGTGGAAGCGAACACATCGTCTTTGACATGTACTTGTACATTCATAACTTGTATCTGGTTAAAGTGCCTGATGCAAATCATCAAGAAATAATTGCATTTCTTAGTAAACACTTTGTATCTGGTTAAAGTGCCTGATACAAGGAATCATTGTTTGCCAACATTTAAAAAGCCTGGTACAGAGCATCTGGTTTACGCGCCAGCTGTCCTGATCGATCATCAGCAACCAACATAGACGTAGATAATCCGACGTCTCTAAATAAAACAGGTCGTTTCAAGTGGCGCCCGAGCAGGGACCCAGCTAACAAAGTTAGACAACAAGTACAAACGTGTAATAAGAAACAATAACAAGAGAAAGCAAGAAAAATAAAAAGAACTGTGCGTAAATAAAGAAGCAACTTGACATTGAACACCTGTGGCAAAGCCAAGCAACACGGTACAACATGGTGAAAAGATGGATAGTCGCACTCAAGCGTGAGGAACTAGTAAAACCGATGAAGGAATTTGATCTAGACACCGACGACAACGTAGAAGATTTAAAAGGTGTATTCTCAGCATTCACAACTAAAGAAGATCTCAAGCCAGAGCATATAGAACGCTTGAAGGAATTAGAATGCCTGTACGCCCGCAGTTCATCACCAACCCCGGCCCTTCATCATTAACAGGTCCTCCGATGAGTCAACTCACAGCTCCGAAGAAAACACCCACATTGCAAACAAACCCTTACATCCAACATCCAACTCAACTAGAGCTGTCTCCAGTGTTCTACAGCACAATTATGAACCAGATACGCAAGTGGAACGTACGTTTTGACGACCGGATGGATCCTCTTGAGTTTGTCGAGCGGTTAGCCAAACTCAAAAGCCATGCCAGAGATTATGCAAGCGAAAGGTCTCCACTGGCATCGCAACAATAAAAAACCTAGGCTACAATGGAGCGAATTTAAGCGAGATTTCCTTAAGTTTTTCCTGTCATCTTTATATCAAGAACGACTTGATGACGACGTGAGGCAGAGATTTCAAGGACCAACAGAACTTTTTAAGGACTACGTCATATCAATGCAGAACCTCATGCATCACACCGATTACTCCCACGAAAAGAAAATCGATCGAATCTACAGAAATAGTCGACGAGAATACCAAACTTTCACTAAGCGACAAG